>JAENPR010001021.1:0-233110 GCA_018135685.1 Themeda triandra
AGCCATGACGCGCCACATTACTTAGAGGTTCTGCCCACACTTCCTCGGTCTCGCTCCGGCGTCGGCGGCGGGCGGCGGCGGGTTGGGTTCACAATGCGATCGATCTTGCGTGCGTATTTGTGGACGCGTGGAAGGGCGGAAAGCGGTTAGTTATTTCGTTTCGCGGACGGGTTAGGATCAGCTCTATGTTACGGCGCTGTCACGGATTAGAATTAGTGTTTTTTTAGAACTGTTTTTATACATTTTTTATATAATTATTAGATTAGCAGTCATTTTACTCGAGGAGATATAGAAGTAAAAAGAGCACCGGCAAATCTTCGTCTCTCCGGCCATGGCAAATGAGCATGCGTGGTTAAAATGGGGAAGGGGGGTGGTGTTCAAGTGCTGCAATGGCTCAAGATGAGAGAATTGCAAAGCTGCAGCTTGCAGTGCAAATGCAATTCTCTCAAAGCAGCGGATGCCTTATTTTGGAATGGTGTGACGTGTACAGTCGCCGTGGATTTGGCCGTCCCTAGGTATTACCAAGGCTCCAAGAAAATTTCATTTTTTGACAAGTAATAATTTTTCGGGAGCAAATTTCTGCTCAAAGGATACCAGATCTGCCCATGCACACACACCACCACACGCACGCACACCTCACACACACACTGTATACAAACAACCCTACAACCATACTTAGACACACTGAGAGGTACTCGAAGATCACCAGACTCCGAGCTGTGGCGGGCACGTCACTTAACCATTGTGGTACATCTGCGTGAGAGGCAAACTGAAAATTGGGAATAAATCCCGGTGGGAATCACGAGCCGAGTAGGACTCGAACCGTGACCAGTGCTTCCACAACCGGAGAGCAGACCCGACTGAGCTGCGGCTCGGTGAGACGTGATTCTTAGGCCATGATGTCTTAGCCCGTAGAGATCAAAGTGAGGCCTCGGATTTTGAGTACTACTAGTAGTTTTAATACCGGTAGCAATAGCAATAAGACGGCCTTTATTGGCAAAATCACTTGGCAAATTAGGATTTTTGGCAAAACTATAAAAAACCTCCTCCAACAACTTGGTAAAATCACTTGGCAAATTGGCAAGCTTGGCAAAAAGAGGCATTCCGGCGTAAATATGCATGGGAGCACTTGGCAAATGGTACATGCGTCATCTCCATCAAGTAAAAAGAGCACCGGCAAATCATGGCAAATGAGAATGTGGTTAAAAGTTAAAACAGGGGAGAACTACAGATGGCTGAGAGGGTGTTCAAGTGCTGCATTGGCTCAAGATGAGAGTTGTAAAGCTGCAGCTTAAAGTGCAAATGCAGTGCTCTCAAAGCGGCCCGCATGCCTTATTTTGGAAATGATGTGCCGTGTCTGGTCGTCGGTGGTGAATTTGTTTTCACCTAGGAAAACTTGTAAAACTCTCTTCACTTAATCTGATGATACGCAAATCTTTGCGTATTCGAGAAAAAAAAAACTATTCCTAGGTACCTCTTGGATTACCAAGGCCCCCATTGTCGGACCGGACCGGACCGCCGGTTCAACCGGTAAAAGACCGAACCAGAGCCTCCACCGGCCCGGTTCACCTTACAGGACGATGCGCCAATCGAACCGGAAAAACCGGTTGAACCGGCCGGTTTTTCACAGAACCGGTGAACCGATCGGTTCCATACGAACCGTCCAGGTTTTGTTGGTGGCGAATCTGTGGCGTGCTCTGCGGCTAGCGCAGCCTCGCAGGTGGGCCTGTGCATGCGGCCTGTGCTGGTGGGCAACGTGGGCCTAGTGTCGGCCAGCCGCTGAGCGCTTGGAGATTGGACCTTGTGGGTTGCTGCATGTGCCGGTTGACTTTTTGTGGGAATAAAAATAAATCAAATCGCATGTGATTGTTGCATTATAAATTTTAAATTTGTTTAACTTTAACGTACAAGCTCTAAACTTCACAAAATATATCCATTCTGATTCTCCTGATGAGCTCTCGCAATGGTACATTTTATTTTAAAAATTTCAACTTCTTTTGCAACAATAAATATTTTAAATTGTATTGAAGTTTCTTTTGCACCATTTCATAAATGCTTTGTATATTGCTTTTATGCACATTTTTTACATGTTTGTTCAAAAAATATTTGACGATATTATTTTTTGCATTATTTTTATACACAATGGTATATTATTTTTGCACCAATAATGCTTTGTATTATTAATTATATATCACATATATATACCGGTTCAAAGTATATGTGACCGGTTCGATTAACAGGTCCAAAACAATCGAACCGACGGTTCAACCCGACTCTAAACGGTCGGACCAATGAACCATTGAACCGACAGCCTCGCCGTTCGATCTCCGGTCCGTCCGAATAATTGGTGATTAGTAGGCTATGATGTCAGCCCAGAGAGATTAGTAGGCTATGATGTCTTAGCCCAGAGAGATCAAAGTGAGGCCTCGGATTTTGAGTAATTACCAGTAGTTTCAATACCGGTAGCAATAGCAATAAGACGGCCTTTAGAATGGAGAAAACTCCGCTTTTTGTTGCCTTCTTTGTGGAAATGAACTAGATCCCATAGAATTCATGTACAATTCTTACATTCCCAAAAAAAGTCAGCAGTATTTTGGCCCAAATGCCCTGTAACCAGCATAAGAGCAGGAATAATAACGTGTTTGAGTTGGCGAGATGAGCTCCACTGCATAAAAAAAAGTTGCCACATTAGGACAGAGACGGTTGTCGGGGATAAATATCTTAGTGCCTAAAGATGACATGATAACAAGTGTTAGGATTAACCCCACTTGGTTAAGAATGGTAGGACGACTTTATGCGCCCTTGAGCAGGTGTTGTCCGTGTTGCTGCCAGCCAACAAGCAGCAGAACAGGGCAAGCACAGACTAACAGACAGAGACCGAGCAACTTGCTATTCTAAATTGTGTATTAAGCTATATTACATCATCGTCTGGCAAAGTAGCAACCAAACTAACCGTGCAGGAGCAGCCCGGAAAGCTCAAAGGGTCAGTTTTAGGCTTTAGCAGGTGTTGAACATGATGTCATGATGGGATATATGAGAGTTAAGGTTACTAAAAGAACACCAGTAATTGTGAAAGGGCAGGTGATCCGGTGTTAGGATAGAAAACATGCACCCTATTTAAAAACTAGAATGGCATATGCAATATGTACCTTGGGGATATCAGGACATCAGCATGTCTAATCATCGAGGCAAGAATCCTCCTATATGCATGAAAAGAATGATTTTGTAATCTATTGCAAACAAAAGAGTTGTACCAAAATTAAAAAGTAAGCACAACAACTGGCTAGAGCATAGTATCTTGAGCCGTGACATCAGAAGTTGGGGGCATTCAGCTAAATTTCTAGGAGAAAATAACAAAAGTCTATACATATTTATTTCAAGGTATAATTACATTCCAAACCAGGAAAACTAAACATCGTAAAAACACTTATGGCCCATAATTGTACTACAAATCAACTAAGCTTCAGACGAACGTATCTTGCACATAGTTCATCAAAGTTAACATGATAAAAAAACTTTATGGTATTTTAACTCCATTTAAATGACAGAACTCTAAAAAGACAAAAGCATGTGAATCCACATTATCATCCAAGTTGGAAGCAGTGATACATATCATCCTAAATACTTGTATTGTTGTCATTAAAATGTTTTGAGAATGAACTTGGACAATATGCTGTTATGTAAGCAGGGAATCTCACTGCAGAAAACTTGGCTACGGCTTCCAACTTCTTTGATTTTGTGTCAACAGCGAGCACCCAACCGTTGACATCATGAAACCTGAGCTTGCACATCAAGTACACAACGCTGTTAAACTCGCACAGAGTTGGGAGGCCAACCGGCATTTTCTTCAAGGATGGCTTCCCATCGTCCTCGCATAACTCCTCAGGCAACAACAAATCTGACCAACTATGAAAATCTTCAGTTGTTACATCCTCGCTGCTGAACTCGTGTGCCTTTCCCCACTCTCTTGAATCAAGCTTCCTGCTCTTTGTGATAGCGATCCATTTGTCGTCAGGGCCGTAGATGAAGGGGTCGTCGTTGTCGTCAGGGACGTAGATGAAGGGGTCGTCGTCCTCATCCTCCTCCTCCTCCTCATCATCATCATCATTCTCATAGTAATCCACCTCAATGAACTTGATCACCTCTCCACAGCCAACAACATCCCTGAAGAATGCTGGCTCGCCTTCATCTTCGAAAGACATCGGCTCAGGCATGGGGATGTAGCGAAGCTTAGGGTTTTCAGAAAGCACGTCGCAGAGCAGGATGCCCCTCCACACATCGACCCAGCCCAAGATCGAGCCTTTCAGCGGTATCACCTTGGTCGGTTGGAAGTTGAGATCCTCAAGTTCACAATCCAGTGGCACCACCCTCGTCGTCCACCCGGTAGCAGAGGAGAAGACAGCTTAAACATGTCGATCATGTGGTCCCAGAAGAGTGCCGCCACGGCGAAGTGGTCGGTGCCGACGCAGCGCACGAGCCCCATGTTCTGAAAGCTACAACTGTGGGGCTCGGGTTCCTGGATCAGGAGGAGCAGGACTTTGGGGTGGGCGCGGACGAAGCAGTCGTTGCTCTGCGGCCGTGGAAGCAGACGTCGAAAGAGGATGAGGTCGTCCCGGGAGAAGATGACCGCGGGATGGATTTTTTATTATTTTAATCCCTTTTTAATCAAATAATCAAAAATATCCTCCATGGAAAAAGTATTTGCACATAACCTCTCTCCCCGTCGCGCGTCATCCGCCGCCGCGCGACATAACACTACGTCGCGCCACATGCAAAAGCATGACGGGACGCGCCTGCGTGGCAAAGCACGTTGACCGAGGGCCCACCCGTCGCGCCACATGCAATGGCGCTGATGGCGTTGACGGGTCACCCATCGCACGGCCCGTAAGCCACCAAATTAGAAAAATAACATTAGCCTCCGTCGCGCCATCGGCAATGGCGCGACGAGCTTTTTTTTACCCAGTACTTCTGGAGCATAACTCTCGCATTCGACCTCAAATCGGACATTAGTATATGTTTTTTGATTAGCTCGACGAGAGGAACGCAATTATGAAGTCATTTCTTCCATTTGAGTACTTTAATCAAGTCGACTTAGCCGACTTACGAATTAAAACTTAGCCGACTTGCACGTTATTATATATAATTTGGATCAAAGGGAGTAAGGAAGTCGACACGACATTAGCATGATCCAAAAGTCCATCTCATCGAATCGAGTAGCTTTCACCGGGTATATATCGTCTAAATATGTCCAATACAAGCTAAGGGTGTGACACACACTCATGAACACACACGCATGCGCCCCACGAACACACACATACACATGTTAGGAGGAAAATGATATCAATTCTGAATAAGTTAAGGTTGTGTCTTGTTGTCTCTTAAAAGTGCCATTTTAGGTATGATCTGATTGTCTCATTATAGGTGACTACTTTCATAGGTTACAAAGGGACACTCCAATTTTATGGCCATTAGTGGAAATAAGATATCAATAGCACTCGAATGGATGATAGTAATTTGATCAAATTATGTCACTACTTTTTTATGTTCACCAAATATGTGCAACCATTAGTTGGATCAATCGCTAGAAAATTGAAGGTTTTTAAAGGCTTGTAAGATGATTTGATACACTTCCATCATGACTTTTTTTGGTGGGAGGATGATTGAGTTGTCCTAACTTCAACCGCCTCGCTTTATAGTGTAAGATAATCACATTTGTCAAAGAACCACCATGTCCGGGTTTACCACTAACAACCATTGCCCTAAGAATAACAAATGTGTGAAGCTATTCTTGTTACAATGACCACATGCCCACGTCAGGGTACAAAAGCCCTTGGACAATGCACAAAATCGCCCCCTCCAAAACGCCAGGCGAGCCGAGCTTAGAGAAGTTTTTTGAAGGCCAAAACCATCGCTTTCGCTTATCTACCAACCCTTCCATCCTCCCTCCGAGTCTCCATTCCGACACACAAGACATGCATTGACATGTTTAGACATGTATACCTAGTAAAAGCTACTCGATCGATGAAATGGACTTTTGGATCATGCTAATGTAGTGTATTGACTCCCTTTACTTCCTTTGTTCCAAATTATATATAATAACATGCAAGAATGCAGTTTTAGGTCGCTCGTAAGCTGTCGGCTAAGCCGACTTATCAAAGTGTTCAAATGCAAGAAATGACTTCACCATTGCATTTCCTGTCGAGCTGATCTAAAAACATATATGGAATGTCCAATTTGAGGTCCGGATGCGAGAGTTATGCTCCCGAGAGTTTGGTAAAAAAATAAAACCTGCTCACGCGCCTTGGTCGCCGATGGCGCGACGGGTTAATAATTTTAATTTTTCCTTCCCGAACTTGGCCGCTTGACATGCAGATGGGCCGTCCATCATCATTGCCGCCACTGATGTGGCGCGACGCGGACCTCGGTCAACGTGCTTTGCCACGCAGGGCCCTGGCCGCGCCTTGCATGTGGCGCAACGTAGTGTTATGTCGCGCCACTCGCCGTTGGCGCGACGGGAGTGGGGTTATGGCGTGCAATACTTTTTTCGTAGGGGATATTTGATTATTCGATTAAAAAGGGATTAAAAATAATAAAAAATCCCCGTGATTAGAAGCCGAACCGGTGGTTCCCGGCCGTGGCAGACCCGGAGTCGTGTTTTTTTTACTCGGGATGGATCAAACCGACTGACGAGCTGAATCGTTTGATCACGCAGAGTCCTGCAGAATCAGGCCGGATACTACGAATTCAAATTTGAATTCAAATTTGAGTACCTATAACTCTGGTTTTTTACCGCCTGTAAGTCTGGCTTACCGCCGTAAAGTCCGGCTTACGCCCCGGTTTGAGCGGTTTTTTTAAAATTCAAATTTATTTTTTAAAAAAATGTTAAAAAAATTCCTAAAAATACTTCATGACCGGGTTTACCGCCCGGGGTTTGAGCCGTTTTTTAAAATTTGAATTTTTCAGTATTTTTTTTCAAAATTGAAATTTGAATTCGACTTGCGACGCCGGCCCAACCGAAACCGGACCGTCCGGTAAGTCTGTAAATCATGTTTACCGCGGTAAACCGGACGGTAAAAAAAACACTGGCCGGAGGTGGGAGACGGCCGGCGGGTCGGCCGCGAAGAGCGAGACCTCGATGGGGCTGCCGTCGCTGGTGTGACCGCGCGCGACGGTCGAGTTCTGGCGGTCGGAGATGAAGGCGCGCCTCGCGAGCAAGATCCAGTCAGGGTAGCGGGGACCCAGCTCGGGAAGGTCGGGGGCGACGAAGGACGCGGCGTTCTCCATGGCGACGATCGGCGACCGACGTCCTTAATGTGTGTCGTGTCGCGGACGGTGTGGGACGTGGCCTTTAATTAGTTGATGAATCGGACAATACAATACAACTAGCCGGAACCCCCGCGCAGTTGCGCGGGCTAGCAAGGTCTGAGTCATAGGAAGCAGTTTTGAATCATTTCATAGGAAAACAGAAAATGATTGTTACTGAAGGCCAGTTTTTATATACATCAAGGATAGTATGTGTTCGGTTTGTCATTAGATTCAGACCCTGCTTGTAGCACATGAAATGGCTTGAAATTTGGGATGAAAAGTGCATGAAGAGGAGTTTCAGGTTGGTTTCTGTAGAACTGGTGCAACATACAGTAATGCTGGCCCAGACACATCTAAGTTTAGTAATTAAAACAGTTGAATACATTACACATGGTTGTATCCTTAAATGTTGCCACATCTGAGATTTGATCACACATTGTGCAGTGTTGTCATCGTAAAATACCAAGTGGTTGTTCCAAAACTAAAAAGATAACCTTCCAATTCTTCCTCACGCTTCACAAATCCGGGATGCATTGTACATGAAGCATATGGCAAATCAAAGGCAGTGTAGGATAAGAGGGTAAGGCATGAGGTAAATGTCAATCAGCAAACAATAAGAACATAAAAAATTCAACATGTACTACAGTGTGAGTTCATGGCTAAATATAGCATATAATATAATATAATTACAACGATACATATAGGGAATAGGGTATTTTAAATGACAGTTCATATTGCCCAAACCAAAAATATCCTATAAGACTGATCTTGGTAGTAGTCCAACTGTTTGTCCTGTGAAGGCGATATGTTGTTTTTAGCAAAGAGCAACAAATTATTTTGTCATGAAATGGATGCGATCAACTATCTCTGTGTACTGCCTTTGGCAGGGATTGGTAGGCGAGAGTAATGTTTGCTTTGCCAGGTTAGGGGTAGCCTATTCTTTGTTCTATCTTGGAACTAATTGGTAAATGTAGAGGACTAAGGCTGAAGTAAAGCACGGAGCAGCAAATGGGCCGGATAAGGAAAGAATTGCCAGTCAAAAGAAGCAAAAAGAATATATTCTTGCATTTATGACAACATGTGGTCATATTCAATTAAATATGGTAAAGAAAGGGAGGCCGTTGTAAATTGCAGAAGGAGAATGTATAAAGGCACTATGTGAACATATGGTATATTCATAGGAACAACGGTAGATTAAGAGTAACCATATTACCAGAGAAAGGGAGTGTTGATGCCGTTGCAAATTGTAGGAGTGAAGAAGCCAGCAAGAAACCTTATACATGAAGCATTAGTTAGAAGTTGAAATATGCACTGCATAATCCTAACAGTAAATCAAATGTGTTCAAATTTGCAGTTGTCAGTGAAATCTAAGGAGCATAAACTTATTATAGCCCATTTGAGAATAAATGGAAGGACCAAGCAAGGAATCTAATATGGCAAGGATTATGTAAAAGCTTAAAAAGTGCACTCCAAAAGCGCAGATGAGATTACTCTTGCAGAACATTTAAGATTGCATAAACCAGGTGTACATCAGGTTGTCCCCATATCATAGCATTGTACTTATTATGCATTAGAAAACGAATTTCATGATTAATAATACTACAGAAATCAAGCCATGTAAGATTTGGCTTCATCTCCATCTTCTGTGCAAAAGTCAGAATGGATCGATATATGCTGGGAATGATAAATTCTTAATGCAATTCCAGAAAGGGATGCTCTGAAAAGAAGCAAGGCTAGAGCAAATACAGTACCGAATCCCACCAGTTCAGTCCTGGTCTTCACCATGTGCGGATGCAACCTGGAGAGTTCCAAACACTTGAGAAAGACCATCAAGATTCACATCTTCAGAAAGACCATCAAGATTCACATCCTGTATCAGGGAACATTATACATCAGCGGCAGCGTGTTTCATCCCGAAGGAGAGGGAACAGATAGATTTTTAGATGATGAGGGGGAACAGATAGATAGCACTGGGCAGAAAGAATCGGAGGGGGCTGGGCATACCTGAGGGCCGGCGACTTTGCCGGCGGGAACGACGGGGCGAGGCGTCCTGCAGCTGCGCCCAGGAAGAAGCGGAGGTTCCTGGACGGGGGCCGGCCGAAGCCGTGCAGCGGCGGGCAGCAGGAGGAAGCTCGGGGCCTCGACGGGCGGCAGCGTCGCCGGTCGTCGGCGAAGGCGGCGAAGCGTGTCTCCGCGCGCCGGCGCGTGAGGAGGCGAGGCAGGGGAAGTGGAGGGCTGGAAGCAGTGGAGGGCGGTAGATTTGTTTCCTTTTTTTTTGGGCACGGCGGAAGGGGCTGGACGGCGGCGTTTGGGACGTAGATGTGGAATCGGAAGGCTGATAGAAAGGGGCGACGTGGCCGCGCGAGGGAGCTGTAAAAACTCCCACAGCAATAAGGGTAAGGATAGATACGAATCGGAATCGAACATGCCAGGCACTGCGTGACGGCGGGCATGATTAAGGCAAGAGACGCAGCCGCGCACGCCGTGGAGCAGTGTGACGATTTCATCATACTCTTTTTGGCCACCACTTGCATCTATCTACTCTGCAGGCTTTGAAGTTGCTTCAGTAGTTTGCAGGTTTCCCTGTGTTCTTGTTCTTAATGGACCCTTCTCTGATGTCAGGGTCTTACAATAACAAGAACTGAAACCTCAGACTGCAACTTAGAGATGCAATGAACATACAAGGTGCCAATCATAAACTCTATCTTTTCAGAAGAAACTGTAATTCATGTCGAAAATGCTGCACAATCCATCTGAATCGATGCAACTGTAAAGCCCATTTAGGTGGGAAAAATAACCAGAATCCAAGTTCTTGACGAATAAACTACTTTATTGTGCATAAGTCTTCTCTTCTTTTATATTATTTATAAGATCCGAAAGTGAAAAATAGATAGGGCATGAGTAACAAGAGTTGGAATCTCAAACTGCAGACAGAGACGGTGCTAGTAAGCAGTAAAAATAATACAAGGATCAAGGCTCATTTCCCACACTCTCAAATAATATATAGTCCTGCTTACTAAGGAGGGTAGTGCATTTTAATATGGAAGTAGTAAACTGTGCTCTTTAAAGGCATCTACATTGTTTACCACTGTGACAGCTGCATTCCCTTGTGCCCTGCCAATTCAGAAGGTGGTCTTTGTATTCAGACAGTTGCAACACTAAAAATTCTGAAAGTTCCATCAGCAGGGACACATACTACAGAAAGCTCTTCTATGTGTTTTGAGAACATAAAAGAGACCTCTTCACAAAAATCTCAATTAACCTTCTTTTGTGAACCAAAAAATCTCAGTTAACTTGTTACATGCTTACTTTTCTCAATGATTTTCTAATGCATACAACAGTTTTTGGTATTTCATTTTGGACCAGAGATGCTTATTGTTGTTGTAACCGCAGAAAACTTATTCTAATCAACTCATCCATGGAATATATCCATGGATCTTCTGAGGAAGATATAAGACATGCTTACCCTGTCTCAGTGAAGGACTGAAATTGCTCTAAAGATCCAATCTTCCCTGCACATTGACATCAGAAGCTGGAATACTGGATGCACTTAGCTCAATTTCTGGTTAAAATAAAAAATTTAGATCTATTCTTATTTCAAGGCAAACCATTATAACTAAAAAACACTTTATTGGCCCATTTTGCGACAAATTAACTGAGCTCCCAGCCTCTAGCTGCCATTCCAAGTAACCAAGAATAGAGCACATCTTTCACATAGTTCATCAAACTCTTAACATGATAAAAACATTTCATGGTATCTTAAACCCATTTATATTATATATAACTCCAGAAAGACAAAAGCATGTGATTCATCATTATCATCCAAGTTGGAGGCAGTGCTACATATCAGCACAAATATCTGTACTGTTTTCATTAAGATATTTTGTGAAGGAACTTGGATAGTAGGACTGTCATGAAACCCAGGGTGCTCACTGTTGAAAACCTGGCAACAGATTCTAACTTCTTCGACTCCATGTCAACAGCAATCACCCAACCCTTGTTGTGCCAAAACATGAGTTTGCACATCAAGTACATGACGTTGTTGAACTCACACAACGTCGGGAGACCCACTGGCATTTTCTTCAGGTTTGGTTTGCCATTGACGCATAGCTTATCAGGCAACAGATCAGACCACCCATGGAAGTCTTCAGAGGCTGTTACATCCTCACTGCTCACCTCATGTGCCCTTCCCCACTCTGTCGAATCAAGCTTCCTGCTCCTTGTCACAGCAATCCATTTGTACACAAGGTCAGCCTCACCATCCTCATCGGCATCATAATCCACCTCAACAAATTTTATCTCATCACCACAGCCAATCACATCCCTGACGATTGCTGAGTCACCTTTATACTTAACATTGCCCGGCATCGGTTCAGGCATTGGGATATAGTGAAGGCTGGGTTCATCAGAAAGGACGAACATAACATGATGCCCCGCCACATATCGACCCAGCCCAAGAGTGAACCTCTCAGAGGGATCACCTTTGTTGGTTGGAAGCCTAGAACATTGAGTTGGTTCTTAGTAACCAATTCAGACGGCTCTACCGGCGCCACCCTGGTCGTCCACGCCCCAGAACTGGAGGTGTAGACAGCCAGATTGAACAGATCCTTTTTCCAGTAGAGAGCAACTAAGGCGAAGTCGTTGCCGCCGCAGGGCACAATCCCGGTGTTGCCGAGGCCCGAGGCGCAGGGCTTGTCGGGGTCCGGGATCAGGAGGAGCGACGGGTGCCTCGGGTGGGCAAGGTAGATGAAGCAGTCGCTGACGCGGCCGCGGTACAAGCAGACGTCGAAGAGGATGAGGTCGTCCCTGGAGAAGATGACCGCAGGGTTGTGGTCGGTGAACTGGTCGTTCCGGCCGGGGCAGTGCACTCGGAGGTGGGAGACGGCCGGCGGGTCGGCCGCGAAGAGGGACACCTCGATGGGGCCGCCGTCGCTGGTGCAGCCCGCGGCCGCCACGGCCGCGTTCTGGCGGTCGGAGATGAAGGCTCGCCTCGCGAGGATGATCCAGTCAGGGTAGCGGGGACCCACCTCGGGAAGCTCCGGGGCAAGGTAGCCTTCTTGCATGGCTTGTCTCGCGGCGATCCACCAGTCGACGTCGTCTGTCATGGCCATGGCGATCGGCGATCGACGGAGCTGCAGTTGGACGGATCAGTCAGCTCGTACACACACAATGTTCGGACTTCGGAGTCCATCTGATATGTAATTGTTCGGCGGACCTTTTTTCTTCGAAAACGTCTCTCTGTTGATGTCGTTATAGGATTCATGCGGGTCAATTCTTCTTAAGTTTTTTTAGCATAATTTCTTTTTCTCGAGTTTAACGTTTGTATCTATAAACAATTTTGAAATATTCAGCACAAATATTAGTATTTTTTATAAATACTTAGTCAAAGTGTTTGTAAACACCGACGGATGCTAAGACAAGCTATACACATGGATACCAGAAAGCGACAGTAAAATCTCTCTTTTGAACTATTCCAAAACCTGCTCCTTTTGCAGTACGTTCGTCTATATTACAAAATGCCAAGGATGACAAAGGGTACGAACAGTAACAGATTTCCAACAAATGCGTGATGCAGCTTCATCAAGCTTTCCAGTCAAGCTACCAGCACAGAGTCACTAATGATGTCATTTGGTGAAGAAAAAGAAAATTGAGTGAAAGGTCTTCATCGGTTCTTCCTTTAGACCACAGTTGCCCTCTCGTAAGGAACAGCATTTGGGCTCACATATCTGAGACAGACCAAAGATAGGCTTCTTGTTCCATTGCTTGCTTCTCGTTCTTCAGCTTGAACATGTCCTTCTCAAACCCTGGAGACCAAAAAATGGAGGTGAAATTAGAACCAGCTACCAGATTTACAAACTTGACCAGAAGGACAACAATTCTGAAAGCACACACACGCAAGATATGCCCTGCAGATACATAGATAAGACCAGATCAAGTTGGTGTAGTAAACAGGAAGATCATGACAGATTGAAAAACTGATAGCAAGTATTTTCAGAGTTTATCTCCCAACCATGTCCATCCATTCCATTAGACAGACATTTTGTGTTAAGCTCGAAACCACAATTCTTATATGGACAAATGGCTAGATGACATATTCTGCCAAGCTCAGAAAAAAAAACCAATGGATACAATTATACAAGCTAGTTGATACAACACAAGATATGAAAATGAACAAACTGATTAGTTGCGTGAGGAAACAGAAACCTGGACATGACTACTAGTTGTTAGGCAGGTTAAAACGATGAGCCTTCTCCTATTGTTACATACAAATGACTAATCCATATTGTGTCTGAAACGTACTTTGGTGTGAAAAACCGCAACCTGCAGAACCAATCCAGAGTCCAGACCAAACCATGTACAGTTACAGACGGGTTTGCCTGGTTTGCAAGCGAACCAAGGAAACCATGCTGCCCTCCCCATCTCTGAACACAATGATCGCCGAAAACATAAACTGGGAGGAATTAATGAAGGCTCATAGAGGATCAAACAACGTGGAAGGAGTTTGTTAACTGCTTGCGATGCCATAGTGAGGAAAGGGGCATCGCACCGCAGTATGTTGAACCCTGTTAATTGTGGCTGCTTTTCTGTGGTGTTGACCATAAATTGGTGATGCTCAGTGTTCAAGCCCGGCCAGAGTGCGACGCCACCGCAAACATCGCGCCGCCGCCACGCCGCCGCTCGGCGAGCAAGGCCGCGCACATCGACCGACACCGCTGACCGGAGCAAGGAGGGTAAGCGCCACCATCGCGCGCTCTTCTTCCTCCTCCGGCGAGTCCGTCACCGAGGTTGCGCCGCCGGCCTCAATCAGCCATGCCTTGGTGCTCACCAGCTTGCGGACGCCGTGGGACGAGGACGTGCCGCCGACTTGGATGACCGGGATTTGTCAGCCGACGTCGAGCTGCCTCCGCCGTGCGCCATGGTCGCCGGTGAGGTGTGCTCCGGTGGGCCTACGAGCCGAGGCTCGAGACCTACCGACGGCGAGGTTCGTCGGCGCGAAGGGGATCCCCTCACTCGCTCGCCGGCGCGGGGACCTGCGGGGCCCACGGCCCCACCGGCAGCCGAGAGGCCAAGGGCCGTGAGGACCCGGGTGCATCACCGGGTGTGCCTAGCTGCTAGCCGCATGACAGCGGGGACCGGATCTAGGTGCGCATAGCAATTTTGAGTGGAAATTCTGGAATTTCCAGACTTTTGAATGTACCTTGTGAATTTTGTACAGAGCATTGTACTGGTCCAAATCAAGTGATTCAAATTTCTAAATTTATATCTTGATGATATCTATGCCTGGGAATATTTTGGGTATTTTTGGAGATACTTTCCTGTACAAGTTGAATTTAAATTTGATTGATGAGGGGGTTTGGATTTAACTTTGAAAATCCATAACTAAATCATGGATGCTCCAAAAATTGTGATTCCAGTTGCTATATTCATCTTTGATGATGTAGTTTGGGTAGTAGCTAAGACATGGTCATGTTTTGTTTAAATTATTAGAGATGCTTTAGAAGGTGCCATTAGTTAATGATGGCAAATAAATTCATGGTGCTTGTTTTAGCTAGAGTTTGGCTTTGATAAATTTTGTGTGATGGTTATTCACTATGTGGGAGCCATCTATGAAGCCAAACCTGATGTTTACCATGTTTGCTTGTGCAAAGTATTTTAGGGTCATTAATTGGCAATGAATTGTTGCTGGCTTGTGATTTTTGTGTAGCCTTCACCATAGGTCCAAATGAGATTAAATTTGGATAGTAGCATGTGGTCAACCTGATGGTCCTACTGTAATATTTCCAGAATTTTAGGGCATGTCGAAATATGGGTTGTAGTTGTGCCTAGTGCAAATGAGGGGATAATTATGCATTGTTGGGTATGCCATGATCATGAGAAGGTTGTCCATGATCTTGGTAATGTGTATTTGATTTAGGCCACATGTTAAGATCGGTTTGTAACTTGGAATGTTCACCTTGATCAAGTTGATTTGGTATTACCAATTAGTGTGATGATAGTTCGACACTTATTACTTCCAAGTCATTACATGTCATTCACTTGCATCGATCATCGATAATTATTTCATGTTACATCATGATACTCAAACCAACAAATGCATCATACAGATCGTCACTCACGTGCTGCAGCTGGTTCTCGAGGAGCCGGAAGGGGGAGACCAGCAGGAGGTAGAGAAGTAGGGGCCAACCGAGGAGGAGTTCGACGCTGGATCTACCGGAGTGCCTGGACCATCAGCCAAGCTCTTTTGAGAAAGGCAAGCCCCGAGCATTCTCCCTCGCTGGTTTGCACAAACTAACTTGCGCTTTCTTATTGTTATGATGCATTACGTAATAAGAGTTGATCGATAACCTTGTTGCATTACCCTTCCTTGTCCACCAAATATACCTATCCTATTTGGATAAGTCGAGTAGTGCTTATCCCTGCTATAAATGAGATAGAAGACGGATGGTTCGGGAATCATCCGCACGGATCAGGGGTTAACTCATGAATGGTTGGATCGGAAAGGGAAAGTCGCAGCATAACTAATAAGGGTTGAAAATATAACCAAATGGGTTGTGGTACTTCGGTACACCACCCTATACGGCTTAGTCATTTTGAAAGCTCCTCACACTTAAGTGGTGATATGGCACCCTGAAGCCTAGTAGCTTTGTTTGGGTCGGGTTTCGATTTGTTGGACGCACTGTGCTGGTGTTGGGGTGGGACAGGACGCGGCATTAAGACTGAGGTTGGTACCCAACTAGAGGCAGCTGTAACAGAACCGACCAACTAATATAATTACTGTGCACTAATCAAGCCATCGTAAACTTAAGTAGTAAACCGCAATTATACCAGCCCTGGTAGTCCGGAAATCTCGAAGGATTTCACCAACGTCACATACATCTCGGATCGTTTCCTAACATATGCCATCTCGCATCATTACATCAAAGTTCCAAATAAAAATATTACATAGAGTGCTCAAATTAAGTTATTGCAAACCAGTTTTCAATCTCAAAGTGCGAAAGCAAATTAAACATGTTCTCAAAACACACAAAGTTTTTCTCCAACATAGTGCTAGGTTCTCCATCGATCTACTACAAGAAAAGGTACTTTAAGAAAGGATTGATCGAGCCCACGATCTATTCATCTCCCACCGCCGGATGGAAGCATGCCTGGCAAGAGCTATAGAACATTTCTCCATCTGCAACAACATTGGGAATTGCACCCTGAGACATTGGTACTCAACAAGACTTACCCGACAAAAGAGAAAATAAGGAAAAGACTCTTTTGTGGATGCCAGGCTTTATTTGGGATAGCTAACTCCTTATTTGCCAAAAGGATGAGCTTATTAAATAATTATTTAGTGATAAAAAGGACTCTCTAGCTTATCCAATTAAGTTGGGGCCTACCAGCTATGTTAACACCTGCACTACTTTACTTTTAGTAGAAGCAATCAACATTTATCATGTAACGCATTGATTGAGTAATCATTAACCAGCATGGATGAACATAACCACCTCGCACAAAGAATATTATTTATGATCACGCGCTCATTGCCTCTCTCAAGTATTCGCTTATCCAGAATGATGGCGATTATAATCGATTGCTAACCAAAGTGGGTATTTCTCACACAAACCAGCGTATTCTCGAAAGTAGCCTCGGCCACCTTGATCTACTCAGAAAAGACGCAGGATCAACACTCACCACCATGACCAAGGAAACTCCCTTCAAACAATGTAAGCGTGCTCATCAAATGACAACGCCCATCTTAAGGTCTCACAAACCGGCACCTTGTTTTCCCCTCCCCCATCACCGCATGGATACCGGAAGTTGAAACCCATCCCAAGTAGATTCTAGGCTTCGCGGTCGGGCACTCAGCCCTATCCAACTATCTCGTGAGGAATTGTTCAACATGATCGAGGATGTACGAAGCCATATTTCTTTAAGAGGTGATTTAGAAGGCCTCATGGTTATGTTCACTATCACTCTACACCAATCTCAATCCAAGGGATAGTAACCTCCTATCCGCGTTGCATGATGGTCGATCACCTGTCTTCTAAGGATTAAGTAGCAGGCCTAAGCAACTACATAGCCTTGTACCTATTGTAGGATAGCTTTTGTGGCAAGTAGTCCTAATGCATCTACGTTTCTGAACAACTCCTATAACGTAATGCATCATATCAAGTAAAGGACTCAAGTAAATATTTGCAAACCGTAGGAGAATGCTCCTGGGCTTGCCTTTGATGAAGGAGCTAGTACGTGGTTAGGGGCACCTGGGCGCATCGCCTTCTAGCTCCTCTCCTTCGGCTACCTCCCCGCAGCTCCCCGCTTCCTCGCCGCACCTCCACGACCGGCTCCTCGGAACCGCTTGCGGGTTGTCCTCGCGATCCCGTATGATGCGATGTGCATAAGTATCATGCGAATGAAGTAAGATGGTGAAGTAAATGATGTCATGATGATAATGATTGGCAATAGAATGGAACTACAGCAGTAAACTCCCATAAACAATCATCTAAACCTAATCAAAAACATCAAACCCCTTCACACCTTTGTCGGAAACCGACAACAAAGAGGTTAAGCCTCTACAGCAAGTACTATCTCTGCTGTTCCCAAAATTCCACAAAAATTATAGCAGCAAGTGCCTACCTCAAGTAAGCTACCAGTAAAATTCACTTCAAAACTCCAAGCACACTGTCCTACACAAAATTCACAAGACAGCTGCCATAATTGGCCCCAAAAATATTTTGTACTACCAAAGTAGTCCAACATCGCACCAATGGCATGTGGACCTTCCAAACAAGATACAAACAGGTCACAAGAAGTTCCATGGCCATAACCCTATCCATTATTTTCCCGTGAACTAATCAAGCAAAGTGCTAAAAAGTGCACTTGTACTACAACTCACAATTTTCTCACTACACATGGCAAGATTACACCTCCTATAGACAGGGCAAGTCCTAACTAGACTAACAAAACAAGAATCATAATTTTCTAAGCAACAGAGAATTACTTATGCATTTATCAAGTTAAATGCATTTCCTATAATTAAATAAAACAGTACAGAAAAGTATGCCAAAAGTGGCATCACATAATTTTACCGCATAGTCCATCCCATAAGAAAAATAGCACAACTTGAATCACCTCATTTGGACTAAAAATGAGGGAGATATGAATTTCCCAAGTTTAAAACTAAATCTGAAATCTATTTTCTATTTTCCGTAAAACCGATCCTAATTGCTTTTTTTTTTTGTTTTCGATCCTAATTGCTAAGTGCACCCCGGCGTGCACCCAGCCCCGTGCACCCAGGCTCAGCCCTCGGGCTGGACCCGCTGACGACCGGGCCCCACCTGTCATCACCTCCGCAGCGGAGGGCGACGGTGGCGCGCGACGGTCCTCCACCGACGGCGGGACTCCGGCGCGATTGAGGACACCGTCGGACGCGCCGGCCAAGGCGCATCCCTAGCGCTTACTCTGTTGGCCCTAGTGGCCCGAGACGACGGCGGGACGCGCGGGCGGCGGCGGGTGGCCCGCACGGCGGCCGCCAAGACCGTGGCGGCTCCCATGAACTAGCCTACGAGCCGCTTGACTACGCAGAGCGCACCCAAGAACACCCGGAACGGTGGCTCTAGCCACGCACGAGCTCGCGGAGCGTCGGCGGCTCCGAGCTCGATTCCGTCCTAACCCTAGGCTCTTCTACCTACACGCGCTCTAGCGCACGAAAGAAGACGCCGAGAGGTGAGGAAGAAGACGGCGCGATGGCTTGCCGGAGCCTATGGCTGTGGCGGCCGTGAGCTATCTGTAGAAAATATGAGTTGCCATGTTTGTAGACTTTTCCGTGTAGCTTTATTTAATTATTGGAATGTTGGTAATCTTAGAAAATTCATAAGTAATTCTAGGTAGCTCAAAATATGGTTCTTGTTCCCATAGTCCTCTATTGTTATGCTTTTGCTGTGGTAAAGATATGTGTGAGATTTAGGAGCTGTAGTGCAAGTGAGCTAGAAAGGTTATGTGGGAAATAATTCATAAATGAATTATATAGGTGTGATATGGGGTTGATACTTTTGTGGGCTCATTATATGTTATGATGTAGCCCCGGTGCAATGAGATGCATGGTTTGGTTAACTTTGTAGTACAAAGTATTTTTAGGTGACCCTCTGCCATGCCACTTGTGAATTTTGTGTAGGACGGTGAGTTCATCCAAATGGGGTGAAATTTGGATGATAGCATGCAATTGACATGTGTTACCTACTGTAATTTTGGTAGGATTTTAGGAGTGATAAATCTTGGTGTTGCGTGTTCAACTCAAGGTTGGTCCAATTAGGAGTAATCCTATGATGCCATGTTTAATGCAATGATAAGTTAGTCTTATGGTTCACTTGTCAATGTATGATATGATTGTAATTAGTTTATATATCTACTGGTCAAATTTGGTGGTCATTGAATGAATAGTTTAGAGGTTGTGGCTTTTGCAAGTTGCTTGACAGGGCTGTTTAGTTGCTGTTTTTCCAGAACCAGTCCTGATATTACTTGCTTTAGGTATAGATAAATTCAGAATCAGGTTCTGATGTCTCAATATGTTTTATAGACAATTTTATAAGCTTTCCAGATTGTCCTTTTTAATATCCATAGGGTTTATGGATATTTAGTTATGAATTTATTACCTGACTGCTGATTGTAGGTCCATATTTAGTAGTGAAGCTCGATTGTGTGATGTTGTATGTAAATCATAATGCTAGGTGCTCATAGTGATTAGGATATGTATGATTGATTGTTAAGGAGTGTTTCATGAGGTTTGGGTTAGGGTGATTATGTAAGTCTAGGTCTTTGGCTTAATGACTTGTTTTGCCGGTGGTCGATGTAAAAGCATCATTGCAACATGAGCATTCATAATCATCGATAAATCATGATCACGCATATGCCGACACTATATTCATACATATGCACCTCGCATCATCTCAAGATCGCGGATAGGGTATTCATCAAGAAGGACCAGGATCCCGAAGGACAAGTCGTGAAAGGAGTTCCCGCATGTGAGATGATCGGAGATGATCGGGAACTGATGTGAACTCGTCAAGATCGATCCAGATCGTCGAACTAACTTCTTCGAGAAAGGCAAGCCCCGGAGCATTTCTCCTATGGTTTGCAAATATCACTTGCGTCCTTTTATATGTTTAATGCATTAAGTTATAGGAGTTACCCGGAACCCTTGCTCCATGTTATCTATTCCTTGTCCACTTTAATATATCCTTTACCCCGTTAGGTCGATCGATATAACCGCTAGCTCGCTTAATTAGATCGGTAGCGCCGGGTGATTTCCCATCACCCGCAAGATATAGGTGAATACCGTAGATATAATTGGCATAAGATGATCATGTTGGATATAACCAAGTGTGTTGGATAAATGGAGACCGGCGGGATGTTGGGCAACAAGACATGGGTCTTGTGTGCTTGTAGTTCCCGTCTCGTGTCGATTAAGGACCGATCGTTGTCGGCCCTCGAGTCATGTTGAACGCTGCCCCACATTTAGTTGGTATCATGGAACAGCGAAGCCTAGTAGTTCTGTTTGGGCCGGTGACCGAAATGTAGGCAATAACACCGAATGGAGGAGGGGTGGTCAGAGGCCCGATTGACCGTGGGCAAGAATGTCTGAGCTACCTGGTGTCGTACCATGGGCAGACACGTCTTGATCGACCTGGCTTTGGACAACGTCGGGTGTAGAATTGTCCATAGCGGTCCCGCGACTTTACCCGACAAGCACCAACGGTGACCTAATCGACCCGACGGGGACGTATGGTTTGTGTGGGGCATATATCGCCCGGTTAGTAATCGATTCGAATCGCCATCACTCCCGGACAAGTGAGTACTTGACTTGAGCTTCGACCTCGTAGTAATGCTACTATGGAACAAGAGATCTTGGTTATGAGGATGATGTTGGATAATGCCAAATGGACTTGGTTACTATTGATTGCTTAATAAGAACTCAAGTGATTGCTATTAGCATAGGTGCGCACCTAGCATAAACAGTTATAATGATAAGCTATGCAAGAATAAAATGAAAGGTTCATACTTATACATATCTATAATTGGATAACTTGTGCTTTTCGCAAATGAGTCACTTAGTCCACTATAAGGCCATGCATTCCACCCCAAAGCGTCCTTATTTTCTGGTTTAAGACCGGTAAGTCTAGCCGAGTACCTACATACTCGTGGTTTTATTCCCACTTGTTGCGTATCGAAGACTTTTGCCGTGGCAACAAGATGGACCCGTATCCCACTAGGGAGGAAATAGATTTTGGGCAAAGTCAACTCTTATATCTCATCTACATGCTTTTGATGAAGTCGACCCGAGCCGGCACAATATTTAAAATGTAGGTGTGAGTGTAATTTCAAGAATATCTACTTCCGCTGTTTATTTGAAAAGTCTAAGTTGTAAGAATATATTAGTTGAAACCTTTGGTGTAATTATTTTATTTGTAAACTGTTTTATCAAGTGAATGGGAACCGCCGAACTTACGATTCGGGTGTTATGTTGTAAAAGTTCGAGATCCTTCGAGATTTCACTGGACTACGGGCTAATATGATTGCGGTTTACTACTTAAGCCGCCATGGTGGCTCGATTAGTGAACAAGAATTATGTTAGTTGGTCGGTTTCGTTATAGCGGCCTTGCTCGAGAAAAGAAAGGGCCAATGCGGCCCGTACCTTGGCTAAACGGGCGAAGAGGGGGTCAGGAAGACGGAACCGAGGACGGCGGTGACGATGCTGCCCTCGGTTTCGTTTTCTAATGGTGGACGGTGGCGCTATGCGGCGGCGGGGGCGGCGGCCATGGCGCGGTGGCGGAGCGGAGCAGGAGGAGGAAGAGGGGAACGACGCAGTAATGGGACGGGACGGGGGGTCCTCCCCCTTTCCCGTTCGGGCAACCCCCGTGGGCGCGGCGCGTGGCGGGGCGTGGCGGCCACCGTCACTGCCATGCGGGCCCCGCGGGGACGCTTGTCGGCATGTGGGCGACGGCGGTGTGGATCACGACGGTGTGGTCCGCCGTGTGGCCGGCCGCACAGGATCCGGACGGCAGAACAGGAAACACCGGAACGGACCAATTGGAAAGCGCCACGTCGCCCGATTTGAATTTGAATTTTTAAAACCCCATATCTCATAAACTATTACGAATTAGACAAAACTTCCAACATGAAAGTTTCTCCAAATTGGAAGATGAATCTTTTCTTCAACTACCACTTTGGCTAATTCGGCCTGGTTTAAAAGATCTAAAACCAGTTTGAAAAAAAGTTATAAAATAATACTTTTAAAATCCCCTTGACCCTGTTTTTGGCTGTTTTGAGGTCCTAAAACCCATTTTCACAATTTGGTCAAAACATAAAGTTTTCTTGAAATATTTTTCTACATAATTCTTCCCAAAGGCCCAAATTCAAACAAGCAAGTATTCAAACACATTTCAATACCTAAGCTAGCACACTTGTGCTAATTAAACTCCACTATTTGCAACCCTCAAGCAATTCTAATTGCAATTATTTGGAAAGATAATTGTAGGTCCTACAAGAGGATTCTCAATCATATTTTCCAAATAAACCTAGAATAACTCACATCATTTGCAGGCATTTATCGTGCAAATCAAGCTCCTATCCAGCTAGGCAAGAAATCACACAATCAAGTGATGTAAAATCATGCTTATGCAAATGATGACATGCTTAGGAATGATTAATTAGTGCTTAACACCGGAGGTGTTACAGCAGCCGTTGGAGTCCCTGGGCATGAGTGGTCTCATTTGATCCCAATCTTTCTATCTGAACAAGTTAACGGTGACTGTAGCTCACTTTAGCGGGTGAGTGTGGTTTGTGTGAGGAATCATTCGCCAGCTGGTTAGTAAATCGATTTGAATCGCCATCGTTCCGGATAACTTGACTTTGTGTCGGCTTGGTGGCTTATGACATTATGTTGCCGACAATGGTAAAGGAGGGAATATGTGAGTAAGGATGATTGCTTTTATGTTCTATGCAATGTTGATTAGTGCAGGTGCAAATGTAGAATGAGTAAGTGGAACTAAAATATGGAGCTGCTCACCATGTTAAAGAAGATTAATTGGTTAAGCTTAAAAGCTATGCTAACCGCTTTATTAAGCAATGACTAATAGGCTCACGGCCTTTAGCAATGGTTGAGTCAAGCCAAAACCACAATATAGCCTGCATACTCCTTAAGTGTCAATTTATTTTTAGTTGGACGGGTAAGTCTAGCTGAGTACAACCTTGTACTCGGGGTTTATCCCTATGTTGTTGCAGATGGCGAGATGTTCTATGGATATTGCACCACTTGCTTCTATCCCGCCCGAGTGATGAGTAGACTGTGGGCACAGTCAGTTATCCTTTCTTATCTAGCTATGCTTTTGGTGGGAAGTGGTCGTGGACATGGCACTAGTTTACGTTAAGTTTGTGTAAGGTTAAGACTTGTTGCTTCCACACTTTAAGTTTGAAAACTGGTTTGTAATAATGTGACTTGAACTTCGATGTAATCACCTGCGTGCGAACTTATCTATGTATGTGAATGATGTCGTTGAACTTATTACGATCTTGGCTGTAATGGAAAAGTTTGAAATCCTTCGAGATTTCGGATGACTGTCGGGTTTACATGGGCTCAAGTGTGTTCGTCGACGCCTTGGCGCTGATAAACTATACTTGTGCTTATGTAAATTGGGCGGTTCTGTGACAGTAGAAGCCCGCTAAGTTTGCCCATGGTCATAGAAGCCCTCTCAGGAAGAACCCACCGAAACCTGGTCGCGTGAGTAGCCGACATTGACGTCTCATACAAGCTCTCGCGGATCGATCCTGTCTGCCTCCTTGCCATACCCACCACCAAGCCTGTAACACCCTAAAATTTGCATGATTTTAAAAATAGTTAAAATTGATTTATTTATGCATTTCATGAGCATGTAATTTAGCCAAATAATATTTTTATGAAATTAAAATCAATCATAAGGCTAGAAATATGTTGATGCATTCATGCTGGAGCATAATTTATTTTGTATTGTCTGGTTTTTACCAAAAGATCAAAAGGATTCAAATTTATTTGAAAACTCTATTCAAAAGCTTGTGAAATAAAAGAAAATGAAAATTCTTTTTCTCCTTTCCTATCGTTTGTGATTCAGCTGAAGGCCATCAAGCACCGTTAGCCTATATTCCTATCTGCGTCGCTGCCTTGAACTCATCTCGTGTCTAGCAGGGAAGCCGCACCATCTATCGTTTTGCCTGACCGAAGGATCCGGCAGGGCAGTGTATCATTGTCCACCCTTAAGCTCGCGTCGAGACCGGACTCTGTTCCGACTCATGAATTCAACAGTGGCACCGAAACCTTCCGGATTTTGACGTGTGCCCAGGTCCCTCGTCATATATATATATCGAGCGCCAGCGCCGCGTTGTCCCTAAACCCTAATCTCGAGCGGGCCGCCGAGCATCTCCGCGTGGAAGCCGCTGCTGCCGCCGTGCACCTCCGTTGCTGCCGCCGCGTCGATATCTTCTGCTTTGCCATTGATCTGTATGTCGCGTCCGTCACCTGGACCTCTGAAGTCGTCGAGCTGTTGCCTCAGCTATATATGCAGCACACCATTAACACGCTGCCCGTTCGTAGCTGTTCATTGGTGAGCATGCATCTCCATGTTTCCATTCGTTCTCTGTTATTTGTACCATACCATCGTGCCTTGCCTTGTCGTGGTTCATCATCATCTCTCATCTGACGCCGAGCAGGAGAGCAAGCTGCCGTGCATGCTAGCCGTGCACGTCAACAATGACCGTAGCACGAATCCGATCCGTGGTCTGCCGCCGTCTCTTGATCCCTGGCTCCGTGCTGCTATTGATCTGTCGCTGAGGTACGTGTTCTTCCGGGCAAGAATCGAGCTGAGGTCACCTTGTTTCATCAACGATGATTACATATACCAGAACTCAGAAGCTTGCTAGCTATCAACGTTTCCATTCAATATATGCACCTCCATCGCTAGACGTCATCAGCCATCAGCGAGGTCAGGTGAGAAGCATCCCCACACATCATCCTCGATATGTTCAGAACTCGTTTGCATGTCCATCGTTGCTTGGCAACCTGTTAGCAGTCCTCAAGAATATATCATATCGCTCATGCCCTAGCTTCCATCATGACGTCATCTTTTGTATTATGGCCGTTTTCCTATAGAAAAATAATTCTAGCAATACAATGAAATACATCTGCAGTCCTTGGCGTCATCCTTGATATCGTTTTCCTGTATCTATGCTTTTGCCATCAGATTTCAAATGCTTATAAAATGCCTATTTTTACTCTGATTGGGTTCATTCAAATTGCGTTGGTTTCGTAGTTTCGTAATCTACGTGCTAGTGTCTCTGTTAGTTCAGTTTGTAGACTTCAAATTTCGAGCTCATATTTAATGCATTTATTAAGTCTATAGGAAATCTTTGTGTTGACACAAAATGTGGCGCATTGTGTCTCACACACAAGCAGTCGGAAAGCCTAGCTTCAATCGGGTGCCCGGGTGTCTCGAACTGTGGCGTGCGATCGATTTGACCCGAAAATCGACAAGGGATAAAACGGTAAGATCAAAACCGGAACATGCTTTGGGTGAGACCAGACAGCTTCCATCTTTACGGCCCCGAAGCCACTTACGACGACACATAGCTGTAGAAGCTATCTCGCCAACAGATTGCAGCTCATTCGGCTAAAGTAACATAACTGATGTAAACAGAATGAACTTGCCGAATACGGTAAATGAAGACATGTTTGAACAAGATTAAATTATTAAAGCATATCAAACTATATCTCAGGTTTAAAGCATCATCAAGCACTAATAACTAAAGATAAGTAACTTATAAATATAAATCTATTAAATAACACATGCATAGGCTATTCCAACTAGTCTGCCGCACGTCTAGCCTTCATAAACCCGTCAAACATAAACCCAAGCAAGCTAATCTACCGCATGATACCACTCACTATGAATTTACGCCACTCCTTACTACTAGATCAATCCACCGCATGATACAATCTAACAATAAAGAGCTAAAAGCACGTAATTACCTAACAGATCTATAAGTACTCGCTACATGTGTGAGTATAACCGTATCGGCAAGATTGTCGAATCGGGGTCCATGGAGAAGGAACAAACAAGTAATATGTAAAAGAAACCTATCAGATTAAACTGATCTCTAGTCCACCGGATGACTAGTTCTAGAGTAACCCAAAGACCTGCATCTGCCGCACGATACCCGGTCCTGTCAAGGTTTATCTACATCTAACGTGAATGAACCCGCAACACGTAACAACCTAGATCGATCTAATTCGGCTATATGAGCTTGATCTACTCGATATTGAATAAGCATGAAAGGAACGATCAACAAGCCGAAAGAGTATCAATCTAGATTGGGCAAAAGAGTGTTGCGAATAATTAAACATTAAATAAAGCAAGCAACACGTGGTAACTTATTGAATCTATTAGATCATGCCAAATCTAAAAGAGCCGATAACTATCTTTACTCATGTCTTAATCCGCCGCATGACACAAGGCACAAGCAAAAACTTCCCATCATTAAGCTTAAATCTGCCGCACGATACTAAGCAAAACGGATGAGACTACTTGCATCATAATCTAAATCCGCCGCACGATACTAGACATGATAGCAAGGTTGCCGGGACTTACGGAGGTCGACGGATCGATTGGCCCTCTCGAAGAACTCGACGACACGACTAAAAGGACTCGAAGGGTGGCACGTAGCCGGTTGTATTGATTTGGTTGTGAACCCCTATTACAATGGTCGAGGGTTTATATTTATACCCTAGACAGAACATGAGTCCTAAGCATTTACGAACTGTCTAAACAAAATTGGAAAGATACAAATATGCTAACTCTAACCATAATCGGAGTCCTTGACTATCACGACTCCTTCCCTTTCTGGTCATCTTCCTCTTTCCTTCTTTTGCCTTCAAACGAAGCCGTTACCGACCGCTTGATCATTTGCCGAACATACGGAAATTAGTCGACCGCATATGCATTTGCCGAATCGCTCTCTCTGCTGCTCGTAGGCCCACCTGTCATATCCTTGACCAAATTCTGGTGTTAACACATGCCCCCTCAATTTCGAGATAAAAGGGTTTTATTTCGAAATTGACTGCCAGCGCCTTTCGCCTAGGTCAGCACCATCGACGCCCGTAGCCGCCACTTGAGATCTGTGCTTGCTGCTGTCTTCAATGGCGACGGAGACTCCAACCAGCTCCATCATGGCAACAGGAACTCAAGAGGAGCTTCTAGAGGTAACCCTACTTGCTTTTACCCATTCGGCAATTTTCTTGAATCGGTTTCCGGATGTGTTCTTGATTCATCCGCTTCACTTCTACTAAAGGAAATGAAGAATGAGATTTTGATCTCCAATCTTGCTCATCCTGGATCATTTTTTCTTGGCCCACGGGGAGATTCCAATCCGAGGAAATTTATTGAAAAAGAGACTTTGAGGATCCCATTTAAATCTAGGATTGCCCCCTCAAATAGATGGCCGAACACTTTCAAAACTTGGCCCCTTCCCTCAATCACAGGATGGCGTGATTGGTACCGTAGGATGCAGTCCAGGAATAGTGATTTCTGGGAATCACAAGATATTCAACACTGCTTGGAGCTCTCTTTAGCTGATATGCCAAGAAATGACTCTCTCCCCGATAGCCGCTTCCCACTTCGGTCCGATGCCATCAATGCTTTCATCTTTGGTCACGGTCCAATGTCGATCACTCTATCGACATCTTCATGATGACTGGTTTAAACATCACCAAGCCAACGTACCCATTCAAATTTAAAGGCACCAGTGCACAGAGGTCAGTCAAACCAGGAGGAGGTTGGGCCAAGTATATTCGGACTTATGCTTCAACTGGCACTGTGTCTGATAAAGAGTATAGGGCTTTCATGAACATGTGGTTGTGCAGATTCATCTTCTGTGGCAAATCCAATGAACCCACTTTGAATCATATAGTGATGGCTGAAGAATTAGCTGCAGGTAAATTGATCCCTTTGGGCAAGTATCTCTTGGGAGCAAGTCTACCACATGATGCATCAGATCACTGTTCAAATGCGTGGTCAGGGTGAAATCTCCTGTGTCAATGGCCCGTGGTGGCTTGTCCAAATGTGGTTGCAACTGTATATGCATCAGATAGTTTCAGTTGACCTCCATAACCTGAATTTTCCTTCAATCAACTATGCTGAAGGTGAGGATCCCAGATATAAATCCTGTCAGACATATGGGGAAGCTGCATCTTCCATTGTCATTGATCTAGACCTTGGCCACCTTTTTAAGATCTTCTACAAGGGATTCAACCACGTAATCTGGTTTCCCTACGAGAGAATGAAAATTTAACTCTCCCCGTAGATTTAGCTATGAGCTGGGCCGCATAGATGATGATTCCAGGGATATTTTTAATTCTTTCATCAAGCCCCGTGCTCTACCAAAGAATTTCATCATGGCCTTGGTGATAAGTTCAACCTATGAATTTTACAACCCAAACATGGTTGCCAGCAGCTTGGACTTGGTCAATTGCCCCCAAGACCATATTTTTCAAGCATCATCGACCCAGGGAGTCATTGCTGAATATTACCGAAGCCAACAAAGTCTTCAATCTTGGATGTAAGCTTCCTAGGTATATGAACCTAATCCCCGGTGATAATTGAAGTGCTCATCCCTCATTCACTCTTTGGTGGCAAGAATGGCATTCTCACATTTTTAGAGCACAAGTCCATCCTCTCGTGCCAAGTTTTAATGCCTTCATTCACTTCGATGATGAGGTACACTCTTATAGCTACCTTTCATTTCATGTCTCTCGCTTTCTGTTTCTAAACATCTTTTTGAACAGACAATGCTCCTCCAAGTCCTTCGAGGTTCAATACCGGCAACCCGGCCCTAATGCCGCTTCCGGGGCATGATGCTCCAAGTTTAGCAAGTTTTTAACAAAACACTCCGCCGATGACACAAGTGCTCCTGAAGGACCTTAAAAGAAAAACTCCTTCCTCCCCCATCAAGGACACTGCCATCCCCAAGAAAACAAGATCAAAGAAGGTTAAGCCATCCCCTCAGGTATGAATGCTTCTGATCCCTTATTCACCATCTATAAATATGTTCGTATTCATCACCCTCTTTCAACAGTACAGCCAACCCTCAAAGTCGGGCGGGGTAGTGATCTTGGAAAACTCTCCGGAGCCTCTACCGGCCAAGTAAACGCCAATGAGTCTATTAGCAATCTTGGTATGCATCTGCACTTGTTATTCTCATCCTTTTGTCTACACACCAATTTTACTTATGTTTGACCCAAATAATCAAGGAGGAACAGCAGAAGAAACTTCTCCTCACCAGGCAGATGACCAAGCAGGTGAACAGGGAGAAGCAGCAGAAGAAATTCCTTCTCATCAGGTTAATGAACAAAGAGAAGCAGAAACGGACATTCCTCTTCATTAGCCAGGAGAAGCAACAGAAAAAATTCTTCTTCAAGACGTACCAGATTCAACACCTTCGGCAATTCAAGATATATCAACGAGTCATGACACCGCTATCCATGAAGCAAAGAATGTGACGATCACCCAAAGTCTTGATGCTACTCGGGAAGCTATTGATCAAGTTTTTGCCGAAGAGGTATTATCTTGATCTTTCTCGTCATTCCCTATTTGAATTAAATCATTCGGCTAATACATCCTCCTTCTCATTATCAGGGTACTACTCTTCAACAGGCCAGCTTTTCCCTCATTGCTGAAGAATTTGCCGAAGATGATGACGAAGTTTCTTCTAATCGGCAATTGTCGTCAGAGAATCAGGCTAAACTGAAAGCCATAATCTCATTCTTGTAAAAGGACATTGTTGACCTGACCCGGAAATCTGACAAGATAAGGGAGATAGCAGAACCAATTGGCCAAGAGCTCCCTCCCGATCTTAAGGATGCCATAAACGCCTTGTCTCACCTTGATGACTATTTTGCTGTTGTCAAGAGAGCTCATAAGAATATGTCCACCAAAACTGATCTGGAGAAAAGTAAGGTAGCCAAGGAACATCAGGTCAAGGAGCTCTATTCTGACATCAAGTCAACCGAGCACCTTAGAACCAGAGCTGCAGGTCATGAGAGAAGAAAGAACCAAACTTGAAGCTCAACTAGCTCAACTGAATGCTAACATTCAGTCTCATGAAACCAAGCTCGCAAATCTGCCATCCCTCGATTCGGCTAAGTCCGAATACAATCCGTCATCAAGGAGACGCGGCAAATTAAAAGCAACCGTCCAACATCCAAGATTCTGAAGAAGAGGACCAAAAAGCTCTTGATGAAGTCAACCGAATCAAGACTGATGCTCTTGCTGTCATCAACTCCTTTCTAAATGTATAGATGCTTGGTTTGTACTTGAAGATGTAGACATTTAGGGTTGACTTTGTCATATTTGAAAACAATTCCCTTTCTCTGGAAAATAGATAATCTTCATTTTTCTCTTTCTTCTCTGCTTCTGTTGCTATTCGGCTCTTCCAGTCACGACTGTACTCATTGATGTGTGTACCAGCCGAACGTAACTGTTGCTGTCTCAAGTGTATGCTTTAGCCGAATGGCCCTCATCAGCTATTTAGCCGACCGAACGCACGGCAACTGAATCGCCAGTAGTGATGGGCTCGGCCCAACTCAACATCGGCCCATAGGTGCGAAAAACCCTATCTTGTCGCTTGGCTTTCCCGTAGTCTCGCCACGGCTCCCAACATTCATAAATAGGACCAGTCGGCTCCCACCATCATCACATCCAAACTCAAGCAGTTGCCATCTCCAATCTCTTCCACTTCCTCTCCGCCTTCAAGCCCCAAAAACCCCATCACCATCAATGGCGAGCGGCGGCGATCGCGGCAAGCGCCTGGCCGAGAACGAGGCGGAGGGAAGCAGTGCCCGGCGCCAACGGTAAGAAATCTTCATCTCTTCGAGTCGAGTTGCCACAGATCTTGTTTCTTTTCACCCGATCTGGGCCTTGCCCCCTTGCGGTTATTCACTTCCTTGATTTTTGTTTCAGGGGCACCGGGGTCGCCAACGATTACGCCGCCAACTTCCGGAGGCAGGTCGCCCGGGCCGGCACTCACACTCCTCCTCCTGCTACCACTCCCGCTCCCGCGGCGGATGCGGCGGAGGGAAGTAGCCGTGGTGGCCGCCGTCTGCGCATAGGGAGACAACTTCTCCATCTCGTTTGCGGTTTCTTTTCTTATTTAGCCGATCTTGATTGCACCTTGTTTGTAGAACGGCGAGGATCAGCACCGGCCAATGGCGTTTTCGCGCCGGCCGCGGCGTTCGACGCACTCCGCGCGCCGGCTCCGGCTCTAGTTCCGGCTCTCGCTCCTGCTCCGGCGCGGTTTCGCTCGGCCTCATCGGGGTCTTCTTCTTCGTACCGCCCTATATGGGATAGGAACGACGAAGAGATCCCGGCGTACACCCGCTACGACGCCGACGCTACCGCCGCGAGAGGACGAGCGTGGGAGCTTCTTGGTGAAGAAACCAAGAAGTTCGGGATCGCCAGTGGAATGGGAGGATACTGCCGGCGAGATGACCGAGACCATCACCGCACTCGTTCTTCCAATATTACTTTGATTCCCGTTCTTCCAATTTGTTTGCTCACCGGTCCGTCTTGTTTTCTCGTCTTTGAGACCTCACCAATGAGCTCAACCGCCCGAGGCCGGGCGACGACGGCGGCGGCCAATCACGTGAACGCCCGGGGCGACCGTGCGATCGCCTCGAGGCGGTGCTCGGTCGATCGACCAGGTGTTGCCCTTCACGGCGTGCGCCTCGGCACCGCGCTCGGCTCGGCGGGGATGTCGTCCCCGGACTGGGACGACTACGCTCCGATGCCGATCGGCTTCCGGCGGGCTTCCCCATGAGGTCGATGGCATCGAGGGCCTCTCGGGTGGAGTACGATGACCACGCCGACGCCATGGCCAACGCCACCAACCCGGAGTCCATCCTCAACAAGCTCTTCACTGAGGAAGAGGAGTAGCTTGTATTAGGACTGGCGCGGGTTGTAATAAAAATTTAATGAAGAATGTTGGTCTTCTCCTTGCTCTCGCTTGTCTTTAACTGCAATGGCGCTTTAGCAATCGTGTTTGTTCTTGCGAATTTTCTTCAATCCTTAGTTAGAACTCGACTGCAACATTCTTCCCGAACGAAATTTTCCCGAACGCATAACGTCGTCTTAGCCGATTAGATCTTGACACTGCTTCATGACTTGACGTTTTGTAGCGTAGCTCTTTAATTCCCTTTATCTTCTCCCGATAAACCTACCAACTGATAGATAAAACTGTTCATTTATACTTTAAAAATTTGCTAAAGGCGATACAACTGCATCGGCTATTTCTGTTCTGAAGATGATACACACGATATCGGCTATTTTTGCACTAGAGGCGATAATAATATCGGCTATTCTTTCTCCAACTCCTCTCCTTTGTTCTGAAGGCGATTTTTATTCAATCGGCTATACCACATTTAAGTCATAATCACAATTAAGACCCAATTTCAACACTTGGATAAAACTTCTTAAGGTACCTGCCATTAATGGCTCTAGTAAGTTCTTCTCCAAATAACGTTTTCAATATATACGCATTACCAGGTGCACAACTGACAACCCGAAAAGGTCCTTCCCAATTTGGTGACCACTTGCCAAATGTCTTATCCTTTGTGCCAATTGGCAATATCGTTTTCCAAACCAATTCTCCTTCGCAAATTGCTTAACTTTAACTTTCTTGTTGTAGTACTTGGCAACACGCATTTTATTCTTCTCGATGTTCTCCAAAGCCTTAAGACGAATCAAATGCAAATCTAACAATTCATCCATCATCAAATCCTTATAATCTTTATCTGTCAGGTCCTTTTGCAACTCAACTCTCCTTGATCCTGATTGCAACTCCCAAGGCATTACAAAGATTATGTCCATAAACCAACTCATATGGAGATGCTTTTGTAGACCCATGGCAAGCCATTCGGTAAGCCCACAATGCTTCATTAAGGACCAAGTGCCATCTCCTTGGCTTCTCATCGATCTTCTTCTGGATAATCTTGATCATGATCTTATTTGACGCCTCTGCTTGGCCATTGGCTTGTGCATAATAAGGAGAAGAATTATATAACCTTATCCCCATGCTTTCGGCAAAGTCACAAAACTCGAAGAAGTGAACCGAGTCCCCGATCAGTTGTAATGGTCTCTGTGGGATCCCAAACCTATGAATTATATGCTCCTTGACAAAACCGACCATATTTTCGATGTGACTGTTTTCAAAGGGATAGCTTCAACCCACTTGGTGAAATAATCAAGTTGCCGCAACACAAATTTGTGTCCTTTGCTAGATGGAGGATTAATGTCAATTAAATCTATGCCCCATCCTCTCGAACGGCCATGGTTTGATTATTGGGTTCGAGCAGATGGAGTGCTCTTTGAACATTACCAAATATCCGACAATCTCGACACCCTTTGTAATATTCAAAGCAATCCTCCAACATAGTCGGCCAAAAGTACCCCGTCCTTCGATTATCCACTTCATTCGGTAAGCCGACTGATGCGCACCACAAACTCCTTCATGTACTTCAAACATAACCTTCTTAGCCTCCTCTTGACTCAAGCACTTGAGCAATACTCCATCTATAGACATGTAATATAATTGGTTATCAAGAAGCACAAACTTGAGAGCTTTATACCTGAGCTTTCGGGAAACCTTCTGAGATGGATCTTTCAGATAACTAACAATAACGCTTCTCCAGTCATTGTCTATCTGTTCACAATTGAAGGCACTTTGTTCTATTGCAAAAATCTCATGATTTTCCCGATATCCAGAGGCCGCTTGAGCTAATTTATTTGCTTCTCCATTGTGCTCTCTGGGTATATGATGCAAAGTAACTACTGAAAAGCTTTTCAGAAGTTCCTTACACTGTTCATGGTACCCTTGTAGTACATCATTTTTGCATTCATATTGTCCCCGTCAACCGATTGATTACCAATTCGTAATCACCAAATATCTCGATAGCAACAGCTTTCACTTCTATTAATAGCCGAAGCCCTCTAAGCAAAGCCTCATACTCGCTTGATTGTTAGTGACAGGATATTCAATTGAAAAAGCAAATTCAAATGTCTTTCCACGTGGGGATACCAAAAGAATACCAGCACCACCACCTTTGTCACATGATGATCCATCAAAAAATAATGCCCATGGGGCAATGTTAACCATATCACAAATAAATCACGATGTTGAGTAATAAAATCGGCAATTACCCGTCCTTTCACCGCTTTTGCCGACTCATACTTTAAATTAAACTCGACAAAGTGCTAATACCCATTTGCCGATTCTTCCATTTAAAATCGGCATTGACAACATATGTTTAATTACATCAAAACTAGATATCACCACACATTCGGCATTTAACAAATAGTGCCGAAATTTGGTGCGTGAGTAATAAACACACAAACAGAGTTTTTCTATAGCCGAATACCTTGTTTCAGGATCTAACAGTTTTCGGCTAAGGTAAGCTATTACCCTCTCTTTTCCATCAAACTCTTGCATAAGGGCCGATCCTATTGTTAGGCTATCGGCCGCCACATACACTTTGAAAGGCTTCTCAAGTTGTGGAGGTACCAACACCGGTGGTGCCTTCATATATTGCTTGATCTCATCAAAAGCCTTTTGTCGTATGTCACCCTGCATAAATTTCGATCCTTCTTGAGCTTCAACAATGGAGAGAAAGGCAATACTCTTTCGATAAATTGGATATGAATCTTCTCACGAAATTGATCTTGCCCAAAGAACGATTGCAACTCGTAAGGTTAGTTGGGGGCACAATTTTGTCTATTGCTTCCATGCTCTTTTTCCCAACTTCTATCCCTCCTTTGTGGATCAAGAACCCCAAAACTCACCGCCCGAGACTCCAAAAGCACACTTATTTGGATTCATCTTTAAACCATGTTTCCTTGTGCACTCCAAAGTCTTCCTTAAATCGGCTAAATGTTCTTCATGGTTTCGGATTTGACTACCACATCATCAATGTAAATTTCCACAATTTTGCCGATCAACTCATGAAAGATATAATTCATGGCTCTCTCGATAAGTTGCACTTGCATTCTTCAATCCAAATGTCATTACTATCCACTCAAATAACCCAATGTGGCCAGGACATCTCGAATGCGTCTTTGCAATATCTTCAATCGCCATAAAAATCTAATTATAGCCAAGATTGCCATCCATAAACCGATAACTTCATACCCCCGCCGCATCCACTAGTAAATCGGCAACCGGCATTGGGTAACCATCCATGGGAGTAGCTTTGTTGAGATCTCAAATCTATGCATACTCTCATCTTCCCATTCTTTTTGTATACAGTACTATGTTTGAAATCCACTCGCATACCCGCATGGCCGAATAAAGTTTGCTTCAATCGTCTTTCAACTTCTTTCTTTACATCGGCCAATACCTCCTCTTTATAAATTTTTCGTGGAGGTTGTTTGAAGGGACGAAATCCAGGTTTTATAGGCAACTTATGCTCAACAATTGATCGATCCAAACCAGGCATCTCTCGTGTAATCCCAAGCAAAACAATCCTTAAATTCTTTTAGCAACTCTACTAATTTCAACTTATATTCGGGTCTAAATTTGCACCGATATACATCGGCCTTGACTTTGTGCTATCACCAACATCGATTTCTTCTAACTTGTCGGCCGACATGAAACCACGACCCAGCTTTGCCTTTGTTGCCATCGATTGGATTGCCCATTAAAAGTTATCGTCGAGCCGATCGCTTGGATTTGTTGACCTCTGTCGAACACATTGACAGGACCTTCTTTCCATTTCTTACCCGAAAGGCAGTCTTGTCCATCATATTCCCAATAAGCAGGCTCGGAAGTGGCAACACTCACTGAATCATCAGCTTGAACAACCTCTACATCATCTCCTATCCACTGAATAAGAATTTGATGCATAGTTGAGGGTACACAACAATTAGCATGGATCCAATCCCTTCCCAGAAGCATGCTATATGCCCCCTTGCCATCAATGACAAAGAAAGTAGTGATCAAAGTCTTGGATCCAATCATCGGTTCCACATGTACCGCTCCACGAGTATCGAAGCATTGCCAAGCCAAAATCTCTAAGGATCATGTCACCGCAACAAATCCTCACTTGTCATACCAAGCTTTCTGAAAGTAGCATAGGGCATAATATTGATAGCAGCCCCTCCATCAACAAGCATCTTGGTTAAAGGTTTGCCATTGACATATCCCTTCAGGTATAATGGTTTCAGATGACGGTTTTTAACTGGCTTGTCAAAGATTGCTTGTCGAGTCAACACAAGTTGAGCCATCAGGTCTCGGCATTCAGTTTCATCAAAGTCCGAGTATACTTCATCCCGAACTTCTTGATCTTCGTGGAGCTCTAAACTCCAATGGGATAAAGAACACCATGTTAGTATCAGCCGAAGGACCCCGTCCATCATCCTTTTTCTTAGGACGCCACACCGGTTTCTTTTCGGCTAATTTCTGCCAGCCTCTTGATTCCTCAAACGCCGAACTCTTCTCTTCTCGCTTTTTCCGCATGACCGGAGGGCACCATTGTCCTCTTTGCCACCCGTATGAGCTTTCCTCCGCATTATGAACATTACTATGAGCCCAAGCTTGATCTCGCAAATCTTTTCCTCTCGATGTCCATCAAAATTATTCATTTTTATGCGCCGATCGTCCTCGGGAATCCTTATTCCAAGTCTATCATGGACGGGACGGCGGTTGACTCGAGATTGCCTATACTCTGAATATTGATCACTGCATTCAAGGCAATTGTTTTTAGCAGGCAACTTCAAGCCTTCATTCCAACAGTGTCTGAAGAAGGAACAGTTCCAATGTGACTGCTCTTGCTCCCTCATGTGCTCTTCCTGTTCTCTTCGGCGCACTTCTGCCTCATATCTTCAACGCTCTGCCATGAATCTGCGTTCCTCTTCAATGTACTGTTGCTCCTCATCATACTCCATCTTCTTTTCCTCTCGCCACTTATTCAACAAGTGTCGTCTTTGTAACTCGCGCTTTGGCTCGCCGTGTATTCGGCAATTTCCCTTAGCCGTATCTCGAAGTTTGACCATTCTCTCGTTCGGCTATTTTCGAACCGTACTTGTTGCACTTCTTCCTTGGTAACTTGCCGATCAAGGTCAACAAAGACCACTCTCCTTGGCTCTTTCGGAGGTCGAACCTTCATCTTCCCCTTTTCCTTGGATTCACCGGCATCAACCATGCCTATAGAGAAAGAGACCATGTTCGAGGGAACGGGTTTTTGTCTACTTTCATCTTGCCATCAAATCTCAAGTGTCCATCTTGAATAGCTTTCTCGAATCTTTACTCGAACACTCGGCAATCATTGATATGATGAGAACTTGTATCATGAAACCCACAACTTCTTATCTTTTACCCCTTCAGACGCAAAGCATAGGATGTCCTTCCGGGCGGCTTGATGCGTCCCTCTTGAATCGATACAAAAAGAGCTTATCCGCTTCTCGACATCAAAATCATAAGATCCCTTTTGCCGCTTCACCCATCGATGACCGACTAAAGTAGGCTCTTTTGTCCAGTTCAACTCGCAGCAGCCACTTCATCTTCATCTTCATACTCGAGATGCTTCTTCTAGAAATCCCCGATACATGTCAATAGTTGCACTGTTCTTCGAAAACGAGCATCTCTTCCGAACCCTTGGGCTTGATTGCTCATTCTTTGTCAACTTTTGTGCAAATTTGTCCAAGGTCTTCAAACTCCATGCCAAATAGCTTGTCTCGATATGTGGCAAAGATGCCCGCAATGACCAATTGTGCGAGTTGATCGTCGGGAATAGTCGAGAATAGCACATGTTCTTCGCTTCTCGAATCTACGAAGATACTCCATTGGTGTTTCAAGTAGTCTTCATCCTCATAGCCCAAAGATCAACCATCTTCTTCTCATTGGTTCCCGTATAAAAGTATGCATGGAACTTTTGCTCCAATTCTGCCCATGTACCAATGGAATTAGCCGGCTGCGACGCAAACCACGTGAAAGCCGGCCCTGTCAGAGACATAGGAAAATATCTAATCCTCTAAGCTTCATCAGTAGCAGCTTCTCCAAGTAGCATCAGATATCTGCTGATATGCTCAATGGTACTGGTGTCATCCTGACCAGAGAACTTGGTCAAATCCGTCGGTGGCTTAACCCTTGGTGGAAGAGCTACCCTATTGTACCACTCTGGGAAAGGAGATTTGTATGCATATGTCTGATGCTTTGGTTTCAGGCCGAATTGATTCTGCATCATATCAGCCATTCTGCTTAGGAGGACATCATTTGCATCTTGCGCTCCCCTGTCTCCTAGAAGGTACTCCGATGCACTCCCGTATCCCGGATTCGGCAAAGCACTCGAGCACCGTAATCGTAAATTCATTGTACCCATCTCCATAGATACTCTTCTCGCAATCTATTTGCCACCGGGGAGATCTTGTAACCGATGCGGGTATATCGTTGTTGCACCAAAAGTTACTTGACCATGAGTTTCTCTGCTTCGGTCACGGGAGGCTTTTCCTTTTCATCATAAGCAGCCCCGTCCTTGCTAGTGCCGATCATCTCTCCTCCTCCAAGTGACTTCCCTGAAGATTGCTAAGTGTTAAAGAACACTGGTCCACCAAGCTCTCCAAATTTTTCTTCAAAGCGCTTGTCAACTGCTGGACCAAAAGTATCAACCATGATTTTGCGGAAGGTGCCCAAAAAAGCCGTGTTATGATTCAACATGGTATCTCCCACGGCTTTGTAGATGACTTGAACTACCCTCTCGCATTTCTTCTTCGTCGTAATATCGATCGACCGGCGAGAAGAACTCGTGGCAATGATTGCTTGACCATCACTCGCCACTCTTGTTTTTGGAGAAAGACATCAAACACTTCGTCGATATCGTTCCATTGCCTGCTCCACCATCTGGCGTTGCTCTGGCTGCAGTTCGTCCATAGTCACGTTCAGAACGTGACTATTGTCAATCTCCGATCCCATCCTAGACTGAGAAGTTGTCCCACCGGGCGTGCCAAAAAGTGTGTTGACACAAAATGTGGCGCACTGTGTCTCACACACAGCAAACCAGAAAGCCTAGCTTCAATCGGGTGCCCGGGTGTCTGTATCCGGTGGCGTGCCAGTCGATTTGACCTGAAAATCGACAAGGGATAAAACGGTAAGATCAAAACTGGAACATGCTGGGTGAGACCAGACAGTTCCATCTTTACGGCCCTGAAGCCACTTACGACGACACATAGCTATAGAAGCTATCTGCCAACAGATTGCAGTTCATTCGGCTAAAGTAACATAACTGATGTAAACAGAATGAACTTGCCGAATACGGTAAATGAAGACATGTTTGAACAAGATTAAATTATTAAAGCATATCAAACTATATCTCAGGTTTAAAGCATCATCAAGCACTAATAACTAAAGATAAGTAACTTATAAATATAAATCTATTAAATAACACATGCATAGGCTATTCCAACTAGTCTGCCGCACGTCTAGCCTTCATAAACCCGTCAAACAGCTAATCCACCGCATGATACCACTCACTATGAATTTACGCCACTCCTTACTACTAGATCAATCCACCGCATGATACAATCTAACAATAAAGAGCTAAAAGCACGTAATTACCTAACAGATCTATAAGTACTCGCTACATGTGTGAGTATAACCGTATCGGCAAGATTGTCGAATCGGGGTCCATGGAGAAGGAACAAACAAGTAATATGTAAAAGAAACCTATCGATTAAACGATCTCTAGTCCACCGGATGACTAGTTCTAGAGTAACCCAAAGACACGCATCTCGCCGCACGATACCCGGTCTGTCAAGGTTTATCTACATCTAACGTGAATGAACCCGCAACATGTAACAACCTAGATCGATCTAATTCGGCTATATGAGCTTGATCTACTCGATATTGAATAAGCATGAAAGGAACGATCAACAAGCCGAAAGAGTATCAATCTAGATTGGGCAAAAGAGTGTTGCGAATAATTAAACATTAAATAAAGCAAGCAACACGTGGTAACTTATTGAATCTATTAGATCATGCCAAATCTAAAAGAGCCGATAACTATCTTTACTCATGTCTTAATCCGCCGCACGATACAAGGCACAAGCAAAAACTTCCCATCATTAAGCTTAAATCCGCCGCACGATACTAAGCAAAACAGATGAGACTACTTGCATCATAATCTAAATCCGCCGCACGATACTAGACATGATAGCAAGGTTGCGGGACTTACGGAGGTCGACGGATCGATTGGCCCTCTCGAAGAACTCGACGACACGACTAAAAGGACTCGAAGGGTGGCACGTAGCCGGTTGTATTGATTTGGTTGTGAACCCCTATTACAATGGTCGAGGGTTTATATTTATACCCGGGACAGTAACATGAGTCCTAAGCATTTACGAACCGTCTAAACAAAATTGGAAAGATACAAATATGCTAACTCTAACCATAATCGGAGTCCTTGACTATCACGACTCCTTCCCTTTCGGTCGCTTCCTCTTTCCTTCTTTCGCCTTCAAACGAAGCCGTTACCGACCGCTTGATCATTTGCCGAACATACGGAAATTAGCCGACCGCATATGCATTTGCCGAATCGCTCTCTCTCGCTGCTCGTAGGCCCACTTTGTCATATCCTTGACCAAATTCTGGTGTTAACACATTGAAAATTCATATCTTCGCCGTTGTAGTTTCGTTTCGGTGCACTTGACGTCTATGTGATCATAGCAACGAGTAGAGTTGTTTTACAACCTTTTTATTTTATTTTATTTTATTGTGATTGGTGTACTTGTTCTAATTTAGTCCTATTGCTTGCTTCGTGTATGATTGCATAGTTTGCTTGAGTGGTGTTCTGCGACTGTGTCCTGTCGGTGAGCTTTATGTTGGCAATCAAGAAGAAGTGAAGATCAAGAGGCAGATCTACAAAGGTTTGGACTTGAAGAAAGATCTAAGTTTAAGGCAAGTATAGTAGGACCATCCTTGTATCCTATTCACTATCACTAAAATTCATATGCATGTGTCCTTTGTCACCCTGTATAGGATTACCTAGTCTTGTTTTCCTGTTACCTTGATAAACTCAGGCTATTGCATGTGGGTAGTGATGCTAGTGCTATACAACATGATCTTGTAACTTGATTAACGGATTATGCAACAATTCTAAAATGTGACTTTTTAGCAACTTGGAATCTAGAGGGTTAAGGTGATTGCTTGTTTCCATTCACCTGATGTTCCCTCTCCCTAAGGACTTATCTGTAAGTGATCATCCGGGACTTAACGTGCCGCTGTGGGGGCTATATGGCTCTGGCTCTAGTGCATTCAAGAGACCTTTTCTAGCTTGTGAGAGGGAGGGCTGAATTGGGTATAGGGCGGCTCCTCCATGGTGTGTATAGCCGGGTAGGTTGTGTGCCACTTTGGGAGGAGGGATTCCCTATATCCGACGACAAGGCGACCCTTGCTTGTTAGACGAACTTTTGAGTGGCTTTATAGTGAGACCCTGCTTACTCACCTTGGAAGTGTGTTTGGGGAGTCATGACCCCTAGCAAATGGGAATCACGACTCACAGGTAAAGGGTACACCTCTGCGCAGAGTTAAATCGATATGTCGTCCGTGCCCACGGTTAGGGCGACCAAGGGATTCTTATGGAATAGATGATCACTGTTTGTTATTTCTTATTGTTAATGTTGATGTTAATTCTACTCTTTAATCATGTTTACCTGATCATGTGGTTATGGGAACACTACCTTGATGCTAAATGCTAAAACATGACATATACTAAAAGCTACTGCAATACAACCGTGTCTACCATTTGAGCCTCATGAACCCCCTGTTATACATGCGGAGTTCGACGTGGACTCACTCTTGCTATTCCTACCACCTCAGGAGAAGTTTAGGCTTGTGATCAACCAGTCAGTTTGAATCCAGTGGTGTGGAGTCAATACCCGAAGATCAGAGTTGTTTATCCGTTGTTTGCTTCCTAAGGTTATCTCTTTTTACTAAGTACGTTACTAAGCATTATGAATTGATACTACCCCTTATTTGTAGCTGTATGTGAGATTTGACTTCTAATACTCACATATGGTGCATATCTGGTTCTGTTCTTTAAATCGGGTATTACAAAGCCCGTCTTGGGGCATGCTGGGGCTCGACCTCGTTAGTGGCGGCGGCGAGCCCGTTGTCCGCCAGCCTACCGGGGGCTTCATGGGCTGGCGGTGCTGTTGCTGCCAGTTGTGCATGTGAGGAAGGGAAGCTCACCATCGACTGGTTCCACGGTGGCAGTGGCACGAGATGAGGAAGGCTTCCTGTCTTGCATGTTGGGCTTCACGGGCTGGCGGTGCTGCTCCTGCCAGTTGTGCATGAGAGGAAGGGAAGCTCACCATCGGCTGGTTCAGCGACGGCAGCAGCACAAGATGAGGAAGGCTTCCTGTCTTGCCTGCCGCGAAGTTCCACCAGGCTTGTTGAGCCGGACGGAAGGCGACCTTAGGTGGTCATGTTTGGGGAGCCGAAGGATATCTGGTACGCGAGCAATGACTTTGACACTGCGTTCGGTAAGTAGGAGGAGTACATCGCGGTCACGAGGCCGACGGTGGAGAGGAAAGGGGCAGGAAGCCCGGTTGCCGCTGGTGCGGGCAAAGCAATTGAGAGAGCATAGTTAAACAATGAAGATGAGCGCGGTTTGGACTTTTCCTGTACCTTTTCTCTAACCCCCTTAAAAGAAATCTCGTCCTGAGATTTGGTGGAAGTAGATTAGTTTTCGAAAAATGATACCTCACATGACGACTCATTATGTCCCATGACTGTCATCATGGCTGTCATAGAGTTTTCTCAACACTTGACGTATCAAGCGTCTCGATTCCAAGTTACACGATCTCAATGTTCGAGATCCAATTCATCTCCGAGTATAATCTGCCGACTTCAATGTCGTCATCTGTAAAAGAACCGACCAACTAATATAATTACCACGCACTAATCGAGCCACCGTGACAGCTTAACTAGTATGTCACAATCATATCAGCCTGGTAGTCCGCGAAATCCCGAAAGATCTCGAACTTACTCAACGTCACACCCAAATCGCAAAGTTCAGCAGTTCCCATTCACTTAAACTTACATTTCACAAATATTAGAATTACACCACATGTTGCAAATATATATTACAACTCAAGATTTTAAGAATAAATAGCGGAAGAGAATATCCATTGCAAATACACTCACACATATGTACTTAAATATAGTGCCAGCTCAGGGTTGACTCCTTCAAAAGCATGTAGATGAGATATAAGAGTTGACTTGCCCGAAGTCTAATCCTCCCATAGTGGGATATAAGTCCACCGTGTCGCCACAGCAGTATTTCTCCAAACCTACAATAACATTGGAAATTGCACCCTGAGTACATTGTACTCAGCAAGACTTACCCGACTAAAAGAAAATAAAGACTCTTTGGTGGATGCCAGGCTTTATTGTGGGGTAGCCGACTCCTTTGTTTGCTAAAAAATATGAGCTTATTAATAATCATTTAGTGACAAAAGGACTCTCTAGCTTATCCAGTTAAGTTGGATCCTGCCATTACTACATTAGCACCTGCAACTACTCACATTTTTAGGTAGAAGCAATCAACATTAAGTATCCGCATTGATTGAGTAATCATTAAACCATCATGAGAGAACATAACCAACTCGCACAAGAGATATTATTGGCGACCACGCGCTGTCTCGGTCAAGTGCTCCTTTGTCCAGAACGATGGCGATTATAATCGATTGTAAACCAGCTGGAGGGGTATTCCTCACACAAACCAGGCATACTTCGCGAAAGCAGCCTTAATCACCTTGATCTACTTGGGAAAAGACGTGGGATCAACAACTCACCACCATGACCAAGGAAACTCCCGGCAGCCAACAGGTAAGCGTGCCCATCAAATGACACCGCCCCATCTTAAGGTCTCACAACCGAGCCCTTGTTTTCCCCTCCTCCATTGCCGGCATGGATACCAGGAAGTTGAAACCCAGCCCAAGTAGATTCTAGGCTTAGCGGTCGGGCACCGCTCACCCTTCCAGCTAAATGTGAGGCATTGTTCAACATGATCTGAGGACGTACGAAGCCATATTTTTTAGAGATGATTTAGAAGGCCACATGGTTATGTTCATATCCAACATCTCACTAATCTCAATCCGAACGGGGTAGTAACCACCTATACTCGCAGATGATGGTCGATCATCCGGCTTCTACCGATTAATAGAGCAGGCCTAAGCATGTAGTCGATCCTGTACGTAAAAGTAAGATAGTTCTGGTGGCAAGGTAGTCCTGATGCAACTATGGTTCCAAACAACGCCTATAACTTAATGCATCAAAAGGAATAAAAGGACGCAAGGTAAAACATTTGCAAAGCATAGGAGAAATGCTCCGGGGCTTCCTTCCTTAGAAGATCAGGGTGTAGCTCCAGGTACTCGGCTACTCCATGTCAGGTTCCTGGTTCTCGATCACTTCTCGTGCGGATCTTCGTTCACGACTTGTCCTTCTGGATCCTTGTCTTCACGACGAATGTTCTACTCGTGGTCCTAGAATGATGCATGTGCATATGTATGAATACGTGATCGTCGAGGTGTATGCATGCTCATGGATGATAGTTGCTTGTGTATAAATGATTTATTTAATCTTCTACAACTATCACTAGCAAACAAGCCAGTAAAGCCAAAGACCTATACTTAGTCATATCCATCTTAGCCCCTGCATCATGGCACACTAAATAACAATAAATCATACATATCCCAATCACTATGAGTCATCATTATTATGCTCTACACACAGCATCACACGATCGAGCTTCCCTACCAACCATATACCTACAATTGGTAGTCTAGTACTAAAATCATAACTGGAGTTCTATCAGCCCAATGAACATGAAGAGGACAATCTGGAAAGTTTATTAAATTGTTCATCAATCATCTCAAGACACCAAGACCTGGTTCTTAAGTTAACTAAGCCTAAATCAGACAACAACAGAACTAGGTCCTGACAAAGTAGCAATTAACAGATCATATCGACCAGGTTGCAACAGCCATACCTACTAAAATAATGAGCCAATGACCACCAAATTTCAACAGTAGATGGACATACTAATTTCAAACCAATCATATAAAGACAAGTTTCCCAGAAAACCAATTTATAATTGAGTTAAGCATGACATCATACAAGCAACCCCAATTTAACCAACTATGGGTTGAACAGCAACCCATAGCTACACACACCCTAAAATCCTACACGAATTACAGTAGGAGACACATGGCAATGCTAGCCCATCATCCAAGTTTCCCATTTAGATGATCCTACTGTCCTATTCAAAAATGACATGGCAGCACAAATCAATGAACCTAAAAATACTTTGTATTACCAACTTGTCCAACCAGGGAACCAAGCACATGGAGAGCTACAATATGGCATAAAAGTAGCTCACAGAAAGTACCAACTCTAAAATAGCACTATATAAATCATTTATGAATTATTCCATGAAACAAGCCACGCATGCACTTGAACTACAACTTCATAGTCCTACATAGGAAGCATGCATGATATATTTATCATGGACAGAGCATGTCAACACAAAACTAACACAACAAGAACCACCTTTTTCAGAGCATCCTATGATTTACTAGGCATTTTCAAAGATTAAAAGCAATTCAAGAATAAAATATAAACTCAATATAAAAGTACACCAAACATGGCATGTCATATTTTTAACAGATAGCTCACATCATAAGAAAAATAATGCAACTTGAATCACTGGATTTGGACATCCCCTGGCTCTCTCTATGAATTTCTAAAGGTTTACTCGAAATCTGGAAAACGTTTTCTAAATCCTGAATAGGACAGACGCTTTGCAATCAGACCCCTGAACTTATCCAGAATCGCATGAGGGCAGATCTGTGGTTCCCTGTGTCTGGCGCTTCTGCATGAAGCACCTCTACCTTAATCGAATTCTGGGGCGAAGCCCTTCGCGGGAGGGAGAACAGAGGAGGGCCGGGGCCGGCCGGTGGAGGCTCGCCGGCGGCCCCTGAGCGACGGCGAAGCACCAGGGGTGCGCTGCGCACCCGCCGGTGAAGCCAGTGCGGGCGGAGGAGGCACCAAGGAGCCAGGCCACGGGAGCGCACGGCTCCGCGGCGGCGCATCCGCGGCTCCGGCGAACCCGAAGCCGATTCGGCCCCATGCCTAGGGTTTCTCCGGCGGGGCGAACTAGCTAAGCTCATTGGTAGGGTGAGGCAGCCTTGGCTCGGCCAACGGCGGTCTGCGACCTCCTTGCCACGAGCGCGGCGGCACGCTGCTGTGGCGTCGCGGCGGTGGAGCGGCCATGGCCCCGGCGGCGTTCGGCCGCGCGCTACGGCTTCGAGATAAGCAACGTAGCTACTACTTCTAGTTTTAGCTACGCAATCACACTTAGACACTAAGTCAAACAGAGTGCAAACAGACATCAAGCAATCATGTCAAGACGGTAATTAGATGCTAATGATGTGATCATGCTCATAATGTGTAGAGCTAATGCATGGTTAACATCTAGAATGTTACATTTTCTCTCTACAAATATGAGAAGATAACAAAATAATCAGCGCAGTGTGTTGGCAAACAATCATAAATTTACGATGTTTTCGAGAAAAATCTCCGGTTGGCAGTGTGTTCCACTACTACTGTCATCATTTACCGCAGCGAGCGTTTTGAATTTACTGTGATGGAAAAATGTGTCCGCCACGATTGAAAGCTCATGGTAAATCGTGACTCACCACGACGGGCGCCCATGCCAGCTACGGTAAATCATTAAATCGCAACTGGCACATAGGAAAGCCCGCTTCGATTAATCATTCAAAAAACATAAAAAAGAAAGAGCCCGACGCGAGCCCATACAGGCCTGACATCGAGCCTAGCCACACTGTTGTCGCCGCACCTAGATCACTAGCTCCGTCACCTGATCCGTAGCTCTACTCGCCGGATCTGCCGTCTCCGAATCCGTGCGCCATGGCACTAGATCGGGCATTCCTGCGCGCCACCAGAGAGGGAGAGGAGAGGGAGCAACCATGGTGGTGGATGAAGAGGAGGACCGGATGAAGAAGATGGGGAAGAAAGAGGAAGATGGGGGAAAGGCATACCTGATGAGAGACCATGGAGCTCGCTGGATCCGGCGCATGCCGCGTCACCACTCGCGACCACATGTGCACCGCGCCGGCCGTGGCCATGAGCTCGCCCGTGGCGGGGTGAGGACCAGGTTGAGGAGGGGGCTCCTCCGGGCTGAGGAGGAGGGCCAACATAGTTAATTCCCAAAATGAATACTTTTCGTAATAGACCTAGAGTTAATATTATTTTCCTATAAACTTACAAAGCTTTGGTTTATAGGCTTTTTTAAATGCATAGAGCTATTTTTTCTCGAATACGCACGATTGTGTGTATCTTTGCGTTAGAAAGGAAGAGTTTATGTACAAGATGCCGACTCCAGCTGCCGGCTGCCCAATATTATAGGCGCTACATTGAGAAAAGATACACTCACTAATCCATCGACACCTAATGAACTACGGATTGGCGAGCGTCTGTAGCCCGACGGCCGTGGCTTCAATCCATCGATCGGCCTCGGCCTTGATGAGCTCCAGCATCTCCGTCATCGTTGCCGACGCGTTCCTGAAGCAGTGAGCGTTCCGTTCCTTCCATAGATGCCACGAGACTAGCGCAAAAAGGCTGTCCATTTCCTCGTCACCGATCATTGCTCACTGTTGAGCGCAAACGACGCCACCAACTGCATCGGTACTCCTGGTCACCGATGGAAGTTGTAAACCTATCGCCCGCAACACAAGGAACCATACCTCCCGAGAAACAGAGCATGTGACTATTATGTGGTCGATGGACTCGTCTTCTTGGGCGCAGAGATAACACTGATTCCTCGCCTGAAGGCCGTGCCGTTTCCTCCGATCAGCTGTCCAGTGTCTACGTCGCATGGTCAACTATAGGAAGATCTTCACTTTTAGTGGTGCCAAGTTTTTCAAATTAGCTTGTGTCCTGAAAAGCCCACGGAACCCGTGTGAAGCATCGTATAGGCCGATTTCGTCGAGTATTCTCCGCTTGCTGTCCATCACACGGTTTTGTCTGGTTGGTTGGTCAGCTGAACTGCATCAGCTCCAGAGAAACACAAAGTCCATGATTGCTTGGAAGGAGAGGCCGGCAGACGCACATCGAGCCCATGTCCTGTCCTGAATGCCGTCGGACACGGCTTTGCTTTCTCCGTGTTCTAGCAGCAGGTACCAATTGATAGATGCAAGGGGCAATATTACGTACTGACTCTCCATTGATCCATGCGTCCTCTCAGAACAGGGTACGCTTGCCATCCCCAAGCACCTTGAATGTCGATGCCTTGAAGAATGCTTGTACCTGTGGGCATGTCTGAATTGGCAGCTGACTCCATGCTCTGTCGCATAGAGCTATTTTTAGTCTAGTCTATCCAAACTAGGGTGTAACCGTGGCCTAATTAGTATCCGACAACTAATTGTTAACCAACTGGCTGACTTTGAAAAATATTAAAATATTTCATTTTGAATCTTACTCTAAAAGACTCAAATGATATCGTCTCCACTAATTAATCAGCCTGCCCGGCTGCTAATCGCCCCGCCGCTCGCAAAACCGCCCGCCTCGCCACGACCCTCGCCCCGCCGCTCAAAACCGCCCTCCTCGCACGACCCTCGCCCCCGCCGCTCGAAAAACCACATCGCGCCTCCATCGCACGCCCACAACTCCTACCACTGCAGCGCTGCCGGACAAGAAGGGCTAAAGCAGGTCGTGCGGCATAAAAGGCTCCGGAACTCCGCGCCACCGCCGGAACGCGGCCGCTACCCAGCCCCACGCGGACACTGACGCTGCCGTCGCCTGGCCCTACCCTGCCGAGGACGACGCTTGCACCGGCCACGCCACGCCGTCGTCGCAGACCTCGCCGTCCACTACCTCGCCGAGGACGCCGCCCGCACCAGTCCCTTCGCCGCCGACCGGCCCCGGCCCCGCCGAGGCCGACACAAGCTCCGGTCCCGTCACGACGTCGACGCCCCGTCTGCCTGGTGCCTGGGCGCCCGATGCCGCCTGAACCGGTCCCGTTAAGCCAGGTGCCGCCCTGCTCCTACCACGCCGAGGCCTCCGCTGCCGACCTGGCCCTGCAACTCCCTCTCGAAGGCATCCAGTGTTGGTGCCTGACTCTGCCGGGGGAGAGACTGCCTCCACCTGTAGTCGCGGGGCTGAATGAAACAAGAACAGGACGATCTGAAATAGCAGGTACCAGGAATATGAAAACTCAATACTCAGTTTTGTCTATTGCATCTCAGTTTTCACTTGTCTGCAAATGACTAAGCAATAAGCAGTGAGTCGCTTGATTTGATATTTATTTTGTGCTGTAAAAATACATTTCCTGTGTTGTTGCAGGAGCACCCTAAGCGATTCGACCATGATTGGTTTGGGGTATACTATACTAGAGTGTTGCTCTGTCATTTCACCTTGAATTAGCAAGTTCACTTGATGAGAATTTATGATAGGGCGCAGCATTTGCCTTTTCACAAAGAGACCATTTGTGAAAAATGAACTCAAGATTCTTATTGCTGAATGGCCTAAGGAGGTGATAAAAAAGCAGAAGAAATATAATAGGAAGGTGAGAATATTTGATCTTTGGTTTGATTTCTCCACAATCAAGGCATTTGTTACTACCCTTTCGGCCTTTCGTTCTGAACATCACTGCAGACTATTGTTCGACACATCACTGCAGACTATAGTTCGACTATTTCTGTTTGTACTCATGAAAAATAAGCACTACAGTTCTATTATATCATCCTCTTTCTAAAAAAAATTATATCACAAGAAACTCTACATGAAAATAAACGCTTACTTAATTGAATTTTCCCTTCAAATGATTGCTTTTTTCAGAAGGAAAACTAGGCTGATACTAGACAGACTGGTATATGTGTTTCCTTCATAGTTTCAGGACATTAGATTAGTATATAGTAGGACCTACAACCATGATAAATTGGGAAAATCACCACATTAGAAGTAACTACCACACTACAAGAAACAGCTTTCCATGTGCATACTAAAATATCCTGCACTGTTTTATGCAACCATTCTGAACTGATATTTTAGGTAGTGGTCAAAACTCATCTATGAGAAATGAACATATGTTTCCTTATGTTCATCAAAGTAGCGAATGAAAGTGATGCACCATTTCTTCTATGCGTTTCTCCGTTGAGTTATAGTCTGTGTGCCCCCTGCAAAAGTAATATGTGAACTAAGAATTTTCCATGTGCAGACTATTGTTTGCTTTATCACTATGTAAGTAGTACACACTGTAGGTATCTAGACTACTATAGCTGCATATAATGCTTACATATAGACACGCATGGGGATAATAAGAGCTGAACTCCTATTTTGTATCATTCCAGAAAGAGCATTATAACTTTTCTCTTTTTACCAACATTTGTTTCAGGTGCAGAGGAAAATCTTTCAACAAAGTTAGCCAAAGTAGAAGTAGCATAGCATTTCCTTTGTGACCAGTTTATGGTGTACTACCTCAAATATATTTTTTCTAATTCCTTCTGTCTACTTGCACCAATTTAAGATTGGATTCCCCATTCTGTTCCTTATATACAAGTTATTGATTTGTATGTATGGAATTGCCATCTAAGGTAATTGGACTATGGTCGCCATGTACCAAGGTCGTCAATCTCACAAATGTGTAAATGATGAGGCATTTATGCATTTTCAGAAGAAATCCGACATCTCTAATGACTATCAAAGTCAAGCACTCAAGCTTATCTTGGGTAGGTTAAGAGTAAGTTAAAAAAAAGGGCAGTGATTGATGAGTGTGAAGTTAGAAAGAGGCAGAAGAATACTGATCATTACTTAATTTACTTGCAACTGCCTTGTACATTTCGATTTAATTGGTCATGTCTTTCTATGATTTATGGACGAATATTTGAACAAGATGCTGATATATTAGAAACAAGGTTGACAGTTAGCTTCTCAATCTTGTACATCTGTCTGTCAAAAAAATAGTTATTCTTGTCTTTGTATAATGTATATTATGCTTTGAGTGCTCCAAAACATATATCGAGAAAAATGTAAACCCGTAGCAACGCACGAGCATACAACTAGTTATGACATAAGTAAAATTCTTGGTACTTGAAATATTTCAGAAAAAGTAAAAGTTGTAGATCTCTTCAAATGCTGCAACTTTAATATGAAGGTTGACCTAGAAAAAAATTTATGAATTTTAACTCATGTTTAGAGGTGGGTCAAATTGCCAATTGTGTCTAAAAATCCATTTCGAGATACGGCTCTACCCCCCCCCCCCCCCCCTTGAAAATCGATTTTAAAGCTGGGTTGACTCAAAAATATTTTGAAAGACAGATTCTAATAGAGCTGCCTGTACCCTAAAGGGAGCCATAGAAGACTGAAATGGTACCACAAAATAATAATAGCCTTTCAGTTTCATCCCCAGTGCCGAACCACGATCACAACACAACAAATTTATTAATACACTGATTAAACTGTTCACAAATGGTTGTGATTAATTAATCAAGATTCAACATCAATGGCTAATGAAGTTGGTCTATATATCGTTCTAAACAATGGCGCTCAGTAGTCTCTGACGCTCAGCACCACCATGTACTATACGCTTCTCCTTAGGTTATTTGTTGTTGTTAGGTCTCTTTATTGTGAGTTGTGACACTCTTGCCAAGATCATGTATAGTCCCTTCAACATAACAAAGATATATACCATCAACTTTTTATACAAATTATCATGAACAATCGCCAAAAATTACATTAGTCACATCTCTTCTTTGTTGAAATAGTAACATAGAGCTCCTGTAATTTTGTTTTTAAAAAAGTTATAATAGTGGAGAACAAAGACGTATCCTGACCTGTTGGTACGCATGAAAACCGATTGCAGGGAACGGGAATGTGGAGTACACTGCCAGTTTCACACCTTCCATTAGGAAGGTTATCGACTATCAATCCTAAATCACTCACGTCCACTTGGTTTCTTGAGTACAAAACAAAATTGTATCAAGATACTTTTGCCTTGATCTCCATGTTTTGTTTTTCTCTTTTTTCTTTCTCTTAGAGATTGATCGTGACTTCATATCCACCCCGTCCATCATCATGATCTTGTTATCATTACCATGCCACCTAGCTCCTTCATTACAAGTGTTGCTAAGCCTAATTCATATCACCTTAGACAAAAGGTATTAGCAACTTGGTGTCATCAATTATCAAAACCAAACAAGAACTTTCAACCTTGAAGCGGTTGACTTAGGTGTTTGGAGAGTCACCTATAATGGGATGAAACCCATCAAGACCTCGATAAACCGACTAAGTGTGATGAAAAAGAATTGCAATTCAATGCTAGAGAGACAAATTGCTTGTTTAAATCTTTAGATTAACCAAGTGTTCACTCTAAACACCGCACATGAAATTTGGTTAAAATTGCATGAGCTCCATGACTACACAAGTAATGTCTATGAGCTAGTCCCTGGTGTGTCGACCAACACCTAGATGGTTCCTCAGTTAGGCCCTTAAGCCAACGCCCTGCAAGGCACTACAAGACACCACACTCAAGTGAGGTAACTCAATGGCACGAGCATTCCATTAGAGTTGCTTTTGGCACTCCGCCGAGGAAAGCACGGGAACCTCTTACAATGATCGGGAGATGGCCAAGAAGAATCACCACTCTTGCCAATGCCTCAAACAACCTCCAAGCCGGCTAGGTGTCGGTACCCTCCAAGAGTAACAAGAAATCTACCGGCTAATCTATCCACCTGACACTGGATATAGTAACAAGATAAATCTGCAAGCGCATGGATGTCAATGTAGTTTTCATCTACGTGTATTTCAAGGTATCGAATTTCCACGGGGAACGTGAAGTGAACCAGTGAAGAACTAAGTGTATCCAAGTATATATAGTTGATAAAAGGGTAGAAAGAATATGTGTGGGTACTTTGACTAAGTCAAGACTAAGGAAGACCTTACTAAGGTTATTTAGTGTGGAGCGTACCTACCCCGATATCACCTAAAGAGATGGATTAGGCACTAAGTACCATGAGCTCTACTAACTAGACCCAACATGGTGGACTCCTGAGAAGACATGGCTATCACCACCTGTCCCTACCACACTTTCGGAGGTCTAGCCATATTCACAGCTAACATATAGCCTAAGCACTTAGAAAGAGCTAACAAAGGCCGCCAGATGAACGGTACACCATGTGAAGCTATAGGGTGCCCATGAAGAAGAGACAATACAAAGCCTATCAACAGTACACCACATGAAGCAACACTAGAATCAAGGACAAAGAATATCCTATGGAATATTTGGACAATTGTACAACCTGTGAGCACAGGAAAAATAAATGATCAACTGCCAATAGTACTTGACATGACAGTAGAAGAGATTCAAGTTCACAACAACTTCAGGACAATAAGGACCCTTCCCTAGGTTCTTAACCCAAAGAAGGCCAGAGCTGCAAAATATATACCCAAAAAAATTATTTTAATTTTTTCCTACAAAAGACTCATCAACTCTTTGTTCCAAATGACAAGAGGCTCGGGGCTACACTTAGTGCAAAAATTGCATTCGCCTTAATAAAGAAGAACCCAGAGAAGCCAGGAAGAATAAGAAGACACTCCAGCTTTTTATTAGCAAGAAGCAAGATGCTTAGGGGCTACACTTAGTGAGTGCACTTTTCTCGAAAAGTGCACACCAGATTCAAAAAGAACTCACCAAAATAAAACAAGACCATCTCAAGGTCTCCACTTTAGAAGAACTCGGAGCAAATTCACAAGAACTTGAAGATGAAGATCAGGAACGCTTCCGAAGCTTTCCACCATGAGATGCTCGAGGGTTTGTCGATGCGGGACCCACTAGGCTCCTCACCAACACCACTATAGGTTGTGGGCCACATTCTGGGCCCACATCCTGACCAGCGGGAACACAAATCCAAGCTACGTGTGAACATAGAAGAACTAGACGACCTAACTCGATCACATATGGAAAGTATCTTCTGAAAGAAGTAGTTTAGGACACCTTCTTGGTACTAGTGATTGGCGCGCGCCCATGCGCGGGGCTCTGGCCACAGATATGGTGCTTCAATGAAACAATAGCTTGACCAGGGCAATTTCATCAGACATGTGCTAGAGTGACGATCACCACAAATATATAATAAACAAGACAGATAATTGAAAGAGTAGCTATTACTACAGAAGACCGACCAGCGTCACCTACGGATAGTATGACCCATATAATAGCATATACAAACATCATCTGAAGGTAACAGGTTTTACGACAGGCGCCAAGTCTCACATACATAGCGCATTGCACATGGCAAAAGTCACAGCAGCACACGCCTAGCTATAGTAGCAAAGAAAAATGGTGTCATGCTCCAAGTTTCCACGGATTGTCATAGCTTCAGCAGAGATGCCAGCTTTGATCCCATTCGAAGCTAGGGTCGGGCGAGTAATCTGCAAAGCGCACGTATAAAAGTCAGCGTGTCTAATGTTAGTGTTATACAGTATATGAAATAGCCCCACACAAGTACGTTATGTCCAAACAGTACATAAATTTACACAAAGCAGTCTTAGGATAGAAAACACATAGCATATGTAGTCATGAGTTAGCAACAACAAGACGGATTTTTTATTATTTTTAATCCCTTTTAATCAAATAATCAAAAATATCCCTCCAGGAAAAGTATTTGCACGCCATAACCCCTCCCCGTCGCGCCAACGACGGTGGCGCGACATAACACTACGTCGCGCCACATGCAAAGGCGCGACATAAGCACGTTGATCGAGGGCCCACCCGTCGCGCCACATGCAATGGCGCGACGGGCGTTGATGGGCCGGCCCATCTGCACGTCCAGAAGCGACCAAGTTCAGAAAAATTAAAATTATTACTCCGTCGCGCCATCGGCGATGGCGCGACGGGGCTTTTTTTTTATTTTTTTACCAGACTTCTCGGGAGCATAACTCTCGCATCCGGACCTCAAATTGGACATTCTATATATGTTTTTCGATCGGCTCGATGAGAGGAACGCAATGGTGAAGTCATTTCTTGCATTTGATCACTTTAATCAAGGAGACTTAGCCGACTTACGGAGCTGGCCTAGCCGACTCTTGCACGTTATTATATATATTTTGGATCAAAGTAAGTAAGCGAGTTAGTACATGACATTAGCATGATTCAAAAGTCCATCTCATCGATCAAGTAGCTTTCACTGGGTATATATCGTCTAAATATGTCCAATACAAACTAAGGGTGTGACACACACTCATGAACACACACACGCATACACCCCCACGAACACACACATACACATGTTAGGAGGAAAATGATATCAATTCTAGATAAGCTAAGGTGGTGTCTTGTTGTCTCTTAAAGTGCCATTTTAGGTATGATCTGATTGTCTCATTGTAGGTAACTACTTTCATGGGTTACAAAGGGACACTCCAATTTGATGGCCATTAGTGAAAATAAGATGATCCAATAGCACTCGAATGGATGATAGTAATTTGATCAAATTATGTCAGTCACTTTTTATGTTCATCAGTCAAGTGCAACCATTAGTTGGATCAATCATTAGAAAATTGTAGGGTTTTAAAGGCTTGTAAGATGATTTGATACAGTTCCATCATGACTTCTTTTGGTGGGAGAATGATTGAGCTGTTTGAACTTCAACTGTCTCGCTTTGTAGTGTAAGATAATCACATTTGTCAAAGAACCACCATGTCCGGTTTACCACTAACAACCATTGCCCTAAGAATAACAAATGTGTAAAGCTATTCTTGGTACAATGGCTATGTGCCCATGCCAGGGTACAAAAGCCCTTGGCATTGCACAAATGTGATTATCTTACCCAGTGAAAGCCCTTGGCATAAGCCCTTGGACATATTTAGACGATATATACCCAATGAAAGCTACTTGATCGATGAGATGGACTTTTGGATCATGCTAATGTCGTGTACTAACTCCCTTACTTCCTTTGATCCAAAATATATATAATAACATGCAAGAGTCGGCTAGGCCGGCTCCGTAAGTCGGCTAAGTTGACTTCATTAAAATGCTCAAATGCAAGAAATGACTTCACCATTGCGTTCCTCTCGTCGAGCTGATCGAAAAACATATATGAAATGTCCAATTTGAGGTCCGGATGCGAGAGTTATGCTCTCGAGAAGTCTGGTAAAAAAATAAAAAAAAGCCCCGTCGAGTAATAATTTTAATTTTTCTGAACTTGGTCGCTTCTGGATGTGCAGATGGGCCGGCCCATCAACGCCCGTCGCGCCATTGCATGTGGCGCGACGGGTGGGCCCTCGGTCAACGTGCTTTGCCACGCAGGCGTCCGGTCGCGTCTTTGCATGTGGCGTGACGTAGTGTTATGTCGCGCCACCGCCGTTGGCGCGACGGGGAGGGGTTATGGCGTGCAAATACTTTTCCAAGAGAGATATTTTTTATTATTTGATTAAAAAGGGATTAAAAATAATAAAAAATCCCAACAAGACTATCTTGGCTGTTGCATAAGTAGGAAAACTATGTTTGGTAGAAAAATAATAGTTGGAGGGCAATAATTTGTGCACTTTTAGTTCAGTGCTGCAAATCAAAAGTGTTTAGGTGAAGCCATGACTGAAAACAAGACAAAGATAAATTAGTAGGCACTTTTGGTGGCTGGATAAATAGACTAGACTCAATGAATCTTGTTTAGGATAAAAATATCAACAGCGCAAGAGCAAAAATTTTATGAACTAACTTGCTTTGATCAAAATATTTACTTGTAAATGCTTTCTTTCTCATAAGCTGTCAAGCCAAGGCAGAAAAGTAGCGCTTGTTTGGTAATGTGGGTTGGAAGCCTTATCTTCAGAAGAGATTTTAAAACCTAAGCTAATTAATTGTCATAGTATGAAACATTAAAAATTAATGAAATGACCATTACCTCCAGGAGTACAGGGTGAGAGCACAAAAAACATTCTAGCACTAATGATCACACATCCACCCCTGCAATAGATGAAGAATGATTTAGTTAAATTACATCAGCTATATCATCACATGAAATGCAATCGAAAGAAGCATATCATTTTTTATCCCAACCTAATGGTACCTAAGATAATATAATAAGCCAAATTGACTCTACAGAAAGTGCTACAAAATATCTCATCAAGCTTCGAGACTGAGATGTAAAGATATGGTGTGATAAAAACAGTATTGTATAAAAATAGCTTGCCTCTTAGTCATGAGCAAAGTATGCCTGGAGGATATAAACCCTATCCCTTTCGCACACAACTAAGAGTTACAATACAAAAGGTAACATATGAAAAAGAAATTGAGAGACAATCTGTTGTAACAAAGATTGTACTCTCGACCCAATCCTGTTTTCCCAATGGTTCCTTTTTTTATCCTCTCTTCCATCTTTCTATGAATCAAATGGTACAGCCAAAAAACGCAGGCAGTCAATTTAGGGAAAAAAGGAAAGCAGATATAGATCATCGAAGCATGTATTTAGACTGGAGTTTTTAAAGATATATAAGTGACATACTATATTCACAGGGAATTAAACTGGACCAAATCAATGTGCACTAATTAATTGCTATTATAGAAGAAGCAAACCAATTCCACATGCACAAATAATATATAGAAGAAGCAAGAAAAGCTCACCAGCATACTGACACAAGACTTTTAGCATAACTGGACTGCACAATAAAACCTATTAATCTAGGGAACTCAACCTCAATTGAAGGCTCCTGTATGACCCATCTAGTTAACTTCGTCCCAAGAGATTTTCCATATGCTGCATCGGTCAAGCAACACCTTCATAGGGTGGACAAAGAAGACAAGCACAATATCAATGCACCTAGAATTCAAGAACCAAGGTGCATCATCCACAAAGATTCGGAATCACTCCACCTGAATCGCTAGCTCCACATGCAGTAAAAGGGGGCGCTTGGGAAGAGTACAGACCTCACCTCAGGCGAAGGATGACGGACTGCCTCAAATCGAGGTGCTATGTGGACGGGCGCCGCCGTCCAGAGGGCGGCTCGTGCCCGCCGTCAGGGCCCGTGTGCCGGGACACTCGCGCTGTTGGCCTCCTGCGCCGGGGCCACCCACGCCAGGGGGGCCCGCACTAGTGCGCCGCCACGCTATGTCGCCGAGAAAGGAGCCCGCGCTTCAGTCGCTGTCGAGGCCGCGCGTGACGGCGCTCCGACAGACGCTCGGGCCGCCGTCGGGGACGCGTGAGCTGGCACTACGGTCGGGCCACCGTCATGGCCGAACGAGCTGGCGCTCTGGTCGCTGTCGGGTCCGCGTGTGCCAGCACATGGACGGACGCTCGGGCCGCCGTGACAGTAGGGAGCGGAGAGAGCAACATTCAAGCCGCCGTCGAGCCAGGCCGCTCGGGACGCCGCCACAGCAGGGAGCAGAGGGGGCCGCTCGGCCCGAGCAGGCCCTAATGGTGGGCGGGAGGCGAGGGCGACCTCCGGCGTTCGTTGACGTGGGCAGGACACCTGCTGTGGGTGCAGGCGCTCTGTTGGAACCGATGAACGGCGACGTGCTCTGGAACGTTGCACCGGCGATGGCGCGGTGACCGCGGCGAGACTTGGATTAGATCGGAAACTGTTCACGCGAGAAAACAAGAATTATGGCGCTGCAAATGTGCAACTTTTCGGTCATTGTATTCATCTTTATATAAGACACCACAGGCCCAACCGAGCCCGCCCCGTGCCACTCCATATCGAGTACGATACATAGTTTCCGTGCGATGCACGTCTCGTGCGCTCGTGGCGCGGACACAACCGACTCTAGGCTACAACGTGCTTAGGCACGACTCCTCTACACACCTAGCCTCTAACCGACTCTTACATGACTCAAACTGAAACGAATAAATACAATGCTTGTGCATCAATTTGGCTAACAAATCACCCCATAAACTTGATACAACGACTTGGTGAACATATCGGCGAGCTGTCTTTCAGTCCCAACATGATCAATCTCCACCCTTCCATCTTCTATGCACTCACGAAGAAAATGATACTTAGTATCTATATGCTTACTTCTTTCATGATGCACTGGATTCTTGCTGAGAGCGATCGCAGACATATTGTCCATAAGCAACTTCACTGTCATCTCCTTCGTTCCCATCATATCTGCAATAAGTCGGCTCAGCCAAATACCTTGGCATGCTGCTGCTGCCCCTGCAACGTACTTAGCTTCACAGGATGAGAGAGCGCCATAGCTACTCCCACGACTCACGCGGCCCGAGGCCAAAGCCTGAAGCACCGCTCACTGCCTTAACCAATCGGTGACCCCATCGCCGCCCTAGCCAATGAAAACACGACATCGGCCTTAGGGCTGTTTGGTTCTAGGGACTAGGGACTAGAGACTAAAAGGGACTAAGGACTAGGGACTAAAAGCATGTTTGATTCCAGGGACTAAAAAAGACTGGAGAACATTACAAAGACCAAAATACCCTTGGCTTTTCTACTGCCTTCTCTCCCCTTTCGTCCCAGGGCCTGCGCCTGCCCTTCGCTTCGCTTCGCTTCCGCCTCCTCCTGCTACTGCTACTGCTCGCCTTGGCTCGCGAGGGAAATCCGGCGGAGTCTCTCCCTCATGGGAGTGCGGAAGCCAGATCTTGGCGCTCAACGTCGTCCAATCCCACGTTGCCAACCGCCTCGTCGCGCTCTCCCCGGGCACGGTGACCCTGCTCTCAATCCCGTTCCTCTCCAAGCTCTTCAGTCGCCCCTGCCGTCACGCATGGCAACCACAACCACCACCTCGCCACTAGCACCGACAAAGCCCACCCTCCTAGGCGGTGTCCAGGGCCTCAACATGACCGTGTCCCTCCGCCTGTACGCCCTCTCCCTCCCGGTGGCCGCTTCTGTCGCCATGGCGGGGAGCGACCATGAGCGGCTGCGCACGGGCCCGTCCTCGTCGGACCGGGACTCGCCCGCCGTGACCCCGCGCCGGAGCTGCGTGCGGGACCTGCTGCGCAACCTCGACCGTCGGCTCTCCAACCCGACCCGCGACGAGGGCGTGGGCATGGGCGCCATTGTGGGGCACGACGGCGGGGAGGTCGGGGCGCCGCCGTGGAGGAGGGGTGTGTAACATCCTGGATGTTAACCATGCATTAACTCTGCAAATCATGAGCATAATCATATCATTAGCACCTAATCAACATCTTGACGTGATTGTTTGATGCTTGTCTGCACTCTGTTTGACTTAGTCTATAAGTGTGATTGTTGGCTTGAACTAGAAGTAGTAGCTACGTTGTTTATCTCGAGTCGGACCTTTAATACATATCATAGAGGAGAGGATTTTGAGAAAACTTTATGTTTTGACTTTTTCATGAAATGCCTAGAAGGTGATCAAAATGAGTGATGAAGTCACTAGGTTTAAGGACGTCGGCCGATTGGCATGCCGCGTTCTCCAAATTCCGTGAAACAACTTTAGTTGGCCCCATTAGGAAAAACATAGCTAACCCATTGGGGCACAGTATGCCAAAAGTTGGGATCCATTCGATCAAGTTTGGCCATCCGTTTCGAGAAAACCGAGCCCTAGGTCAAGCGTCATTGACGCATTGACATTGCCATATTGGCAACTAAATATCTCCTAAACCATAGCTCAAATGACCTGAGTGCCTTAATAGAAAATATAAAGCGACGTTTGGGCTTCAAACTTTGTTTTGGGCCCATGACATAATTCGGCCCAGAAGGGGCCCAAAAACGCCACCGAAGGGGACAACATCATTGCCCTCCACCTGCTCGACGAAATGCCGCAAGGGGGCGACACGTGCCAGGGCGCGTGTCCGCCATGCCCGTTGTTGGCGGTCCTTAACTCAGATTTTTACCCGCCAACTATAGGTCGTTATGGGGGAAATAAATATTTTATATCACATATATCTTTACTATTGACCTAGTTCCTTTGTGCTTGGAAGAAATATTGTTTTGCGGGAATATATACCAAGTACAAGAATTTCCGGAATAAAAGTACGCTTTTCGGGAAGCGTAAAACAAGCTCAAGAGCAAGTGGGCCATCTGGGGTCAAAATGGGCCAAAAGCACCAGCATGAATGCAACCCAGATGGCGGCCCAGCCCTTTGCCAAAGGCGGTCGGGCGCGCCACCCCGAGCGCGCGCGCACAGGGCGCGCGCGCGCCCGCGCCAGTGGGCCCGGCCAAGGCGGTTCGCCCCTTTCCATCGGGGATTGACGGTTTCACGGTGATTTTACACCACTACCCCGAACCGCCTTCTCGGGGGCTATAAATGAAGAGGAGAGGCCCCCACCTTCACACACACCATTTGGAGCCATCTCTACACTTCTCACTTGTTCATTAGTCTTAGTATTAGTCATTTGGAGCTAGGCAAAGCTACTTGGAGAGCTTGTCTCCAGGAGGAAAAGCTACACCTTTGGTATAAATCTATGGAGCGTTCTTCCTTAGTCAAGTTCTCATTATATTTATATAGTCGTGCATATGAACTAGAGTATAGTCTAGTACACGATATATTCTATGATCAAGAACTAGGCCATAGTTCTTGTGAGAGTTGTTCATCGTGTTCTACATTGTTCTTCATCGTTCTTGTGTTCTACTTGTTTAGATTAGATTGTAGAAGAGGAATAGCGGTTCGATGTGCCTTCGGGCTTGCCTATGTTCTAGCTCGTCCATCCGTAGGGTGGGAGTCTGAGGGGGGATGTAGGTAGCTCCTTAGTATGCGGACATGGTGTCCGGATGCGAGGAACCTTCGGATATGTCGGCATGCCACGGTTGAGGTGGTAGGCGGCGGGTGGTGACAGCCACTGTCCGTCCTTTGTAATCCCCCACGTTCGCATGTTGAGTAGGAGTTCGTAAATGCCGCCATCGACCGGCAAACCGGTTGCCGCGGTCTCCCCATATTCCTAGTCTATAGTCGAGTCTTGACTTGTATAACATGTGGAATTAGTTGTTCTAGTATTGACTATATAGGACACCCGCTCGCGTAGATTATTCTTTATTCTTTATTTTATCTTTATTCCTTTGAGGTTGCTCTAAGTGTGTGTCCACTATCCAAATTACCGTATGCTTACCCCCTGTATAGCACATTGGTCGGTTTCTCCTCATGCTAGATATTGTATTCATACCCATACTAGAATACTTAACTACCCCATGCCTTCCTTTGGGAAATTATAAATAACGATACCACGAATACTTAGGGTGAAATCTTTGCTGACGATAGATCCGTGCGCTTGCGAGATATTTATCTATTAAGATGTGATCTATCTCGGCAACACTTGCGTAGTTGCTAGAACCAGTTTCTAGTAATTATGCCGAGTAAAGCCATTTAGCGTTTACGGCGCAATTATCGAGAATCGGGCTCTAAGTCTATTTTGGTAATCGCGCTAAGAAATGCCAACAAGCATTTCGGCGCCGTTGTCGGGGAAGGCATGGAAGTTAAGGATCTAGCAGCATGGATATGCATACGATATATAAAATGAGAAACGACAATGTACGTACGGGCTAACTTTTATGTTTTCTCCTGTTGTGGATGAAAACGGGATAGTGCATGACCAGTTTCTCCCTTGGGATAACTACAACTCAAATCCGGAAGCACTCCTAAGGAGGAAGAGGACTCGTGCCTTCTCCTCTTCGCTCTCCGCCGAGAGAAACCGGTCACCACCGCACCTACTACGCCGCACTCCATGGCCAAGTCCTGCGCGAGTTCTCTGTCCCCAATGTTGCCAACGTGCCCACCGGGCCCGTTGTCAACGTAGGAGACAAGAACTTCGAGCTCGGGGCCAGGCTCATTACCATGGTGCGGGCAAGTCCATTCGTGGACCTGCCTAGTGAGGACGCCAACGCACATTTTCAGCGTTTCTTGGAGATATGCGACACCATCGTCATCAAGGATGTTGCACCTGATGCTATCAGGCTCAGGCTCTTCCCTTTCTCCCTAGTGGGAAAGGCGAAGACCTGGTTCTACAAGGACAAGGCCGTTGTTGACACATGGAGCAAGTGCTCCACCGCGTTCCTCGCTAAATTCTTCCCCATGGGCAAAACCAATGCCCTGCGGGGAAGAATCGCCAACTTCCAGCGAGAATTCGGGCTGGAACCCATCCACGAGGCATGGGAGAGGCTCCGGGGAGTACATCCGGGAATGCCCTCACCATGGGATGGAAAGTTGGCCGGTGCTCGAGAACTTCTACAAGTGGGTTAACACCCATATCAAAGGGGCACTGGACGCCGCCGTGGCGGCGCCTTTCTATCATTAAGCGGTGACGGTGCTACGGCGATCAACAAAATGGTGGAAAACCAAGCTTGGGGGGAGGACCGCGCTCCCACCAAGGGACAAAAAGGCATGCATACCGTGAAGGAGGCGGATATGCTTGCCGCAAAAATAGACCTACTCCGAAGAAGATTGACGGTGGTGCCATCAATGATGCATCCGGCACCGTCAACACCATGGATGCTCGCATGACGTGCGAGGTACGTGGTGGCTGGACACTCGGGGAATGGCGCCCGAGACCCGTGAAGAGGCCGCCTACCTCAACAATGGGTTTCGCCGGCAACAAGGAGGAGGGAATGGTTGGAATAACCAGTCCCGTCCTCCATTCCAAGGTAATTCGAATTACGCCTCGGGTTTAATTCGAATCAACCTTCGTTGAAGGATCGGTTTACGGCCAAGCCAAGGTCAACGAAAATCTCACCAAAAAAATGATTCAAAACGACAAGATCTTGGAGAATATGAATAACAAGATAGAGGGCCTATCATCGGCGGTCAAGAACCGGTGAGCTTCAATAAGATGATAGAGACCCGGCTCGCCCGGATTGCCCGGCGATCCGACAAACGCCCGACACGAGCGGGATCCCGGGGCAACCCAAGGTCCCGCCCGAGTCAGTAAACATGGTCGCAACAGGGTTTGGTCACCCCTGTTAAGCCAAGCAAGCTTGAAAAAAAAATAAGAGCACCGACAAAAGCAGGTCGGTAAGTATTTTCTTGCTACTCGAAAAAAAGAGCAAAAGAGAGTAGATGAAAAAAAAAAGAAGGAATAAAATAAATCTTCTTCTACGAAAAAAAAAGAGAGAAGATTTTATTTTAGAAAAAAAAAAATTTTTAATGGCCGGGGCAAAATCACCAACGGCTAGCGCCAAGAGCTAGCCGTTGGCGCCCAACGGCCAAAGCGGAGCGGCGCGGGGCTCGCCTTTGGGTGCGCGCGCGCCGAGGCGCGCCGCGCCCGATCTGCGAGGTGGGGCCCGCGCCGGCGCCCAACGGCTCTTAGCCGTTGCCCTCCCCATCCATGCTTTGGTGATCCGGCTATAAAAGGAGGGGGTGGCGGGGTGCTCAACCACCTCCATTTCTCACACTCTCACTCTCTCCCACCTCCACTCTCCACACAACAACCTTCCACAAGCAACCTTTGAGCAAGAGAGCAAGAGTTGGAGCTAGTCTCGGGTGTGGAAAATCAACTTCCACTAGTTCTTTCGCACCCGAGAGCTAGCCACCGGCATAGTCCGCCATGAGCGACTACAGTTCGTGGGGGTACGGTGAGGCTTCGAGCTCTCACCAAGGTGCCCCCTACGAACCCGAGGTAGCTGAGGAGACGGCGCCCGCAACTCCCGAGCCCGAGGGGATCTACGCGGTCGACGCCCCGTACCTTGACCTGGAGGGAGAGCAGGAGCTGCGAGAGGTACCATCGCCTCAAGGATCGGCTCTTCAACCACACGATGATCTACGACGCCAACCTCATCGAGAAGATAGGTATGGACACCGACTTCGACACCGTGCGGAAGGCGGTTGGTTGGGAAAACTTCGAGCCCATCGATGAGCAAGGTTCGCGTCTCTTGACCATCCAGTTTCTTTGCACACTTGATTATGATGATGAGCGTATTTTCTTCCGTTTATTTGGCACGGATTATTCTCTTACTTGGGGGAACTCGCTCATCATCTAGGCTTTCACTACAAATGTGCGGTTAAGCTAGATGCATCTATCCCTGGTTTTGATCGTAATTCTTTTTGGGAAAAGTTCTCGGGTAGGGTAGAAGTTGGACCTTTCAAACCCCGAACACTCGGATCCAACACCCTACCCTTAGACTCATGCATCGCTGGATTTCCATGTCTTTGTTTCTTTGGCAAAATTAGATGGGTGCATTCGGTAGAACTTAAGCTTCTTTATGCCATAGTCCACAAGTTCAAGGTCGCTCCTGTGAAGGAGATGTGCCTTCACTGGCTAGACATGGTTAAGAAATCTTATGCTATCGATTGCACCTCTATTGTTACTCGCATTGCCAATGCCATAGGAGCACTAGATGGTAACGATGTTGAGTACATTCCCCTTGATCGGCCGATTTGTGATTTACGTACCCTAACCCAGGGACACACCTTGAAGGCTGATGGGAAAAATCATATCTGTTTCTTCTTTGCCGGTTATATAAATAAGATTCGGTTACCTAACCCGAATCTCTATTTATATAACTGTGATGTGCTCACCTTTGATTTGAAGACTCCGGAAGAAGCACGCGGGGAAGAACAGATCCCGAGAGCCACTAGAGGAGGAGCGAGGCTTATGCACGGCGACTCCCCTGCTCGGCTAGATGCTCTGTGCAGCCTCCCCGCCCAGTATGACTATGGTGGATGGGAGGCCTATCGGGGCTACGCAGCTACTCGGGATGGGAGCAAGTACCCCCAGCCCCGGCACGGACCGGCCGAGAGGGCATGGCCGGAGGTAGGGGCCGACGAGTGGGAGCGGCAGAGGCAGTACACTGTCGACTCGCCACCACCAGAGTAGGAGCCGACGTTGGCCTCAATCAACGCCCGCGTTGGACAGCTGCAGATCCAGACGAACGACATTAGGAACACCCTAGGTGGTTTCATGCAGTCGACGACCCAGTGGCAGCAGCAGTTCGGGCAGAGGTTCGACGATCTTGCCGAGCACCTCCGCATCCAGCGGGAGGAGCGAGAGGGCCTCTTGGAGGTCCCAAGGGTACAACCCTGGGCCATGAGCTTCGGGGATAAGCTTGGGGGAGGACCCCCATTGAGGTACTGCATTGCGTATTTAATTTCTAGCAATTTAATTTTTATTAGCATGTTTAAATTCAAGTTTCTTGCATTGGAAAATTCAAAAAAAAAATATATATATTTACTTTTATAATTCCATTCCATATATGTGCTATGAAATGTTTAGTTCCACCCATGTTGAAATGATTGGTTGCTCTGTTTTATGTCTCGTTTGTACTTGTCTAGAATAGAGTTTTCTCTAATATTTGGGTTTATTGGCTTTACTTTATCATACTCTAGAAACTTAATTTAGTGGGTTGCATACAATTACTCTCATCTAGGTTATTGCGCGATATGATATAGTGACTTAGACCACAGCAATGAAACGTCCCCTTGAGAAAACCTGATGTCCGGAGTCTTTTGTTTCAAAAATCTTCAAAAACAATAGTTCCTCAGTGATCGTGGAATACCCACCAGAGCCATATGATCTATCCATAGAAATAGAACCTTCATGTGCTGCTTGTTCGTACATTGAGTTCGGTCGGATTGTTACCGACGTGAGATTATGACTCTACACCCATGATTGAGATCCACTTGCACCCACCAAATAAAAGCCAACTCTTACACTGAGAGTTGCGCACAACATGCACCCACCCACCATCTGCCGGCTCATACACTGAGAGTCGCGCATCATTTTGCCGACCCTTACCCTGAGGATCGCGCACCCTCTCTCTTGTAGTTTGCAAAAAAATTTCTCCATGCATTGTTCATCATGACATCTCTCTCCACCACATCCTTCCCATCAATAAATTTTTGGGCTATGTTCTTAGTCAGAAAAAAAAGAGAGTGAAAAAAAATGAGAGATTGTTTTAGTAGACAAACGGGAAAAATCTTAGATCCCCGTTCAAAAAAATTTTTTTTGAAAAAGTAAATATAGATGTTCTTTGGTAGCCCATCTTTTCTTCATCACATTCATCAATAAAAGAGAGCATGTCATGATGCATGGAGACCCAAAAATACCACAAAAAAATTAGGGATCATCTTTTATTCCATCCACACACTTGCACATCTCAATCATAGTGTATAGCTTAATCTCCGTAAGGTTCAATCCTTGACCTTACAACATATGTGATACAAGTATGCCCACTTACATACCTACCTAAAACTCCACTCTCAGCTTTAGTGGTAGGAAGAAGGCAACTTGAAAAAGCCTTTGGTGAGGTCACTATACACTTTTGAGCGATCGAGTGGGTCATTTGAGGAACTTGGTTTATTTATAAAAACTTACAAAACCTCCGGACTGAAAGTTGATCTTGGGACGAATGAAAAGCACCGGTCTTTGGAACTGTTCTATTTTGCAATCGCCTAAGACTGAGAAAAATTAGAAGCCCCACTCCATCAGGAATCATAGAGTAGATACAATTGCCGATTTATCCAAATAGCAGTAGAACGCTCTCTTCTAGCTTGTACACTTGAGATATAATCGGCATCGTAGCAACCCCTGATCAACAACCCAAAGCAAAGACTTGCTCGGGACGAGCAAGGGGTAAGCTTGGGGGATCTTGTTGGCGGTCCTTAACTCAGATTTTTACCCGCCAACTATAGGTCGTTATGGGGGAAATAAATATTTTATATCACATATATCTTTACTATTGACCTAGTTCCACCTGTGCTTGGAAGAAATATTGTTTTGCAGAATATATACCAAGTACAAGAATTTCAGAATAAAAGTATGCTTTTCGGGAAGCGTAAAACAAGCTCAAGAGCAAGTGGGCCATCGGGGTCGAAATGGGCCAAAAGCACCGGCATGAATGCAACCCGGATGGCGGCCCGGAGCCCACTGCCAAAGGCGGTCGGGCGGCGCCACCCAGCGCGACGCGCCAGGGCGCCGCGCGCCCCCCGCCGCCAGTGGGCCGGCCAAGGCGGTTCGCCCCTTTCCATGCGGGGATTGACGGTTTCTTGGTGATTTTACACTACTACCCCCGAACCGCCTTCCAGGGGCTATAAATGAAGAGGAGAGCCCCCCACCTTCACACACACCATTTGGAGCCATCTCTACACTTCTCACTTGTTCATTAGTCTTAGCATTAGTCATTTGGAGCTAGGCAAAGCTACTTGGAGAGCTTGTCTCCAGGAGGAAAAGCTACACCTTTGGTATAAATCTATGGAGCGTTCTTCCTTAGTCAAGTTCTCATTATATTTATATAGTCGTGCATATGAACAAGAGTATAGTCTAGTACACGATATATTCTATGATCAAGAACTAGGCCATAGTTCTTGTGAGAGTTGTTCATCGTGTTCTACATTGTTCTTCATCGTTCGTGTGTTCTACTTGTTTAGATTAGATTGTAGAAGAGGAATAGCGGTTCGATGTGCCTTCGGGCTTGCCTATGTTCTAGCTCGTCCATCCGTAGGGTGGGAGTCCTGTGGGGATGTAGGTAGCTCCTTAGTATGCGGACATGGTGTCCGGATGCGAGGGAACCTTCGGATATGTCGGCATGCCACGGTTGAGGTGGTAGGCGGCAGGTGGTGACAGCCCTGTCCGTCCTTTGTAATCCCCACGTTCGCATGTTGAGTAGGAGTTCGTAAATGCCACCATCGACCGGACCGGTTGCCGCGGTCTCCCCATATTCCTAGTCTATAGTCGAGTCTTGACTTGTATAACATGTGGAATTATTTGTTCTAGTATTGACTATATAGGACCCGCTCCGCGTAGATTATTCTTTATTCTTTATTTTATCTTTATTCCTTTGAGGTTGCTCTAAGTGTGTGTCCACTATCCAAATTACCGTATGCTTACCCCTGTATAGCACATTGGTCGGTTTCTTCTCATGCTAGATATTGTATTCATACCCATGCTAGAATACTTAACTACCCCATGCCTTCCTTTGGGAAATTATAAATAACGATACCCTGAATACTTCCGGGTGAAATCTTTGCGACGATAGATCCGTGCGCTTGCGGATATTTATCTATTAGGATGTGATCTATCTCTCGGCAACACTCGCGTAGTTGCTAGAACCAGTTTCTAGTAATTATGCCGAGTAAAGCCATTTAGCGTTTCGGCGCCGTTATCGAATCGGGCTCTAAGTCTATTTTGGTAATCGCGCTAAGAAATGCCAACACCCGCGCCCATGGCCGCGTGGTGCCGGAGCGCTGGCACTCGTGGCCGCCTGCCGGCCTCCCTGTCCGAAGGGGGACGCACGCCCGGTCTCCCTCTCTCCCTCACTCTCCACTTCCTTCTCCTCCACTCTCCCTTCCCTCTCGTTTGCCCTCTGCCCGGGGGAAAGTCCCGCCGCCACCGCCGCTCCGCCGCACGCCGCGAGAGCTCGCACCGCGCCGCCCATCCTCCTCCGAGCGCCGCACCGCCGAGCCGGCAGCTCAACTCTCACTCGCGCGCAGCGCAGCCGCGCCTCGCGTCGCCAGCTGCCGCGGCCGTCGCCCGATTTCACCATCCGCCACGAGCCGCGTCGAGCTTCGCCGCCGCCACTAGCATGCCAGCGCTTGCAAGCGGTCATGCTCCATTTTGGCTGTGCCTTCGCCGTCGCTAGGCCGCCGCGCCTCTCGGGCGTCCCTCGGCGGGCCGTCATAGCCACCGGAGACGTCTGCCATCGGGGCAGCCGGCCGCCGGGCCGCCGGCGTCGGTGACCGCGCCACCACCGGCCGTCGCAGGTCACGGCGTGGGTACCAGCGGATGCGCCGCAGCCCCGCGGACCGCCGCCGCTCATCAGCGCCGCCTTTGAGCCACCGGCGGGCCGGGACGGGCAGCGTCGCCGTCTCCCCTGTTCCCCACCGCGCGAAGGACCCCGATCTAGAATTAGGTAAAGGGTAAGGTCCTAGGTGCAAATTGCGCGAGACTCAGGGAACTTCAGATTCGGGTCTAGAGAATTTCTTGAAAGCCGAGGGGCCTAATTGCAAACTGCTTGTCCTATTAGGATTTAGGAAATAGAATTTCAGAAAATAGATTAAAGCTTTAGAAATTCATAGAGGGAGCTAGGGTTGTCCAAATCCGACGATTCAAGTTCCTTGATTTATCTTATGAGTTGCCCTATGCATAGAAAATAGGAAATGTTCTGTTTGTGATACTGTTGTATTGAGGTTAGAATTAATTGTGGAATTGCTTATAATCTTAGGAAATGCATAGTAAATCATATGATGCTCTAAAAAATGTGGTTCTTGTTGTGTTAGTCTAGTATTGCCATGCTCTGTCCATGATAAATGTATCATGCATGCTTCCTATGTAGAATTGTGATGTTGTAGTTCAAGTGCATGCACGGCTTGTTTCGCGGGATAATTCATAAATCAATTGTATAGGTTGAATCTGAGGTTGGTACTTTTTGTAGGCTTATTCTATGTCAGTAGGTAGCTCTGTGCATGATTGGATTCATGGTAGAATCAAGTTCGTAGTACAAAGTATTTTTAGGTCCAATATTGTGTGCTGCCATGTCATTTTTGTGTAGGCCAGTAGGGTCATCCAAATGGGGTAAAACTTGGATGATACACTGGCATTGCCAAGTGTTATCTACTGTAATTTTGGTAGGATTTTAGGATATGTGCAGCTATGGGTTGCTGTTCAACCCATGGTTGGTCAATTTGGGGTTGCTTGCATGATATCATGCTTAACCCAATTATAATTTGGTTTGTTGGGAAACTTGTCTTTATATGATTGGTTTGTAATTAGTATATGGTTCTACGGTTGAAATTTGGTGGTCATTGGATCAATAGTTTAGGAGCTATGGCTCTTGCAACTTGGTTAGAAGGGTTGTTTAGTTGCTGTTGGGTCAGAACCAGTTCTGGTGTTATCTGTTTTAGGACCAGTTAAGTTAAGAATCGTGTCTTGGTGTCTTGAGATGATTGATGGGCAATTTGATAAGCTTTCCAGATTATCCTTTTTCATGTTCATAGGGTTTATAGATCTCCAGTTATGATTTAATTACTGGACTGCCATGTGTAGGTCTATAATTGGTAGTGAAGCTCGACTATGTGATGTGGTGTATAGAGCTTGATGATGATGATTGGTAGTGATAAGGATGTGAATGGATGATTGCTATTGAGTATGCCATGATGATTAGGCTAAGATGGTTAGGACTAAGTATAGGTCTTTGGCTTTACTGGCTTGTTTGCTAGTGATAAGTATAATAGGATCATTGCTATCTGTGCATTGACAATCGTCGACCATCCATGATCATGCATACACCCCGACAATCACGCACTCATACATATGCACGTGCATCATTTCAGGATCGCGAGTAGAACATTCATCGTGAAGACAAGGATCCAGAAGGACAAGTCGCGAACGGAGATCCGCACGCGAAGTGATCGAGAACCAGGAACCCGACGTGGAATAGTCGAGTACCTGGAGCTTCAACCTGATCTTCTAACTAAGGCAAGCACCAGAGCATCCCTCCTACAGTTTGCAAATGTTTTACCTTGCGTCCTTTTATTCTTTATGATGCATTAAGTTATAGGCGTAGTTTGGAACCGTAGCTGCATCAGGACTACCTTGCCACCAGAAATATCCTACTTTACGTACAGGATCGACTACATGCTTAGACCTGCTCTATTAATCGGTAGAAGCCGGATAATCGACCATCGTCCGCAATTATAGGTGGTTACTACCCCTTTTTGGATTGAGGATAGTGAGATGTTGGATATGAACATAACCATGTGGCCTTCTAAATCATCTCTAAAGAAATATGGCTTTGTACGCCCTCGATCATGTTGAACAATGCCTCACAGATAGCTGGAAAAGGGCGTGTGGGGCCCAATCCACGAAGCCTAGAATCTACTTGGGCCGGGTTTCAACTGCTAGGTATCCATGATGGCGATGGGGGAGGGGTAAACAAGGGCCCGGTTGTGAGACGTTAAGATGGGGCGTTGTCATTTGATGGGCACTCTTACCTGTTGGCTGCCGGGAGTTGCCTTGGTCATGGTGGTGTGAAGTTGATCCCGCGTCTCTACCCGAGTAGATCAAGGTGATCTAATCGACTCCGACGGGAGTTGTGTGGTTTGTGTGAGGAATACCCCGCCAGCTGGTTTGCAATCGATTATAATCGCCATTGTTCCTGGACAATGAGCACTTGATCGAGACAGCGGCACAGTCGCCAATAATATCTCTTGTGCGAGTTGGTTATGTTCTCTCATGATGGTTTAATTATTACTCAATCAATGCGGTTACTTAATGTTGATTGCTTCTACCTTAAAAATGTGAGTAGTTGTAGGTGCTAATGTAGTAATGGCAGGATCCAACTTAATTGGATAAGCTAGAGAGTCTTTTTGTCATTAAATGAATATTAATAAGCTCATCTTTTTGGCAAACAAAGGAGTCGGCTACCCCACTATAAAGCCTGGCATCCACCAAAGAGTCTTTATTTTTGTTTAGTCAGGTAAGTCTTGCTGAGTACAATGTACTCAGGGTGCAATTCCCAATGTTGTTTGTTGTAGGTTGAAGATTACTGTTGTGGCGACACGGTGGACTTATATCTCACTACGGGAGGAATAGAATTCGGGCAAGTCAACTCTTATATCTCATCAACCTGCTTTTGAAGGAGTCGACCCTGAGCTGGCACTATATTTAAATACTTAGGTGTGAGTGTATTTGCAAAGAATATTCTCTTCCGCTGTTTATTTGAAAAGCCTGAGTTGTAAAATATAATATTTCTAACCATCGGTGTAATTATAAAGTTTGTAAAAAGTAACTTAAGTGAATGGAAACTGCTGAACTTTGTGATCCGGGTGTGACCTTGAGAAAGTTCGAGATCTTTCGGGATTTCGCGGACTACCGGGCTGATATGATTGCGACATACTAGTTAAGCTGCCATAGTGGCTTGATTAGTGCGTGGTAATTATATTAGTTGGTCGATTCCTTTACAGGGCGAGGAGGACAGCGACGGGCTCGGGGACAGCGCGCCGCCCCGAGTGGGCACTGCTGCTCGTCGACTGCCTCCTCGGGCTCGCCACCGACATCTACGTCGCCGTGCCCAATCGCCGGGGGAGGGCATCGTTGTTGCCGGAGAGAAACGAGAGGGGAGGAGGGAGAAGAGAATCCGTGTGGGGCCCACGAGGGGTAGTTAGGGTCCAAGAGTAGCAGTAGTCCCAATTAGCACCTCTCAAAGGGCTAATGGACTAGGGACTATTAGTCCCTATTTTAGTCCCTGTGTTTGGCAATCTAGGGACTAATTGGGACTAAAAATTAGCCTCTAGTCCCTAGTCTCTTGGAACCAAACAGGGCCTTAGTCGCCCAAACACACGACGACAGCGCACCCAACGCTGACCGTACGAAGTCCACGCCATCGGTCAGCGGCAACAGAACCATCCATCAAGATTTCAAGTGCCAGAAATCTTTTTGCTATTGTGGACACCCTTGCCGCGCGTCGTGGCCACACCAAATGTTCTTTTTAGATCTGACTAGGAATAAAAGAACCCTTAGTCAAAGGGCCTCTAGCCTAGTGGCTAGAGCACCCGAGTGGCACCCAGCCGAGACACTGGGTTCGACTCCCGTGGGAGCGAATTTAAATAGTCTCGCATTATTAAAAAAAAACTAAAAAAATAGGCCGGGGTTTCCCTTGCTGACTTCGGTCAAATAAAAGAGCCCTTACGTCTCCCTGGACTATAAAAGACAGCTGAGGGTACCTTTTATAAACACGATGCAAGATCAATACCAATGCAAACAGGCTAACGCCAACTGGACATAAATGCTATTACTCGATCACGAGGACCCGAATCAGTATAAATCGTTTGTCTACATGCTTTCACCGTCGAGTTTCTAAATTCACCGAAACCCGAACAACTATCCGGGATACCTCCGTGACAGACTATTGGTGGTAAAATATCGACAGGAACCAAGCCACCGAGTTAGAGCTAGGGAAGAAAACTACGGATGCGAGCAAGGAAGAAGAAGACGAGCATATGCAGGCGCGAGCACAAATTGGACCACCTTCTCCTTCCTTCACGCGAATTAGATGGCTGTCATGGGTGTGTGTGCGCCACATCACCAAATCACATACGCTCGGTTGTAAGCGTATGTTGTTTTTATATATACCAGAGATACAGAGGAGCTTACTTCCTAGGCCGAGGAAAATATACAAGCCTAACATAATATCTCAATTTATATAGATAATATTTATGATATCAAATAAATATTACTTTTGACCGAATCGGTCGGGAAAGCCCCGACCTACTTTTTTTTTTAATTAAATGAAAGAATAGGAGCTGTACAGAGTATTTACAGAGAGTTTACAAGACCTTTTGGTCCAGAGAGCAAAACAAAAAAGAGCACCACGGCTCAGTTAAACCTGGCGCACCAGGCATCTAATTTGGCCCTCTTTGCTACCTTGCACTTGATGCTAACCAGCCTAAGTTCCTCTTTGAGCAGAATCTTCCACAGCTGCAAGCTTTTATTACCATTATCAAAGATAATACCATTCCTCACCTTCCAGAGGCACCAGCAAGCAGAGATCAGAACCTCCCTGAAGATGGGGCTGTTAAAGTCTTCCCGGGCTTTTATGATCATGTCAACAGGGTTGAGATTGAAGTCCCAGATGATCCCAATGCTAGACCAGCAAGTCAAACTAAATGGACAATGGAAGAAGAGGTGGAAGCAAGTTTCTTCCTGATTGGAGCTGCATAGGACACAGCTGTAGTCCGGCAGAATCATTGTCTTTCTCTTCAGGATGTTTCTAGTGTTCAGCCGATCTCGAGCTAGTAACCAGAAAAAGAATTTTTGATTTCCCAGGTTGTTTGAGCTCCAAATCCATTTGAACAGGGGGGAGCAAAGGGTTGGGGAGCTCATGGCTTTATATGCTCTTCTGCTGCTGTACTTGTTTGACCCCCAAGAATAGCTCCAGCTGTCCAGGGTGTCATCATCCCAATCTCTATCTTCTGTTATGCCTTGTAGTTCAACAAGCCGATTGGCAGCTTCTGTTGATAGCGTGGGGCAGAAGACCCTGTCCATCTGTGACTCAGGAGAAACCTGATGGAGCATTTGGGCTTTCTTGCAAATGAGAACAACTGAGGGAACTTGAGCTGCAGGGGTTCATCTATCCAGATATCAAACCAAAGAAGGACTGAGTTCCCTTTACTTGGACTGCAAATGCTCATAGCTTGGAATTTGGGGAAGAGTTTCAAAATATCCTTCCACCAGAAGGATCCTACAGGTGATCTTCCCTGTGGTGGAGTGTTCTGATTTGAGTATAGTTGCCTCCAGGTTAAACTAACCCAAGGTGTGTCAGCATTATTAAAGAACCTGTCCAGATGCTTGAGCAGGAGGGCATCATTCTGTCTCTCAATGTTTATTATGCCCAGTCCCCCTTCATTCTTTGGTTTGCATACCTCCTCCCAATCCACTAGGGCTTTTCCTCTGTAGTTTAGGTCCCCTTTATTCCAAAGGCATGCTTTTCTGGCTCTATCAATTTGATCTACTACTGTTGGGGGTAGCTTCAAGCAGCACATGTAAAAGGTGGGTAAGGCAGAGAAGACAGAGTTGACCAAGATCAATCTACCATTGTAGCTTAACATTCTACTAATGCCACTCAACCTTTTTTCAATTCTGCAGGTTAGAGGGGAGAAATCACTCACACATGGCTTAGTGGTACCCAGAGGTAGACCCAGGTAGGTAAATGGCATAGAACCAATCTGACAGCCAAAAGTGTTAGCTAAATGAGAGGCTCTATCTTGATTCATGTTTATAGGGACCAGGAAGGATTTTCCAAAATTCACATGTAGCCCACTTGAGTCTGAAAATGTTCTGAGGAGGCCCTTCAGATTAAATAAAGTTCTTGCATCCCCTGGTAGTATAAGCAATGTGTCATCAGCATATTGAACAATTGGGAAATCCCCCTGGAAGTTGTCACTCAGTGGATGCTTAAGAACACCACTATGCCATGCCTTGTTGACTATTGTTTGTAAAAAGTCTGCAGCAAGGAGGAAAAGTAATGGGGAGAGGGGGTCACCTTGTCTGACACCTCTTCTGCAAATAAAGCTCTTTCCAGGGCAGCCATTTAGAATTACTTTGTTGAGGATGCGGTGTTTAGAAGGTTTTGCATCCAAAGTAACCACTTGTCATCAAAGCCTTTATGCTTTAGAATCTCGAGAATGAACCCGTGCTCCAACTTGTCAAAGGCCTTCTCAAATTCCAATTTTAGGATTACCACTTCTTTTTTGGATTTGTGACAGAGATGCAAGAATTGGAAAGACCAGGCCAAGCAACCTTGGATGGTCCTCCCTTTTATGAAGCCATATTGGTTACTCCGTGCACTAATTTGGGGAGATGCACTGCAATCTGGTGGATAGAATTTTGGTGATGCACTTGAGAGAGTAGTTCGGCGGTGATATGGGTCTAAAATCATTGACTGCCTCAGGATTGTCCTTTTTGGGGATTAGAGCAATCATGGAAGAATTGATGCTGGTTATATCAGAGTTATCTTGACAAAAGCCCATAAAGAGTCTGATGAAGACCTCTTTAATAATGTACCAACACTTTTTAATAAAAACCCCACTAAAGCCATCAGGTCCAGCTGCATGCTCATTGGGCGATTTTTAATGACGAGCTTATTTCTTCCTCGAGAGAAATTTATGGACAGATCGATCGGTCAGTCCGTTGGTTCCAGGAGGTTTTGTAGATCATAGTAAGTGTCACTATATTCACGATGCCCATTCTTTCCTTGAAGGTCTACCAAATCAGATTGGCCTTCGGTCATGATCAATGATAATGTTACCATCATTATCGTTAGAGAGACAATAAAATTTCTCTTGTGGGCTCTTGTGGCCATGATGTGAAAGAAATGGCTATTCTCATCTCCTAATTCTACCCACCTGGTGGTGTTTCTTTGCCTCCGTAAATTCTCTTGGACTCCTGGAGCTTAGATAGGTGTTTCTTGACCAGTCTTCTAAAGGCTGCTTCTAGCCTTGAGAGATTTCTCTGTTCCTCCAGACCATCCAGTAGAGACAGGACCCAATTGCTATTGAAGATTAGTTTATTGAGGTTTGACAAACCTTCGCTCCACTTTCTTAAACCAAATCTTATCTGTTTTAGTTTCACATGGCTAGGTTTTTTGCGGGGTTGGAGAAGAAGGGTGCATTGTCCCAATGCAGCTTAACTGTTTCGAAAAAGCCAGGATGTTCTAACCAGTAGCTCTCAAATCTAAAAAGATTTGATTTGGGGATGGAATTCCCAATGTGAAGCACATAGGGTATATGATCTGAAATTGGTTTGGCCAAAGGTTGAACATAAGTTGCTGGGAAGGACAGTGCCCAGTCAGATGATGTAAGCACCCAGTCAAGCTTGACCAGCAGGGGGTCCTCTTGCATATTGCTCCAAGTAAAGCTTCTACCACTGAATGGGATATCTGAGAGATCTAGATCAGCAATTAGGTTGTTGAACATCTCCATTTCTGCTTGATCTGCTCCAGGTTTGTTTCTGTTTTCGGGGCTTCTATAAAGATTGAAGTCACCACCAAGAACCCAATTGTCGAAGCCAGAGGTGTCCAAGTTCATAAGCCAGGTTACAAAGGCAAATTTTTGGTCAGGTTGGGAAGGTCCATAGATGTTGGTTATATGAAAGGATCTGTTATCTGCCTTGCAAACCAGGTGAACTGTAAGAGCATGAGAACATGCTTGAATGATTTGTTCCATCATAGAGACTACCATTCCATGCAGTGAACAACCCACCTGAAGCACCAATTGAGGAGGCGAATGCAAACTTGTCCAGGTTTCTAGGACAGAATTTTCTAATATAGTAGCAGTCAAACTGCTCCCTTTTAGTTTCTTGGATACAAATGACATGACAAGCACTCTCGGTTATTTTATTTCGATGCCATCCCACTTGTCTTGCGAATTAATTCCTCGATGTTCCAAAAGAGAACCTTGCTCCTAATGTTGTTGCTCAAAATGGTTGTACTATCCATTTAACCAATAAAGCGAACGAAACTGTTTAGAGTTCAACAAGCTAAACCCAACAGGTCCAGGATCAGGGGACCAAAAAACTGACCAAGTTTGTATGGGATGGCCCGAGTTACCTGAATGGCAGCACTGGTAGTTAACAAGGCCCAGGATGACAAAGGAAAACCCACATATCAACAGGATATAAAAGACAGGGGAGTTAAATGCCAGTTGATAAAGGTTCAAACCGAGATTAAATAAAAAGGGGCTCGAAGAGCCGATGTTCAGGAGCAGAAACACTCCACCAAAATACAGCAGGATGGGAACCTAGTACAGGCACTGGGGAATGAAGGATAAAACTAAAGAGTTTGAAACTTGCACCAAACAAAGGGTTGGTGCCTCCCTAGACCACATGATCGATTTATTCATCTATGTCATCAACTTCCAGAAAAGCAGAAGATAAAGCCATAGGCTGCATCTTGAGGAAGCCTTCGCCAATGCCAGTGAGGACCTCTCTCTCCAGGAATGGCGCTGGGTTCTCTGGTGGCAGGGTGGCCAACGGAGCAACATCAAGGACCTCTGTGGAGCTGGTTGCATTCTTGGTGGGCTTCTTCTTCTTGGCCTTGGACTTCTTGGCACTTGGGCCTGCCTTCCCCTTGCTGGTGCTTCCCTTCTGGAGATGGGCCTTGACACTTTCTGAATTTTTGAATCCTCTGAGCTTCCCAGAGAGCCTGCTGCTCCTCCTGAAGAAGCTTGCATCCAGCAGCTCCTCCACCCTGATTGTCTTCTTCTTCTCTAGCACTGGGGTCTTGAAGATCTCAGGGGTTTCATTCAGCACGATGAGATCATCTTCTGAGTTCTCAGGAGCAGCCATGACAGGTGGTTCTTCAATTACAGGAGCCTTGCCAGATAGCCTATCCCCTTCAGCCATCGGGTTGGGAAGTGGAGGGCTTTCATCTTCTGAGTCACCCAACAGATTCAGACTCTAGCAAGCTTGACAAGCTCAGGATTCCCTTCTGTCAGCTGTGGAGAGGAGATGAGCGCTAGATGGATTAGGAGATCATTATCATGGATGTAAGATGGTATGATGGTTTCCTCATCCAAAACCAGCCGATTGAGAAATGAAAAGTTCACTGAGAATGGACAGAGTTGGATGGTGTTGGTTACCTTCATCACAAGAGATGGAACAATAGCCACAATAGGGTCCTTGCCCAGGTAGGTTCCAAGACCAGCATGATTGGATGGGCCTCCCAGATCCTGGAAGACAGGAGCTCTCACAGCAGCTGCAGCTGAGATAAAGGTTAATTGTGAGTCCAAAGGATGGGGTGATATATGAGGAGTACTAGATGGAGATGAATAAACCATACCATTGTACACAGGATCAGTGGACTGGGCGATGTCAACAACAGGCCTGATCAAACCTTGGTTCTGCAGCACAAGTCTGTCAGCAGGTGCAGCCAGCACTTCTTCAGGTTCAGGTTCTTCAGGGGCAAGATGCATCACCCAACGATCAGCGCTGTTGACACGCATCTGATTTCCTTCAACAAGCATTGCGGAGCCATTGCTCCCAGGTGGTGTGGAATCTGAACTGCTCGAGCTTTGGGGACCGATCGGTCCATCACCCATCCATCTAGGGGTTGGAGGGGGAACCGGGTGCAGTGGACCAACCACAAATCCATCTTCATCCTGTGGGACAGGGACACCAGTCCTTTTGAGCACGTAGACCGGGCAGGTCCATGATCTTCCTTGGTTGGGGATACCTGCTCCAAGCTTCACAGAATCTGGGATCTTGGCATCGTCGTTCAGGTAAACCTTCACAACAACCACCCCGGGAGAATTGATGCCTATCCAGTCAACCATTAAACCAAAACCCGAGACAACTTTCGCAATGATTCTATCTGACTTAAGATCATCTTGGAACCCTAGCAAGAGAACCCAAGCCTCTCTGTCCAACTCAAAGCTGCGGACATTGTCAGCTTCATCATGCTTTATCAGATACATATTGTACTCATTGCGCAGACGCATGATTGGCCCCAGGAATCTCTCACGAGCAAGCGAAGTTGCAAAGCGGACATAGGCGGCCCCCATTGGGCAGGGATAAACTCCAAGAAGATGAACATCATGCGTGTTCAGGAAGTACTCACGGATTGCTGCCTCGATGGATGGGAAGTCTCTCTTGTCCACGTCCGGCTGCAGCTTGACGATGGCGAGATCTTCGTTATGCTTGTAGTGGCAGCCGGTGACGAAGGCTTTGAGGCGTAGAGGTGGCCGGGCGACGCACTCCACCAGCTGGAACCCCTCCGGGACGAAAGGCGTCGAATCGACGGCCCAGTTCGCCATGGTCGGCGGCGGCGACGAACTCGAGGGAGGGATTTGCACTGTAGCAGGAGGTGCTGGCGGTGGCGAGGAATTGGGAACGACAGAACCTTCAAGAGGGGCCTGGGAGTTGATATTTATGGCTGGCTGAATCGGGTCCCGCTTCCCTTCCACTGCTAACTTGGAAATTCTCTTAAAGATTTGATTAACGCGGGATTTGTGAAAGCACCTTCTGTAATCGTGCCCATAATTGAAGCATACAGGACACCTTGCCTTGCGACCGCAGACCTTCCAATTATGCCCAAGGCCCATGCACCTAGTACAAAGGAGGTCCAGCTCTGGCCCACCAATGGGCAGGATCGGTTCCTTGTGATGGGCCTCATGGCTTTGCAGACGCCGGCCCAAAGGCTGAATCGAGGGATTTGAATTTGAAATGTCTCCAGAATTTGCGCCTTCTGCCATTACTGTCTGACTTGAGGAATCAGCTACCGTTTCTGCCCCATGAATCACGCTGCTTGCCTTAATTCTCCAACGAAGAATAGGTTTCGAATTCTTGGGATTTGGCGCAACAGATTCGGACCTGACAGGAGGGGGATTGGCTGGAGACGCCTGAGGGTTGATCGAATGGATCGGTCTGGAACGATGCAACCGGGGGATGAGAGGAGGACGAGCCGGAGAAAATGGCTGTTTCTTTGAGTTTTTTCCAACCACGGTCCACTCAACTTTGAGTTCTTGCTGCCAAATAGCAAGATCACGCGCGCTTGGCCCGCCATCACCCCAAAGATGAAAGAAAACCTTAAAGTGCTTGCAGGCAAAAGATTTCGAGACGATAGATAAAGAACCCAACATCCTTGCTAGCAACTGAGAAGCAGAACATCCATCCCGAAAGATGAAGAACATTAAAATCCTTGGCTAGCCCTCCCAAGCAAGATTGTAAGATTAAACCAACTGAATCTTCATTTAGCCTTATGGCACAACGGCCAAAACTTGCCACAAGATGGAAGGATTTAGGGGAAAGGATCGAGACGGGACTCACTTTGCAGCCGAAGCGCTCCCGCACGATTTTGGCATTTTGAATGCCAGGCTCGAAGTCCAGATCCGAGAGCCCGGCCATGGAGAGGCGGCGAAGGGATGACCACCGGCGGAGGCCATGATCAGCACCGGCCGAGGACGAGGGTCGGAGGCGGAGGTGAGTCGACGGTGGTGGACGGCAGAGGAGGCGGCGACGGGTGGTGGGAGCTCTCATGACGGTTTTCCCTTGTCACCAAACAGGATGGGTTAATGGGTTTTCCCAAGCACCCCCATTTTCCATCTCGTTCATCCCACACACGAATAAATATTACTCTTCCTAGTACGTAACTCATTATTGGCATATACTCTCTCTGTCTCAAATTATAAGTCATTCTAAGAATTTTGGAGATTTAAAACATCTCAACTTTGTCCAAACTTATAGTACAAGATAATGACACTTATCATGCCAACTAAGTATTATTATATTCTTAATTAATTATATTTTTAAAGCATATCTATTTGATGTCACAAATTTTTATTATTTTTTATAATTTTAGTCAAACTTAAGATGGTCTCGAGTCTCTAAGAGTAACTCCAGCCCACCTCTCAAATTGGGCCCTATACCAAATCTAGGGACCTGGTCCAAAAAAATCAACTCCAACCCACCTCCTATTTGGGCTCCCATTTTAGGAAGTGCCCCCAGATTTAGTTTCCACCCCCCAGCTGGAGGAGGAGGGCCCGATCCGTCCCGTCCTCGCTTGCGACGCCCGTCCGGCTCGCTCCTCGGTCGCGGCCGGCGCCGGCGCCGGCGCTCCTCCCGACGCGCCGCGACCGTCCGGCTCGCTCCACCGCCGCCGGCGCCGGCGCCGGAGCTCCTACACCGCCGCGCCGCCCCTCCCGACGCGCCGCGCGCCGTCCGGCTCGCTCCACCGCCGCCTGGGGCCGCCGCCGCCACCTCGACGCCCGTCCTTCCGGTGAGCTCTACCTCTCTGCTCCCAAAATCCGGCGGCGTAGCTCGCCCGCCCGCGCTGCTCCTCGCGCTGCTCTTCCTCCTCCCGGCGGTGCGAGCGCCCGCGTCGTAGCGTAGAAAGTCGGCCCGTCGCCGCAAGCTGCAAGTGCAAGGCCTTGGCCTTGCAGTGTTCCTTCTCTTGGTTTTGCTCGTGGCAAGGTGGTTGCAAGATGATGATTTCAATATATGATCTAGTCCAATAATTGCTGCTCGTGTCAATTTTAGTGGTTGCACACATGTATCAACTACTCTTTCTCACCAGATCGATGTGGATATGAGATTGATCTCGCTAGTTCATGGCGCAGTAGAATCATCCATCGTCGACCGGTGCCCGATTAAGATTTGATGTTTGTTATATTGATGTGGTGGTGTAAATTCCCAGAGCAAGGTTTAGTTAGCACATTCCCATGTTCTTGACAGTGAAGCATGGCTCATTCAAAGAAATCAATTTCATATGTAGAGAACCCATTTCATTTTGATACATGACCAGCTACTAGCTAATTATTTGGTTTTGTGCTCATAACCTATGAGGAAAAGGAACTTGGGAATAGGCAGGTTTTTGACATAGCCAAAATCAGGAGATGATTTGAAATGGATTTTCCGACAATGGCGCACATAATCTCTGTTTTCTAGTGTTTCACTATGCACAGCTTGCAGTCTTTCACAACCTGCATGTTCAACTTTTTTCTTAGAACCTAGTTCGAATAATTGGTTGCTTTATGGGTAGGTTTGTGAAGTTGATATACCATGTCTAGAAGCCTGCTGGCTGTAAGTACTAATTCTACATGAGTGATTTTCTGGCTGTTTCTAGACATTTGATTCTTCAAATTTCTTGTATTTTCTTGTATAATCATGCATAAATAACTAACAGATAAAAAAAGAACTGAAGCTAACCAAAGCAAGCCCAGGATCTTCTGCCTTCTTCAGAGCTTCATCTATCTCTGGATCACCAGAGTGATTCCTTGCCCAATCCTGGGTAGTTTGTGGTTACTGATTAGCACAGCACTGATGTTCCAAACAAGGACCGCTAGATTACTTTTTTGTTTCAGTTTCTCTTAGAGAATATTTTTTACTTAGGTTTTTGTTTCCTGTTCCTTTTGTTTAGTGACTTGTTTGTTTGTATAAATAATAGAGTCGAAAGAGTGCTGCTGTTGTTCACTGTGGTTTGCTTGTTTAATGACTATTTTTGTCACAGTCTGCCACATGCATTATATCTTGTACATACATGTAAATGATCAGCTTTATAGTTGTATTAATTTTTGAAACAATTTGCTGCAGACCATGGATAGGCACGGGAGCGGCAATTTCTCCCAGTCGAGTTTCTCGACGGCGCTCCCTATCCGTTCTTCTACCATCGGCCAAGACAACGAGGACTTTGACATCTTTTCCCAGGAGACGTCGTATCCTCTGACGGCCCCTAGCCTCTCAACTCCTAGGGGTGGTCTGCAAAACCTAGACCTCAACTCCCGTGCCGAGGACTTCCCGTACATGGACTCATACACCGAGACTCGGTTCGAGGAAGGTCACAATGAGCCACGGCTACCTCCTATTCCCCCAAGATCAGGCCATGGACTGTTTCAGCTCCTCGTCAAGGCGGTGGTGGGAGGGGACTTGGCCGCGGAGCATGCCAGGCTGCGGGCGGACAAGGTCAACACAAGTCCCGCAACTCCCTCAACACTAGGGATGCTGCCGCCCGCGTGCCACAAGGATCTGCTCCTCCAGGCCAGTTCAATCCTCCGGTGGTGGGTGGCGGAGGCCGTGGTACTTTGATGCCTAACCGTCCTGGCCGTGGATCATCTTCCTCTTCCGCTGGGAACGGCTATGATAACATCTCTCAGCTGGTAAGCTCCTACATATCCAAGTCTATGTTCCACATGTAAATTGCTGGATATATACAAGTGTCCAGGTCTGTACATTCTCCTTGGGAGCAAACTTTTGTTCTGTATCGTGGCTTGCTCCCACTGTTGCTTAAGTTTGGTTGGTTAAGTTAGTTTTCCCAGGTTTCCATCTCTGTGTTAGCGACTCATCGTTCAGTTATGTTCACTTGTGATTAATTTTGTCCACTGCTGGAGCAACCCAGAATTCTGTTAAAAGCTGAGCAACAGTCAGCCTTTCAGCTTAGGTGTTCCATATATGTGTTCGGTTGAAGCTTTCTAACTTTCTGTTAGTCATAGTCTGCTCCCAGTCAGCCTTTCAGTTCCTGTAATCATTTGATTTACATTGGAAAATTATATATCCTTCTTATAGTTATGCTACCAGTATCATTCTCAGAGAACAAGGAGCATAGAAATTTCAGTCATGGATTAATACTGAACTGAACTACTGTCAATGCCTTTTACTGAACTGAACTTCATTTATCTCACAAGCAAATATCCTGTAGACTGTTTATTTAGCTGAACCAGTCTGAACAGTTCAGAACTTGCTTTAGTTTTGGCTACATATCCAATTTGTTATGCTTTTGTAATATAATATTGTCAAGTAATGCTTGTATAGTTTCTCTTGTCAAGCTTATTGCCTACCCTTCTTTGCAGCAAACAAGGGCTTCAAGTGCACCAGGAGGTGGATATCATACAAATATGTGGCCATGATGGACGAGGATCAAAGAGTTTGGCTGAAGGCGAAAAGAGCGAAGATGGCGAAGGAGATGAGCGCTAGTGTTAGCGAGACAGCTAGCGGAGAGAGTAGAGTCTAGGTTTTGTGTTGTGGGAGATGATCTATATTTATCTATGTACTGAGAACCATGGTTGTGCGAGATGATCTATATTTATCTTGAATTTTATCTTCTCTATGTACTGAGAACATGTAGTGAACTACATAGAAGTGTAATCTGTCATTCACTTGCTGTTTTATTCAATACTAGCAAGAAATAATGTCTGAAATCGAGAGCTTGAAAGGGTTTTGTTTTGTGATACATCTTCTTCTCTGCATTTGGCATTCCAGGTTTCAGGTTTGATTCGAACTAGTCATGATGGAAAACTGGTGCTTGTTGTGTTTCTTGTGCAGATGACTAAAAGTGTCCAGGTCCGAGCTTCTCAGTATTCCTATTGATAACAAAAATGCAGCTGACCGCAGGAACAGTACAAGTTTCCACAAGAGCATAACTCAGCTGACCGCAGGAACAGTACAAGTTTCCACAAGAGCATAACTCAGCTGACCGCAGGAACAGTACATATGCCATCAACCAAGTACTGAAGGTGCCCAAGCTTTTCATTCTCACCATGGACAAAGGACAGCCCAAGCTTTTTATTTCCACATTAAAATAAAATAGATAAGTTCACAAATACACGAAAACCACATGTTTACTGGAAAATCCACATTGCAACATTCCAGAAAGAATACATGATCATAAACTAAGAACCAGTAGCATATTATTTCATAAATAATAGCACATATCACAAACTAAGAACCAGTAGCATATTATTTCATAAATAATAGCACATATCACAAACTAAGAACCAGTAGCACATATTACATAATTTAGGAATTGCAGCTACAATGTACTACCTAGAGCTATGAATTGCCCACAGGTGCTCTACAAGGTCATTACGGAGTCGCTCGTGAGAAGACCTATCTTCGATCTCGTCATGTATCTTGAGGAATTCTTCTAGCACAAGCGGATTACGCTCTTGGTAATCCACAGGCTCCAATACACGGATACCTCCCTCCTGATGGTAGTTGAAGTCATCTTCGTCATCTCGCTCATCTTCTATCATGTTGTGCAATATTACACAAGCTTGCATTATGAACCATAAATCTTCCTTGTCCCACATTCTTGCCGGACCCCGCACAATTGCAAAGCGAGCTTGGAGCACCCCAAACGCTCTTTCAACATCTTTCCTCACGGCTTCTTGAGCCGCCGTGAAGTGGATCTTCTTGTTGCCCGTGGATGTTGAAAAGCTTTGACAAAAGTTGCCCAGCTGGGTATATCCCATCAGCAAGATAGTATCCCATCGTGTACTTGTTTCCGTTCACCATGTACTCCACTTGTGGCGCCGTCCCGTAAGTCGAGACTTTGGAAGAGGGGGAGCGGCGCAAAACATTGATATCATTTAGTGAACCCGGGAGCCCAAAGAATGCATGCCAAATCCATAGATCATGTGATGCAACGGCCTCAAGAATCATGGTGGGCCCATCTTCTTTCCCTTCGTACGCTCCTCTCCAACCCACTGGGCACTTGTCCCACTTCCAATGCATGCAATCAACTGAACCAAGCATACCTGGGAACCCTCTAGCACTATTGATTGCCAAGAGCCTCGCCGTGTCCTCGGCATTGGGGGCCCTCAAGTATTCTTCACCAAACACCTCGACAACAGCCTTCACAAAGTGCTTTAGACACTCAATGATTGTGCTCTCCCCCATCCTGACGTACTCATCCAGAAAGTCGGCCGAAACACCGTAGGCAAGCATCCGAACAGCCGCAACAGCTTTCTGTAAGGCAGAGGCGCCAAGAGTTCCCATGGCATCTGGCTTCTGACGGAAATAGTCATCATGCGATTCCACTGCATCAACTATCTTGAGAAAGAGTGTCCTCGACATCCGAAACCTCCTTCCGAAATGCCTCTCGGTGTAAACACACCGGTCCGCGAAGTAATCCTGGTAGATGCGATTGTGACCTCCAGAAATGTTCCGCAGCACTCTACGGCGACCAGGCAACGAACCACGGAACTTCTTCCTGCGCTTGTTTCTCCTCGACCCCTCGAGAAGACCGGCAATGATGAAGAGGTCGTCATCATCAGATTCATCCTCTTCATCCCGCCGCCAACGACCTCTAGTTCGAGACCTTGGCATCTGCGATAGCAACAAAAAATGGAAAAAGTTATTACAGTTCCTCGACAAAACATTAATCAGATATGAAAGATATAGATAGATAGATAAATAAACAGCCAAAGTTCAGTTTGTTCAGTAGCTATATCAGGATAAAGAGATTGCATTAGAAATTAAGAGGTCCAAAATAGGACAGTTGCTGTAGAACCAATTGAATGATACACCTCTGGCCTTTCAAGTCATGGCACCGACAAACATTTTATCACCGTCAATCAACAGAAATGAATGTCAGTACAAACAGAAAGAGCCAAACATCATAATTTGTTTCTCCATTTTGTAGCAAAATAGGAAGAATAGAACTGCAGAATGCATTGCTAGATGCCGTTCCTACTAGTCCTGGTTCTTCTACTATACTCACAGATTGCACGCGCAATGGGATGTCTAGATCATCATGTTAATGCTCATGAAGCTCCGGTACAGAGGAACACAGCAATACAGGTACATTACTTCCTTTCATAACATGAACCAAAGGAAACAGGTTTTATCTAAGCCAACCATGGAATGGAGCAAACTTACAACAAACAATCACAGGAATGCACTCACACTCACAGAGCCACTTTTCCATTACTAATTTGCAAGACCATGGTAATATTTTTCACATAGGCAGCAAATGGGTCAGTGATGAAAGCAGATATGTGATTCTGATATTACAAGGAACATTGATAAGCAATCCAATCTTGATGTTTATGCAAAACATCTCACCAGGGAACAACAAAGAGGGTTCCCTGGTATAGCAGAAGTGGATTGAGTAACCAAATTAGACAATGGAACTGACCATCTAGCTAATCAAACTAGTCCTTCACTACACGGCTTTCATTCAGGCATTCACACTGACGAAGACATGAGCAGCAGGGAAGATATGAGCAGGCTACAACCAAACGATAGCAGTAGGGCTTTCATTCAGGCATGAGCGACTTGCTGTAAATCTCAGGGGCAGTCGGGACCGAGGGGGAGGACGGGGGAGGCACCGGGAGATCCCTCACCTCGGGCGGTTCTCGTCGAGGTGGTCTTGCCGGCGGTGAAGCGACGGCGGCGGAGATCGACGCGGCGGAGCACCCAAGCTCCGGTGATGGCGCCGCGCGGACGGGGCGGCGATGCAGGAGGCGCGCGGGCGGGGCGGCGATGCACGCGGCGCCGGGCGGGCGCCGGAGAGGGGGCGGGGCGCGGAGAGCGGGCGGGCGGCGCGCTGCGCGCCGCTGCTTCGGGTGGGCGGCGTGCAGGCGGTCTCGGCCGTGCGGGAGGCTCTGTTTTTTTTTTCAAGAAGTAGGGACTTTGGGTTGGAGATGGATACAAGTTTGGGTCCTTATTTTTTTTAGCCCAGCCTGCAAATAAAGTTTTAGGGGCCCAATTTGAGGACTTGGGCTGGAGTTGCTCTAAGATTCTTGTAACGGGGAGCATAACTTGTTGCATGTTTTTGTTTAATTAGATGAATATTTTTTATTAAGGTACAGAGGGAATTCTCTGTCCAATGAAATCTACCCTTAGTGGCGAAGGAAGACAAGACCAAAAAGCAATTGTGGTATGATGCTATATGATTGATATAAATAATAAAAAGAACCCACTCGCAGCATCACCTTCCTCCGGCCGTCGCATGGACCTCTGCTCTCCCCTCTTATTTCTCTCATCACACAAAACCCTCTCATCACAAGGGCGTAGATCCGACGCCTGCTCCTCTCTCTGTATAGGGGCCGCCGCCGATCGAAGTCACCATGGCGGCGGCGGCGGAGATCTCGGCGATGCTGGACCTCCTAGTTGCCTCCGGGGAGCCGGAGCCGGCGGTACGCCGCCTCCGGTCGCCCGCGGCGCGCCCGGGGCTCGAGGCCCTAGCGGGGGCCCTCGCCGACGGCCAGTCGGCTGACCCAGCTGCCGCCCGCACCGTTCTAGCTGCCGCCCGGGCCGTCGTGTTTGCCGTCCTCCCTGCCTCAGGTGTGCTGCCCCGATCCCGCCCGCTAATTATTTCCCGTCTCTCCGCCCAAGATGGATTCCGTGGACCATGGGTGTGTTGGGGTGCTATACACGATGCTGCTGCTTTACCTTTTATGTTGTGATCTTAAATTGCTTATTATTATTAGAGAGAGAATAAGATAAGTATCGCCTTCTGTTTGATCGATGGTTATGGTTATTAGAGAGTAAGATAAGTACACCTTCTGTTTGATCGATAAAAGCTTCATATTCATTCTTGTGGAGCAACTTAGATATCCTTGATTAATTGATTTGTTTCCTTTTGGATTTTGATAGGTTTAGGCATCCTGAATAATTTTCTGTTTCACTCTTTTAGGGCATGATCCACTTATGCGTGTTTGAATCCAATCAAAAAATCTATTTTGGTCTTAGTAACGGTTTGGACTTGAGTAGGTTGAAAAAAGACATCCAACCTTGGCAAGAACAACGTTCAGCACAATATATGACCCATGCTCCTCTAGGCTCTTTAAATTCCGTGGGTGGCGTAGCTACTGAGTTCCAGGCAGCTGAACACGTTGCTTCTATTGTGCTTTTTTTCGTCCCAATGCTCCTTAGAGATGATCTGGACTCTGGCTTTTTGTAGAAACAGTCCGGCGGCAGCTTTTTATCGTTTTCCACCAGCCCTGCACACAGCCGCGTGCCATCCGCCTCCTCCCACCGTGCCAGCCTCCACCTCCTCCCACCACACCGGCCTCCGCCTCTGCCTCTGCCTCCACCACCCTGTTTGTGCCACTTCCCATCAGCCTCACTGTGTCCAACGGCTTCAAGTTCTCGTCTGGTGGCATTGAGCTGCTCTATGACCATCCTCAAGTCCCCTAAGCCACCACTGACCTCCCCTCTGCCTAACTCTCCTCGACAATGGTTAAAGGATATACTTTGTGGTTAAAGGATGGGTTTGTCCAAATCCTCCCCAATGGCTGATATACTTTGTGGTTCCTTCTGTTTCTGCTCTCTTATCCTTTAGTGATGGACTATAGTGGGTTTAGGATACTTCTCTGCTCCTTCCTAGAAGAAATGCTTTTTTTTATTGCATTCCTGTACCCTACTTTGAGCATGTGGACTGTTGCCTTCTTGGTTGTGCTCTTCAATTTTTTTGTCACGGTGTATCTTGCGTATCCAGGCTAAACGGGTAGGGTATGGATTGAGAATCTTTCACCCATTAAAAATGAGTGTACCCACTTGTAAGAGGGTATGGGGACGGGAGAACCCGTTTTATCCGGCCACCTTTATGCATGGGAAGTGTCGTGTCGCCACCCCTTAAGCTCTCAGAAAATGGAACACCGGCTGCGCCCAGACACATTAAGGTCTTGACCCTTTCCTTTACTGCAGCACACAAGAAGAACATGCTGTGTGTGTGTGTGTGTGATGAGCAGTGGGGTCCTTGATGTGTGTGTTGTGTGTGTTGCACTTGGTATTTAAGAGCATCTCCAACCGTTGTGCATTTTTGCTTTTGCATTTGCTGTCATTTGCCAACTCCGAAAACAAAATGCAAAGGAAAAAAAGAGGCCATCTCCAACCATTTTGCATTTTTGACTTGGCAATTACCCAAATATGGCAGGCGTGGGTGGAGGGAGGAGGCGTGAGTCGCGCAGGGAGCTACGGAGGAGGTGCGAGTTGCGATTTGCCAAGCGTGAGGGGCTTGGCATATATGCCAAGTCTTCCCCTCTATTTGCCAAGTTAATGAAATTGCAAAGTCTAAATGCAAAACCATTGGATATGACTTTTTAAGACTTTTTTGCAAATTAGTGAATGCAAAGTCTAAATGCTCAACGGTTGGAGATGCTCTAATATCTATCTTAGGCAATGGGTTTATCTTGAGATGTACCATTTCTCCTCCCTAGCAGTCCATATCACTTTATTGATTGATGAGAAATGTATAAATTAGTTCTGTAAATCATGTCACTCCCTTGATATTGGGCATGCCCTTAGTAGCATAGTGACCTTCTGAATGACCCCGAAAGCACTCCTTTCTGATGCTTGGTGTTGAATAAATAAAATGGTAGAACTTGTACACCATTGTTGCAAAGTTTCCTTTCTTTGAAATCTTTTTTTTTCTTGCTTATGATTACTGGAGTACTCATTCACACTTATTAGATAGTTATTAATAGATTTTTCCTCAATATCATGTCTCTTTTCTGCTGTTTCCTGTCATTATTTAACCATTAGAGGTCTAGGTTAGGATTTGATCTGTTTCTCACTTCTATCTTCTGTTCTCATCTTTTGTTATCAGTGGAGCAAGTGGAGCCAACAGTTGTGGAGATTGTGGAGAGATCTTTGGAATTTTGTCTCTTACATCTAGAAAAATCATCGTACGTGTGTGATGACTTTGGCTTACTGGTAAGTTCTATTGGCTTGGTTTACCGTTGGATTGAATTCTGAAAAGCTGCTCAAACAGACACTAACGACAGCAGATGGCTGGGCATCCAGTAAAAAAAATGAAATATGTACCTGTATAACTTCTGTGAATCAAAATGATGTGCTTATGTTGTTGTATGGGGTTCATTCTTATCTGTTGAACTACTCGTATAGTTCCACAATTTTCAGTTGCACACCATGGTACCTGTGTTCCATACTGATAGCATCTTGGCTATAAGGCACATATGATTTTGTAAGGCCCAATAATATGGAAACTATAAAGTGGAGCTTTGTAATACATTAATTAAAGCACAAAGTGATCTGGAATACAAAGTTATATTACAAAAAAAAAAAACAGGTATAAACCAATCTGCAACACAACATCATCTGCTACTACACAGAAATCCAATATACAACCAGTTCTATCTGCTGTAATTTTTTTTACTATGCCACCATTAACCTGTTTTTTGTTAAAGTTGACGGGGGCAATTACATGCAACGGCTGAGATAGAGAGGGCGCCAGCCCCCATGTGCACCACACCATTTTTGTCTGAGTTTCCAACATATTTATGTTTATCTCAAGAATAATTTGATAGGCTGCTGCCATTTTGTTTCCATCTTTGTTGAGCCAGAATTCTGCATAGATGCTTGGAAGTCTGCTGCATTATTTATTTCTTAACAATTATATCACATGTTTGTAGAATGAGGTTGCCTGCTTTGTGGAATCTGTACTGCTTAATGGTACTCTCAATAAGGCATCATCCTTATTGGAACCCAGCATTATAAATGACGTCATTGCACAGTGGACATCTGTGCAAGCTGAAACTGAGCGCATGAGCCCACAAGAGAAATATTTCTGCTATCTAAAAGGTAATCTCCTGCGGCCTTTCCCATGCGAAGGGAATCAATGTTTTATGTGCTGCAGCTTTTCATTTGATGAAGTTCTCACTTATCTTCAATTCTTCGTTACCAGGCTTCAACTGCTCGAAAAGTGAAGATGACCTTAAGCGGTTTTGTTTGGCCTTATTACCAGAATACTTGCAGCGAGATTATATTATTTTAGAGAATACCCAATCATGCAGTGCAGTATCTCCAAATGCCATGGTGCCATTAGCGCAGCATTTTGCAGTTGCTCACTTACATTGTATGCCACGCCTTCTTACACTGGTGCAGAAGCTTTGCCAGTTTCCTGCTTTGGAGATGGTTGAAGATATAAACATTGACTTGAGGTTGTCTTTCACCCAAAGAATTTTGAAGTTAGTCTGTGGTCTTACTATGGAGTTCCCTCCCGATGCCTCTGATGCCATGATGTTATCCTCGGTAGCAAAATGTGCTGATAGTCTTCCAGCCTTGTTCAGACTGAAGTTCAAGTTCTCTAATCATGACAAAGTCTTTTCTGTAGATGGTGTTGGCACTATCTTGCTGCAGATACTGGAAGAATTTCTACAGGTAGTGCAAAACATCAGTGTTTGCAACAGCAATATCTGTTGTACAGTTAAAGTATGCATTCTTTCATCCATGCTGGAAATCTTCAGTCCTGATATATGGAGTTATGAAAAATGTGGTACTAGCTTGGTGCCTCCTTTAGCTTACTCTCCTCACGTTGTTCAATTTGTGCTGAAACTTTTTAAAGACACCAAAAGATGGACAAGTCGTGTTGACAGGGACAAACCAGACAAAGATGTCATGGATTATTCATGCAACAAAGATATAAGTGACCTGTCTTGTCATATCCGTTCGGAGGAGGCACCATTGCTTAAGAAATATACATGTGAGGAGTATCTATTGCTTATCTTTCCTTCGGGACATCAATGGTTGAGTGGTTTAGTACATCTCACTTTTTTCCTCCATGAAGAAGGACTGAAATCATTGACAAGTGAGAAGCAACATCTGAGTTGCACAAAACAAGCTGTTGTGTCAGAATTGGAGTCTGGGGCAAGTCATGAGGAAGATGCACTTTTTGGGAATCTATTTGCTGAAGTACGTCCTGCAGGATTAAATGAAAGTGTTGAACAGTCAACATCTCTTGGAAGTAGTCCATCAAACAGCCAGCAGGGGTTTATTCAGTTAGCTGCTGATCTGATGTGCTTTATGAAAACATCCATCTTGTCTCCTGAGTGGTCCAGTGCTATATATATGGATGCTTGCAGAAAATTCAGTACCTGGCACCTAAACCAATTTCTTTCAATACTTAACTGCCAAGCTTGCTTCCCTGATGAAAGCAGCGCTGGAAATATGATGTCTTCTTCTGAAAATAAATTACCACACATAAATGCAGCTTGTTTTGAACTTCTACAAACGTTTCTTGTTTGTGATGAATGTCCTGCTTCTTTAAGGGAATATCTTGTGGAAAAAGTGTTTAATGTTGAAAGTGGGAAGTATACCTATAACCAGTATACACTTGCTCTCGTTGTGCATGCTATGAGTTACACATCAAACTCAGGTTTTAGTCTTGGAAGAAATATTTTTGTTCAGTATGTTACTTATCTTTTGGAGAAGGCAAATGATACATCATCCAGCTCACTAAATGTTAGTGATTTCTGTGCAAGTCTCCCGTGTCCTTTTCATCTGGAAATTGTTTTGGCAGCATTCCATTTAACCACAGAGCCAGAAAAGGCTGATTTGGTCAAAATTGTACTCTCTGCCTTAGAAAAAATGAAACAGCCTGTGTCTGGCATAACTGTGGCTGGGCTTACAAGATGGGCATTGCTCCTGTCAAGGCTTCTGCTTGTCCTGCGCCATATGTTGCTGTACCCCTTCACACACCCAGCATGGTTGTTTACAAGGTTAAGATCCAGATTGTGGAATATCCAGTTGAAGGAAGGCCAGTCACTTTCCACGAATGACTGCTTGCCATCCCTTGCCACTGTTATTGTTGAGGAATTGTTTGGTGGTTCTATCAAAAAGAGTTCTGTAGCTAACAACCTGCTCCCTCAGTTAATTGATGTTACTCCAGTTCATGCCGAGTTCTATTTTGATAAAGCTGCTGTTGAAACTTTGGGCTTGAACTTGGCTTATTTGGGTGCAACTATGTCACAAATCCTTGGTTCTTGGAGTGGTAGGAGCCCTGAAGTTGCTGATGATCTCATCGTAGAAAGATATATATTTTTGATTTGCTGGAGTACTCTCTCTGGTATATGCTGTCAAGGCAATGATTCTGTTCCGAATAATTATTACCAGCCTGACCTTGCCGATGTCAATGCCTTCCTAACATTTGCTCTTAGTATCAGCAGTGGTGCTTCATCTCATGCTGGTGTTGATCTACCTGCGTTAATATTTCAAATCCTAAAGTTATTGCACTCTGATATTCTTGGTTCAAGTACACTGGAGAGTTGGGATTTTCCCAGGAAAGGAGCATGGATCTCCTTTATTCTCTCTCACATTAATTCTGTTCTTCGGAGGCAGCAGACAGGTGGAGAATCTGAGGTGGATTCACACAGAATACAGGAGGTTCATGGCGAGGACCTATTTACTTGTGGGAAGAATTTGTCTATCTACATAACTGAGAACAGTGGACACTGTTTGGATATCCTATCTTCTCTTTTGGAGACGTACCTTTGTACTTTTAAGAAAGCTTATCTATCATTTCTTGAAGGGTCTTCCTTGGATACTTGTTATACTTCCCTGCTGCTCAAGCATTCTGTCTTTGACAAATCCAAGCATCATCTTCTTTTTGAGAAATCTGGTTCATATTTGGGAATGCTGGAACCCATATGTAAGGTTTCATCAAGGATAGATAGAGTCACCACAAAGCTAGGTGAAGGGCAGAGAAAATATTATTTCCAGAAGTGCTTGTTACATGGATTTCCGTCGGATTACACTTCTAGCAACAGTGCTCTCCTTTCTTGCATTTTGGTGATAAATGAGATCATACAAACCCTTACTGGATATATAAAGGTTGCACAACCAGGAGACGGAGACCAAGTTGATGAGGGTGCTATTTCCAAATTGCTTGGTATGGTGATGGAAGTAAGATCAGATCATATATTTGGACCTGTTCATGGAGACTGTGATAATATATTTATGAGTCTAATTAACAACAGGAATGATCTTGCGAGATACAGTGAATTGTTTGTCCTGAAGCAGCTAGAAGGTTTCCTGGCTGACATAAACTTGAATGGTAGCATGGATAGTGGGGTGAAAGAGATTTTGGTTTCTGCAGTTGTTGATGTAGTGGAGGACCTTCAATCTAAATCAGAGGTGTTTAAATTTTTCCTTGGTGATGCAGAAGGAGCTCCTGAAGGAGCGAGCTGTATTTTTGCATCTGGGCGTGCTGATATGTCAGTCTTTATTGAAGTTTTGGATTGCAAATCTGAGCAGGTTAATTTGAAAATTATCCACTTATTGACTGATATATTAAGCAATGGTTTTTGTCCTGGTCTTAAAGAGAGGTTGCAAAACAAATTTATTGGAATGGATGTGCCCTGCTTTTCATCATGGTTAGAATTTGTAATATTGGGGCCCTCTGTAAAAGCTGAAAGCACAAATGTCACAGTTAATCATGCAATTAGAGAACTGACATTTGATTTCTTCAAGCATCTCATTTGTCCTCCATATGAAACATTGAACAAAGAATTTCAGCATCACCTTTTCAACTCTATGCTACCATTACTTGATCAAGCATTTTTGTCACATGACCTCCAGATCGCTAGAGCATATTTCCATTTTCTTGTTCAACTATCAAGTGAGGAATCACACTTCAAGCGCTTGTTTGAAAACACTCTGATGCTGATGGAGACAATGGTGGAGGATGAGGGTAAACTGCAAACTTTGAAGTTTCTATTTTCTTTTGTGGAGGCAGTGTTCGGTGATACTGGACTAAGTAGAAGTGAGCTTAAGAGACTTTCATCAAAAACTTCTGGAAGCAGTTTTGGATCAGGATCTCTCATCCTAAAACAGTTGAAAAATTCAGAAAACCTTGTCATTCGCACAAATCAAGTAAGTAATACTGCTGTTGATTGTGATGCTAGCTCTGGTGAAGAAGACGAAGATGACGGTACATCTGATGGGGAATTAGGGAGCATTGATAGAGATGAAGAAGATGATGGAAACAGTGATAAAGCTCTAGCGTCAAAAGTGTGCACATTTACATCCAGTGGTAGTAATTTCATGGAACAGCATTGGTACTTCTGCTATACATGTGACTTAACAGTTTCCAAAGGCTGCTGTTCAGTCTGCGCCAAGGTGTGTCATCGAGGGCATCGTGTTGTTTACTCCAGATCAAGCCGTTTCTTCTGTGACTGTGGGGCTGGAGGCGTGAGAGGTAGCAGCTGTCAGTGTCTGAAACCTCGGAAATTCACTGGCACCTCTACCGTACCACCGCCTGCCTCTAGCAGTTTCCACCCCATATTGCCATATCACGAGGATGTGGAGCAGGCTCTGGATAGTGGTTCTGATTTTGAAGATGACATTTCTACTGATGCTGATAATACCATGAAGCTATCTGTGCCAAACGAATTCAGCAATGGGCTTCCTTCATTTCTTAAAAATCAGGATATTGAGGTTAGGGTGCTTGAAATCTGCAAAAAATTGCTGCCTACTATACTCAGCCAAAGGGAATTGAATCTTTTGAAAGACAGGAAAGTTTTGTTAGGAGGTGATGTGCTGGTGTCTCATTCTTTTGACTTCTTCCAACTAAAGAAAGTATTTAAAAGTGGGTCACTGGATCTGAAGATAAAAGCTGACTATCCAAATTCTAGGGAGCTTAAGTCACATCTTGCTAATGGTTCTCTTGCTAAATTATTGCTCAGTATCAGCACTCGAGGTAAGCTTGCTGTTGGAGAAGGCGATAAAGTTGCTATATTTGACGTGGGACAAATGATTGGACAGCCTACTGCAGTACCTATTACCGCAGACAAAACCAATGTGAAGCCCCTTTCCAGGAATATTGTTCGCTTTGAAATTGTCCATTTAGTTTACAATCCATTGGTGGACCATTACCTTGCTGTTGCTGGATATGAGGACTGCCAAGTACTAACATTAAATAGTCGTGGTGAAGTAACTGATCGCCTTGCCATAGAACTTGCTCTGGAAGGAGCATATATTCGTCGTTTGGAATGGGTTCAGGGTTCTCAGGTACAGCTCATGGTAGTAACAAACCTGTTTGTGAAGATATACGATCTCTCACAGGATAATATTAGCCCCATGCATTATTTTACTGTAGCTGATGATGTGATAGTTGATGCAACTCTCGTCCCCTCCTCAATGGGGAAATTGGTGCTACTTGTTTTATCTGAAGGGGGCCTTTTATATAGGCTGAATATGACATTGGAGGGCGATGTTGGTGCCAAGATATTGACTGAAACAGTCTTGGTCGAAGATGTCATATCCATGCATAAAGGGTTGTCATTGTACTTCTCATCAACCTACAGGCTTCTTTTTGTATCTCATCAAGATGGTACAACCTTCATGGGGCGCTTGAATGCTGATTCTTCATCAATAACAGAATTATCATATATAAATGAGGATCATGATGGTAAATCCAAGCCAGCTGGGCTTTACTGCTGGAGAGAGCTAGTATCTGGCAGTGGTATCCTTACCTGCCTATCGAAATTTAAATCAAATGCTCCTCTTGTGGTGTCGTTGGGTCCTCATGAATTGGTTGCACAAAATATGAGGCACAGTACTGGTGCAAATTCCTCAGTGGTTGGTGTTGCTGCCTATAAGCCTTTATCCAAAGATAAAACACATTGTCTTCTTTTGTATGATGATGGAAGCCTTCATATTTACTCACATACACCTAGTGGAGGTGATGGTTCAACGAATCTTACAGCAGAGCAAACAAAGAAACTGGGCAGCAGCATACTCAGCAGTAGAGCTTACACTGGCACAAAACCAGAATTTCCACTTGACTTCTTTGAGAAGACAACTTGCCTTACATGTGATGTTAAGTTTAATAGTGAAACAACCAAGAGTGGTGATTCTGAAAGCATTAAACAAAGATTGACATCAGATGATGGGTATTTAGAGAGTCTGACACCTGCTGGCTTCAAGGTAGGATGTTCTTGTTTGTTTGTACTGTGATTTTGTTTTATGCAGTGGGCTAACCAATTGATGTAGAATAACATTTGGCGCTTCATTTTTTGTTTGTAGGTGGTTATTTCAAATCCTAACCCTGATATAGTCATGGTTGGTTGCCGGATCCATGTGGGCAACACATCTGCTAGCAGCATTCCTTCTGAGATCACAATTTTCCATAGAGTCATTAAGCTTGATGAAGGCATGAGATCATGGTATGATATTCCATTTACTACTGCTGAATCACTTCTGGCAGATGAAGAGTTCACAATTACTGTTGGTCAAACGTTCGATGGTTCATCTATACCTAGAATAGACTGTATTGAAATTTATGGTCGAGCCAAAGATGAATTTGGATGGAAAGAAAAAATGGACGCTGCGCTTGATATGGAAGCACTGGGTGGTAATGCTACTGGTGGTAGATCAGGAAAGAGACCTCAAAATGTGAAGGCTGCTCCTATCCAGGAGCAAGTTCTAGCAGATGCCCTTAGGATTCTCTCACGCATATACCTGCTATGCCAACCAAGCTGCTTTACTGACATGGTTGAAGCAGGCCTGGAACTTGATAATATGAAGTGCCGAGCTTTATTGGAAACCATTTTTCAAAGTGACAGGGAACCTCTGCTACATTCTGCTGCATGTCGTGTCCTTCAGGCTGTGTTCCCAAAGAAGGACATATACTATCATGTAAATACCAGTTTGACTATTATCTTATTGCCCATGGGTCAATTTCTCCTGCTGTTCCACCTATTTTATTTTACTTATGGATTATGTTTGTACAGGTTAAGGACACCATGCGTCTCCTTGGGGTAATAAAATCACTCCCAGCAATAACTTCAAGAATTGGAGTTGGAGGCGCTGCATCTAGCTGGGTGATAAAAGAATTTATAGCCCAGATCCATACAGTTTCCAAAGTTGCATTGCATAGGAAATCAAACCTGGCCTCTTTTCTTGAGACTCATGGTATTAATTGTACTTCTGTTTGTTTAACCAAATTCGTATTGCTTGACTATTGCATGTTGACTTTTAGAAGGGATATTTAACTACTGCTTTCTGTTGATTTATTTCACCTTTTGCATGCTGATTTCAGGATTAGATATTTGTATTAATTTTTACCAATCAGCATAATGGCTAAGCTGCATTTATGTGGCCCCTACGTGCACATAAAAGTCATTTTGGAATGTAGTGCTATTTCTCAATGTGTCAATTAGGCCTTGTTTAGATTGCCCCAAAATTCCAAATTTTTACACACTCCATCACATCAGTTTTTGGAGACATGCATGGAGCAGTAAATATAGATTAAACAAATAACTAATTGCACAGTTTGGTTGTAAATCATGAGATGAATCTTTTGAACCTTAGTTAGTCCATAATTGGACAATAATTACCAAATACAAACGAAAGTGCTACAGTGCTTTCCAACTTACATTTCACAATCTAAACAAGCCTTATTTAACTTCTTTTGCTGTACTTGTGTTTACCTCCTTTATTTCTATTCTAGAGATAACCATGCTTAGTTAAGTCTCGTAAGAAGGTTGGCTAGATGATTCTGAAGGCTATCCTTCTTGTCTGCTGGTTAGCATGTGTAAACAGGAGTACTTTTACAGTTTAAATTATATGAAACTGGAAAGATGTCACAGCAATTATTCTGCTGCTGCTGTTTTTGTTGTTTTTGATGTGCAACTTTGTCAACTTGTGTTGTGGACTCCTTTATTGGGCAACTTGACTCTCCAACCTACATTTGTATCTACTAGTTTGAGCATAGAAAATGTGAAGCATTTCTAATTTCAAATATTTCCTAACATAAAAATATCTATTATAATGGTTATATATTGTGCAGGTACAGAACTAGTTGATGGTCTTATGCAAGTTTTCTGGGGTATATTAGATTTAGACAGGCCAGACACACAGATGATAAATAGTCTTGTTGTGCCCTGTGTGGAATTTATTTTTAGCTACGCTGAATGCCTGGCTCTTCATTCCAATGAAAATCCTAGAACTTCAGTGGGACCTGCAGTTGCTCTGCTGAAGAAGCTGCTATTTGCACCATATGAAGCAGTGCAGACTTCTAGCAGGTGGTTTTGTGTTCTATTGTTTATAAATCAATTAGAGTACCACTATTAACATTTGCTAGTTTTCCTTTGGTTCTTTTATACCATTTTCTCAGTTGTGTTTTATTGCTGGTTTTCAGTTTGGCTATCTCATCCCGATTTCTCCAAGTCCCTTTCCCCAAGCAGACAATGATTGCTAATGATGATGCTCCTGAAAACCAAGCTAAAGCAAGTGCTTCTGTTATGAATTCCACCAGTGCAAACTCTCAGGTTATGGTTGAAGAAGATCCTGCCACATCATCAGTGCAATACTGTTGTGATGGCTGTTCCACCGTTCCAATACTTAGGCAAAGGTGGCACTGTAGCATATGTCCAGATTTTGACCTATGTGAAACTTGCTATGAGATACTTGACGCAGATCGCCTACCAGCACCCCATTCAAAAGATCATCCCATGTCAGCAATACCGATTGAAGTTGATACGTTTGGAGGCGAAGGCAGTGAAATCCATTTTTCTGTCGATGAGCTAACAGATTCTGGTGTTCTTCATGCTGATAGGAGTGTTCAGACCTCCCCATCTTCAACTCATTTATATGAGTCTGCAGACTTACCTGAGACAATTACAGACCAGACAACTGTTTCGATTTCTGCATCAAAACGTGCCATTAACTCCCTGGTACTTAACCATCTAATTGAAGAGCTTAGAGGCTGGATGGGGACTACTGCTGGTACCCGAGCCATACCTTTAATGCAGTTGTTCTACAGGCTTTCTTCTGCAGTTGGTGGTCCTTTCATGGATAGTTCGAAGCCAGAAAATTTGGATTTGGAGAAGTTTGTGAAGTGGCTTATGGATGAAGTCAACGTAAATAAACCGTTCCCTGCCAAAACACGATGCACTTTTGGAGAAGTATCCATCCTTGTTTTCATGTTCTTCACACTTATGTTCCGCAACTGGCATCAGCCTGGGAGTGATAATTCTCATTCAAAGTCAAGTGGGAGCTCTGATTTGACAGAGAAAGGTCCTGCTCAGGTTCTGGCGTCAACAACAATAACTCTTCCATCATCCAGTGCTGACCAGGATAAAAATGAGTTCGCTTCCCAGTTAGTCCGTGCCTGTTCTGCCCTCAGGCAGCAGCCATTTTTGAATTATCTTATGGATATTCTGCAGCAACTTGTTCATGTTTTTAAGTCATCATCCATAAATGGGGAAGCTGGTTCTTCTGGTTCAGGCTGTGGATCCTTATTGACAATAAGAAGAGAGCTGCCAGCTGGAAATTTCTCTCCCTTCTTTTCAGATTCATATGCTAAATCTCATCCAACTGATCTGTTCATGGACTACCACAAATTGTTGTTGGAGAATACTTTCCGGCTTGTATATAGTATGGTTCGACCAGAGAAGGAGAAGTCTGCTGAGAAGGATAGATGCTACAAGGTTCCCAACACCAAGGATCTGAAGTTGGATGGATATCAAGATGTGCTTTGCAGCTATATTAGCAATCCTCATACTACATTTGTTCGGAGGTATGCAAGGAGGCTCTTCCTTCATTTATGTGGCAGCAAGACTCACTACTATAGTGTGAGGGACTCGTGGCAATACTCCCATGAAGTTAAGAAACTTAATAAGATCATAAACAAGTCTGGAGGTTTCCGAAATCCTGTGCCTTATGAGAGAAGTGTTAAGCTCATAAAATGTTTGTCTACTCTTTGTGATGTGGCTGCAGCAAGGCCAAAGAATTGGCAAAAGTTCTGCTTGAAGCACATGGATCTTCTTCCATTTCTCATGGACAATGTTTACCATTTCAGTGAAGAGTGTGTTATTCAGACTCTCAAGCTTCTAAATTTGGCTTTCTATTCAGGAAAAGATGCCAATCATAATGCACAAAAAACAGAGAATACTGATCTCGGGGGTTCTATAAGAACTGCCTCACAGTCCTCAGATTTGAAAAAGAAGCGTAAGGCTGATGATTGTTCTGAAGGTTCCTCAGAAAAATCTTGCGTGGACATGGAACAGGTTGTAGAGATGTTCAGTGACAAGAAAGGTGACATGTTGAAACACTTTATTGACATATTCTTGCTAGAATGGAACTCAGCAGGTGTCCGTCATGAGGCTAAATGTGTTCTATTTGGAGTGTGGTACCATGCCAAAAACCCACTTAGGGAAACAATGCTATCGATTCTACTACAGAAGGTGATACATCTTCCTGTATATGGACAAAACATTGTTGAGTACACTGATCTTATGACCTGTTTACTTGGGAAAGTGAATGACTTGAGTACAAAGCAGAATGACTCTGAACTTGTGAATAAATGTTTGACATCTGAGGTCATAAGCTGCATCTTTGACACGCTCCATTCTCAGAATGAGCTATTGGCAAATCATCCAAATTCTCGTATATACAACACGCTGAGTTGCTTAGTGGAGTTTGATGGCTATTACTTAGAGAGTGAGCCTTGTGTTACCTGCAGCTGTCCAGATGTTCCGTATTCAAGGACGAAGCTCGAAACCCTCAAGTCCGAGACCAAATTTACTGACAACAGAATTATTATAAAATGCACTGGAAGCTTTACTATACAGTCAGTTACAATGAATGTTTATGATGCTCGCAAGTCTAAATCAGTGAAAGTACTCAACCTGTATTACAACAACAGGCCTGTGACTGATTTGTCAGAATTGAAGAATAATTGGACTCTCTGGAAGCGTGCTAAGAGCTGCCATCTTACATTTAATCAGACAGAATTGAAGGTTGAATTTCCCATTCCTATTACAGCATGCAATTTCATGATTGAGCTTGATTCATTTTATGAGAATCTTCAAGCTTCTTCCCTTGAGTCACTGCAATGCCCACGGTGTAGCAGGTCTGTCACTGATAAGCACGGCATATGTAGTAATTGCCATGAAAATGCATATCAGTGCCGGCAGTGTAGAAATATTAACTACGAAAATCTTGATTCTTTCCTCTGCAATGAGTGTGGATATAGCAAATATGGTCGTTTTGAATTCCACTTCATGGCAAAACCCAGTTTTTCATTTGACGACATGGAAAATGATGACGACATGAGAAAAGGATTGGCAGCAATAGAGTCAGAATCGGAAAATGCTCATAGGCGGTACCAGCAACTGATGGGATTTAAAAAGCCTCTCATCAAACTTGTGTCAAGTATAGGTGAACACGAGATAGACTCGCAGCAGAAGGATGCTGTCCAGCAGATGATGGTGTCCTTGCCTGGGCCCACATGCAAGGTAAATCGCAAGATTGCACTTCTTGGTGTTCTATATGGTGAAAAATGCAAAGCAGCTTTTGATTCTGTCAGCAAAAGTGTTCAGACATTGCAAGGGCTGCGCCGTGTTTTAATGACATATCTGCACCAAAAAAGTTCTAGTGATACCAATGCATTACCAGCCTTATCAATACCAAGGTCTCCAAATAGTTGTTATGGGTGCAGTACTACATTTGTTACACAATGCTTAGAGTTATTACAAGTGCTGTCAAAACATGAATACTGCAGGAAGCAGCTCGTTAGTGCTGGAATTTTGTCAGAGTTATTTGAAAACAACATTCATCAGGGCCCTAGGACAGCACGCACTCTTGCTAGGGCTGTGCTATCTTCATTCTCTGAAAGTGATGAAGATGCAGTTCAGGAATTAAACAACTTGATTCAGAAGAAGGTGATGTATTGTCTTGAGCACCATCGTTCCATGGACATTGCACAATCAACACGAGAAGAGTTACTGCTGCTATCAGAGACTTGTGCTCTTGTGGATGAGTTTTGGGAGGCAAGATTACGTGTCACCTTTCAACTGTTGTTCTCTTCTATTAAGGTTGGAGCAAAACATCCTGCAATTTCGGAGCATATTATTCTTCCTTGTTTGAGGATAATTTCTCAGGCTTGTACGCCTCCAAAATCTGATGGTGGGGACAAAGAGTCAGGTTTGGGAGTATCTAGCTTGATGGTGCACTCTAAGAACGATGATACAACTGGTAACACATCTAATAACCCCAGTGCTAAGATTCAGTCAGATATATCTGGAAAAATTCATGATGGAAGTCGAAGAGGCCAGGATATTCCACTTCTGAGCTATTCTGAATGGGAGAATGGTGCATCATATTTAGATTTCGTCCGGAGGCAGTACAAAGTATCCCAGGCAGTGAAAGGATCTGTTCAGAAGGCACGTCATGATTCATATAAGTCTGATTATCTGGTTCTCAAATATGGACTCAGATGGAAGCGTCGTGCATGTCTGGAGTCACGTAAGAGTGATTTCTCAAAATTTGCCTTGGACTACTGGGTGTCAGACTTGATCTTAAGTTCGTGTTCCCAGTCAATAAGATCCGAGATATGCACTCTCATAAGCTTGCTATGCCCATCAAACACTCCTAGACAATTTCAGTTATTGAACTTGCTCATGTCACTACTTCCTCGAACACTCACAGCCGGTGACAGTGCAGCAGAGTACTTTGAGTTACTTGGGACCATGATTGATTCAGAGTCTTCTCGTCTTTTCCTAACTGTTCGTGGTTGTTTGACAACAATATGTTCTTTGATAACAAAAGAAGTGTCCAATGTTGAATCACTGGAGAGAAGCCTAAGCATTGATATATCACAGGGATTCATTCTTCATAAGCTTGTTGAGCTCCTGAACAAGTTTCTTGAAATTCCCAATATCAGAGGAAGGTAAAACTCTTTTTTGTGCTCCTATTTAAGCTACCAATATGCCTGGTTACTTTTTGATGCCCTTAACCCCCCCTCATACTACAGGTTTATGAGTGATAGGTTACTATCTGAGGTGCTGGAAGCTTTTCTGGTGATCCGTGGGCTTGTTGTGCAAAAGACAAAGTTAATTAATGACTGCAATCGTCTTTTGAAAGACCTTCTTGATAGCTTGCTTGTTGAGAGTACTGAAAACAAACGTCAATTTATTCGTGCTTGCATCTCTGGATTGCAGAAGCATGTGAAGGAAAAAAAGAGACGGACGTCTTTGGTATGAACACTTTTTTTTTAATATTGTGTTTAGTTTGATAGCAACTCTAAACATAATATGCATACTACCCATTTCAGAATGTAGGGTGTATTAGGATTCATAAAAGTTAAACGTTGTAAACTTGAATGTAGGGTGAATTACAATTTGTAAATTATGAAAGTTAAACGTTGTAAACTTTGGTCATCAATTAGTCAAACTACATGTAAGGTTAGTGCACATCTAGATTTGCATTAAACAACTTTTAGTAAGATGTTGGTTTGTAGTAGTTGATAATATAATTGTACGAGGAAGTAATGGTCGAAGTACTTCTTGAGAATGTTAGAAGTGCAGAGGATGAACAGAGGTGAATAGAGTAGCTAGAGTTTAGAAGGCAGGCTTTGTTTCAAGCAAACTAGCTTGCTTTCATTGCATATAGTCAGAGACAGCTTCACTACTCTTACTGCCTAAATAAAAGAACCAACTAACATATGTTGGCATCTATTAATGTTGGCCAGGTAACATATACAAGTGGGGAGTTGGACTCAGGATCTAGATGGCAGCAATTAACCATGGCTGCCTTTAGGTTTATTATATAGGAAAAGTAAACTTGGTACATAAGAAAGCATCCCAACTACTACAGCATATTCTAACTGCATAAATTAGACACTAGGCATATTCTAGATGCTAAGATAGAATTTGGGTACAGCTTTAACACAGATAACTAACTTAGAGAGAAGCACTAAGGCTTAACTCTCCAGTAAAAGACCATATACTACTAGTACTATTTATATACTCAGTTGACACAAGGATTATATGTGACAAGAAACTCTCAAATCATAATGCACCTTGTAAAAAGAAATGGAGGGAATAACTTAATCTTGCCTTTTGTCTTACCAAAAACTTTCTTTTGCAGTTTATTGTGGAGCAACTATGCAATCTGATTTGCCCAGTGAAACCAGAGCCTGTTTATCTTCTGATACTGAACAAGGCACATACTCAAGAGGAGTTCATCAGGGGTTCTATGACAAAGAACCCATACTCCAGTGTGGATGTTGGCCCTCTAATGCGGGATGTGAAAAACAAAATATGTAACCAGCTTGATCTAATTGGACTTTTGGAGGATGATTATGGTATGGAATTATTAGTTGGTGGTAGTATAATCTCACTTGATCTGAGCATTTCCCAAGTCTATGAGCAAGTATGGAGGAAGCACCATGGTCAAACCCAACATTCTTTGTCCAATGTCAGCGCAATAACTGCTTCTTCATCTGTGAGAGATTGCCCACCAATGACAGTGACCTACAGACTGCAGGTTAGCTATGGGGATCAAGGTTTCTGTTTTGTTTACTTTAATATTATATTTTTGTTATCACCTATTTGGTCCGAAGGGACCTTGATTCTTGTCTATAACTGTTTGTTAGCGGCAAATAAACCAAACTAGCATAATATCCACTAGTACTTGGAACTTCTGTCTGTCGTGCATCTACATATACTCGATAAGACGATGATTTGTTGCATATCTGCATACAGATTTGTCAATTGCACCTTCTGTTTTTAAAATAAAATTGCTGTACTATAATAAACTAATCTGGAGGAGAGTGTTTTTCTTTCTGTTACTTATTCTATAATTTCGCACATAAGGGGTTATTTTTTGGTTTCGTGCAGTCATTAATAACTTGATTATTTTTAAATAATAGTAGATAGAAAGAACGCTTTTAAGGAGTCCTATTGAAACCAAGAAATATAGGCCCACTTGCCATCCACACTACAATAGATAGAGTTTTCCGAAGAAACCTGCTAGTGGAGGAAGGCCTCCTAGGGATAAGAGTCAGGGCTAAAAGAGAGCCAAAAAATAATCCTGCACAATATCGAATGTTATGAGTTCTGGTACAATTATACAATGCAAGCAAAAGTTCCTAGATTCATGGAGATATAGAACAGCATATAGGTTATCATGCTTGCACCCATCACCTGTTGTGATTCTTTGCATCTTTGGGTTAAACACTTTCAGACAATTCATGATGGATTCGTAGATGTTTTGACTTTACTAACATTGGTTCGGTGTAATGTTCATAAGACATTCGTATTTTATGATCAGGGTTTAGATGGTGAAGCTACTGAGCCTATGATTAAAGAGCTGGATGAGGAAAGGGAGGAATCACAAGATCCTGAAATTGAGTTTGCTATAGCAGGTGCTGTTAGGGAATGTGGAGGCCTTGAGATTATTTTGAGCATGATTCAGGTATGCACTTCTGTTTATACATTGAGTTGGTTACTTTACCTTCATCCTTGCTCTCCAATCTGTTGAGCCGCTATCCACATGAACTTGAAAAAAGTGAATTCTGTGTTCCAGTTTTGTTAACAAGGCTTGAGATTGACCACTTTTGTTTTAATGTTCCTATGTTTTTTCGGCAGAGCCTGCGTGATGATGAGTTCAGATCTAATCAAGAAGAGTTGGCTTCTGTTCTTAACCTTCTCAAGTATTGTTGCAAAATCCGTGAAAATAGATGTGCCCTATTACGTCTGGGTGCTTTGGGTTTGCTACTTGAGACAGCTAGACGTGCATTTTCTGCGGATGCAATGGAACCAGCTGAAGGTATTCTACTAATTGTAGAAAGTCTTACTATGGAAGCTAATGAGAGTGACATAAGCATCGCCCAAAGTGTTTTTACAACTAGTATTGAGGCGACTGGTGCTGGTGAGGAGGCCAGGAAAATTGTTCTCATGTTTTTGGAGAGAATATGTCATCCTTCAGGTGCCAAAAAATCAAACAAGCAACAAAGGAATGAGGAGATGGTGGCAAGGATCCTGCCGTACTTGACCTATGGGGAGCCAGCAGCTATGGAAGCTCTTATTCAACATTTTGAGCCCTACCTTAGGGACTGGACTGAATTTGATCAATTGCAGAAGCAACATGAAGATAATCCAAAAGATGATAATATAAGCCAAAAGGCATCAACACAGCGATCTGCTGTCGAAAACTTTGTTCGTGTATCAGAGTCGCTCAAGACTAGTTCGTGTGGTGAGAGACTGAAGGATATTATTCTGGAGAAGGGCATTACTAAAGCTGCTGTTGAGCATGTGAAGGAAAGCTTTGCTTCTGCAGGACAGACTGGCTTTAGAACAAGTGAAGAATGGATAGCTGGCTTAAAACTGCCATCTATTCCACCCATTCTGTCAATGTTGAAGGGGCTGGCCAAGGGCCATCTGTCTACACAGAAATGCATTGATGAAGAAGGCATATTACCACTGCTCCATGCTTTGGAAGGGGTGCCTGGTGAAAATGAAATTGGCGCAAGAGCAGAAAATCTTTTGGATACGCTAGCCAATAATGAAAATAATGGCGATGGTTTCCTAGGAGAGAAGATTCAAGAGCTGCGACATGCTACAAGGGATGAGATGCGTCGCCGTGCTCTTGAGAGAAGAGCGATGCTACTAAAGGTAAGTCTTATAGTTTCATCAGCTGCCATGTTTCTGATGTTATCCATCCTGTTTCAGAAGTTCTATTCTGCAGATGTTTCTAATCATAATAACCGTTAGGTCCACGATTCTACATATGCATATTTTAATGGCCACTGCCCTTTTTTCCCCTATACCAGGGAATGGGAATGCGTCAAGAATTTGCTTCTGATGGAGTTAGACGTATTGTTGTATCTCAGCCTACAATTGAAGGTTTGGATGATGTGGAAGAAGAGGAGGATGGTGTAGCGTGTATGGTTTGTAGAGAAGGGTACACCTTAAGACCAACAGACATGTTGGGAGTCTATGCATTCAGCAAACGAGTGAACTTAGGTGCAACAAGTTCTGGTAGTGGCCGTGGGGACTGTGTTTACACCACTGTTAGCCACTTCAACATCATACACTACCAATGCCATCAGGAAGCTAAACGAGCTGATGCTGCACTGAAGAATCCAAAAAAGGAATGGGATGGTGCTACCTTGCGGAACAATGAGACATTGTGTAATTGTATCTTTCCATTGAGGGGGCGATCTGTTCCTCTTGGGCAGTACACTAGGTGTGTTGATCAGTACTGGGACCAATTGAATTCACTTGGACGAGCTGATGGAAGTCGTCTCCGGTTGTTGACATATGACATTGTGCTGGTATGTAATGCTGACTCCAGTTATAATAATTTTTTTGTTTTAAGATATGCAAAAATTCCAAATCATATATTTCATTGTAATTCAATTGGTATGGACTGCACTTCGTATTATTGCCTAGATTTTGCTTTACTTCATGCCCAGGTTTAGATTCTCTTGCTGAGAACAAATATACCATGGCAGGTTTAAGATAATGCAGGCTTTTTTTGTCCCTGAGAAATCAATTGTTGCATTGACAAGCTTTTTTCTGATGAATGTTTTGAGAGTTGGATAGCATATTGCTTATTCTTGTTTCTTTTTTTTACCATTCTGATCAATGTTGTTGTTATTCCATTGTATGGTAATATTACTTATCAGTTTCAGAAATCGTTGACCACTCGTGGTATTCAAATGTCAGTGATTTCTCATCAATCATCATTCATCATAAGTGCCTCTACTATCATTAAATTGTGTTAATACACATATCAAAAGCACTCCCTCTGTTTTAAGTTATAAGATGTTTTTTTTCTAGATACATTGTTTTTACTATGCATCTAAACATAGGGTGTATTTAGTTTGAGAACAAGGCTAGATGGGGTATGGGTGTACGGCCATCCATGGATTTTGGGATATGGTTATCAATGCTGCATGTTTGGTTGGATTGATTGGCTGAGGCATTTTTCTATCTGGTTAGATGGATGAAAGTGGATGGGATAAGATTACTTGACTAATTGTATTTATATTTTTTGAAAATGACAACTAATTTATATTAATGAATATACACTAACACTAATTATGTCATGATAATAGCTAATTACAAATAAAATATGTTCATTAGCACCACTATTATCCTAATTGGCATATAAAACATGCACTGATCAACATATTAGCAATAATATAACATACTAATAACCCTTCATTATTTACTAATGGCAAAGATTACAAACCATGGATGAGCTCTCTTGCCAATTTTTTTGTTGGCTTATCATCTAGAAGAATAGGGGATATCCATGTTCGCCCATGAACCAAACACCTTGTCTATGGACCGCCATCCATCAAACCAAGCGCACCCATAGTGTATATCTAAGCGCATAGCAAAAATTATGCATCTACAAAAGTCAAAGCGTCTTATAATTTGGAATGGAACTGAGTAGGTGTTAAGATGTACTCCCTCTGTCCCAAAAAAGAATGTCACATAGGGTTGTGCAGAACAAACTTTCTTAAGTTATTATGTTTGTACAAAATATTAGCAACATTTATATCTCCAAATAAATTTGTTATGAAAATATATTCAACGATTAATCTAATGATACTTATTAATGTATCATAAACATTAATAATCTTTTGTATAGCTTGGTTAAAGTTGAAAATGTTTGGCTCCTCGAGCAGTGAGAATGATGCTCTTTGTGTGAAGTCTTTGTGGAATGGAGGGAGTATTTGAAGCCATGTTGATATGTAAAGCAGAACAGATAGTACTTTGGTCTATGAAAGAAATTTCAATGTATCACCCGCACTTTACTTTGCTAGCACAATTTTTGGATTATTTATTCATATATTGCACATAATTGTTCTCATAAGATGGTGCTTTTGGCTCCTCCAGATGCTAGCGAGGTTTGCAACAGGCGCTTCTTTTAGCACAGACTGCAAAGGTGGGGGGAGGGAAAGCAACTCCCGGTTTCTTCCATTCATGGTCCAGATGGCTTCTTATCTTGCCGATGGAAGTGCCAACCAGCGTCATGTGATGGCCAAGGCTGTCACCACATACTTGTCCGGCTCTGCATCAACACTGGATTCTCCTATTCGAGTTTCAGCAGCTGTCTCTGGGTCCCGTGGTGGTTCAGGGTCCTCCGAGGAGACGGTACAGTTCATGATGGTTTATTCCCTTCTGTCGGAGTCATACGAGAGTTGGCTCAAACACCGCCCCATGTTCCTACAGAGGGGCATCTACCATGCCTACATGCAACATAAGCACGGGCGGTCAACCGTCAAGCTGTCATCAGATTCATCATCATTGGCAGTTCGGTTAGACGAAGGTTCATCCTCTGATACTAGTGATGAGAAGCTCTTCGCTATTGTCCAGCCAATGCTTGTGTACACTGGCTTGATTGAGCAGCTACAGCAGTTCTTCAAGAAGGGCAAATCATCTAGCATGAGCAACATGGGTGAGGAAGATGAATCCACTGACAGCCTTGAGAAATGGGAGATCCAGATGAAAGAGAAGCTGGGCAACATGAAGGAGATGGTGGGGCTGTCCAAGAACCTGCTCTCCTGGCTTGAGGACATGACCTCATCAGATGATATGCAGGAAGCCTTTGATGTCATGGGGGCATTGACGGATGTATTTTCGAGTGGTTATGCGACATGTGAAGATTTTGTCCGGGCTGCAATGCATGCCGGCAGGAGCTGAGCGGGAGAATGGAATGGAGGTTCCAGGGTGTGTTGATGTATATGTGCCTTGCTAGATCAGCCCAAATGCTTGTAGCATTTTGCCATAACTTGTGGACATACACTTGCGGCATGAATGTGGACATACACTTGCGGCATGAATATGATTATGAGTTCTTACAAAATTCTAAGAATTTCCATATGATCACTTGCCCTTTTTAAATCATAAAAATTCTTCGTTTCGTGCTTTCCACCCTTTTTTTTTTTTTTTTTTTTGTGTGTTCTCGTTTTTTTCAGACCGTGTTCTTTTTTTATTTGCACACTCGAGGAGATGACTCTAGTCTACTCCATATTATCAAACAAACAAATAAGAAATGGTAGTAATTTGTAAAAGTTAATACCTTTATAATCAGTTCTTGCCTCTGGTGCTTCCACTAAATCAGTAACACCTAAAATATGTTCATCTTCCATGCAACCATTGGCAATTTTCTACCACTAGCAAGCTACCTCGACATGCATGCATCCTCTCTTTGGTTCGGTAAATAAATTCAGACTGAATCCCTGTGAAAATAAGGTAAAGAAATTAGCAAACTAGGATTATTGATCATGGGATTGTGACTCCTCACCCATCAGTTCGGTGGTTCATCTCATATCAAACATGTCAAGCTAAAGAATGAGTAGTTTAGATTTTTCCCAAGAATTTACCGGCGTTATGCATTAAGTGGTAAGTGACGTTCTCGTCGACGACGAGGCGCCAGTGGTGACTTAGAAAATCTCCAGATGTGTCGAGTGCTTAGTCCTTCAAAGTTGTTCATAGGGGTAGAGTTTGCGTACGTGTGTTTATATGTAATTCTCAAAAAAAAAAAAATGTCAATTCAAGATAAAGAAATAAGTAATATTTTATTTCTTAATCAGGTTTAATTTCCCTCTATTCCCAGTGATTCTTGGGATACTATCCTTAAACGAGCCGTTCACAAGGAAGCTAGCTTCTATATTGCTTGCGCCCACATGAAAAGAAGCATGTCTGTTCTATAGTGTAGGTGTATGCATGACAAATACACCCTAGCTCAATATACTCAGTATCTGTTATGTAGCTCATCCATTAGACCTATTTGAAGAGAGTTCTGTTACTAACATGTTTACTTCCATTGTGGGTAACCTATTAGGTTTCAAAGCCTTACATGCTCTGTGTTTGGAGGGTCTATGAATTCCCCTTGCTTATGCAAAACTTTTCAAATATCGGCCTTGTATATCACATGGTTCACATAAAATAAATGCATCTAAAAACAGATGGTCTCAACGCCTAGAATTTATGTTTTTCCTGTCAAATTATAGCACACATCCGTAACGTACGCTATGGAACTAAGTTGCATGACTTTAAATGAAATGAATTTTTAGGCTAGTGCTAATTCATAATTTTGTTCTGTAGAAGATATTAGGGCTTATAGATTTGTAATTAACTACGACAAAACAATCGATTGTGCTTTCATTTTGTACAACAACGACTATGACCAATGACTTTCACCAACGGTGGCTAAAACCATCAGTGAAGGAGGTTTTGGAACAGTGATGAACTTTCGGTAGTAGTGACGGTTATCTCTATTGGTGATGTAGACAAGATTCACGACCCAACTACATATGTCCAAGGATATTGTGTCTTAGCGACAGATACACCAACTCCAATGGTCTTGATCTTGTGGGGTGTGATCAACCTAGCCATGAGGGTACTCTCATCTTGCAAGCAATCAAAGAACCAACAAGGACAATTAAAACAAGCACTGAATTGTGAGATCACTATGAACTTTTCAATTAAAAATCACAAGATGGTAGGGTTTTGAAGACAAATAGGTGGACAATCTAGTCGACATGTCCACTGCCAGGTGAAGTAGCAACATCAAAAGTGAAATTTTCAAAACATAATATGTTTGTGGTTGTTCTAGAGACCTATAAGTAGATGGGAGTATGATCACAATAGTATTGGGGGTCATGTTCCAACCCTTGGACCCAACATGATACACGAGACATCAGGCCAAAATAGGATGATGTGACACCATGGGTAGCAAAGTTCTTGGCATTAGAATGACGACTGCACATAAATCATACATGATATGGGCATGGTGGTTTTGTTGGAAAGCAAGACTTCATAAATTGTTCACAAAGTTTTAGAACGTTGTATGAAACCGTGGGGACCGTTGCAATTTAGTATTGTTATATAGCCATATCCAACTTTCAAAACATGCTGGATTTGATCCATTTCTTTCCTTGGGCCATGAAAGACATTGGCGATGTACCTTTTCTTGATCCATGTAAGTGCTTCTAAAACGAAACGATAGTATGGATGCACATTTGGTTTAAAAGCACTTAACATTTATGTTTGAGCCAGTGATGTCCTCATGATGACATCTAAGACCAGATCACGAGACCCACAATTGGATGAGGTAATATTTTTTCATATGACACCAAGAATCTATGAAATATGATGACCCTATGTGCACCCTGTAATAACTTGAGGAAAGAGTTGTTCGCACCTACCCTCATAAGGTTGACCACAACCATAGGGGCGGTGGATGGGTGGGGGTGGAGGAAGGATGAAGAGGGTGCGGATATTTAGCAAACCAATATTTGCAGTAGGATCGAGAGCTCTAAAGTAATAAGACTAACAATTCGTGTGGGTTCACACCATACTAATGTCACATCACACGGCAATCATCACACTAGCCTTAGTGAGTTATTTGATAGGTTCACAACTACAATGGGAGAGCTAGACCAATAAAGAAGGGGCAATATGAAATGTAATGGGAGGAGACAGATTAGTACTCCTTTTATTCCAAATTATAAGCCACTTTGACTTTTTAAGTTCATCTATTTTGCTACGTATATAGATATAAAATTATATCTAAGTGCATACCAAAAAACCAAAAAGTCAAAATGACTTATAAATTTGGAATGGAGGGAGTATTTCATTTGTGATTTTTCTATCTTATATATAAGGGGGCTGTGGGCTGAACTGAGACGTACTCCCTCTATTCCAATTTATAAGACGTTTGACTTTTTTTACACTAACTTTGACCGTTCGTCTTATTCAAAAATTTATTCAAAATACCATTTCTTTTGACATGGCTTCCTTTATTAATAAAAGTTCTTTAATAATGACTTAAATTTGATTATTTTTGCATAATTTTTATAAATAAGACAAATGGTCAAATTTAGGTTGAAAAAGTCAAACGTCTTATAAATTAGAATGGATTAAGTACATCCGTACAAGACGCTATTGACGCTAGGTGTAGAGCTATAGGAGAAAGGGAAGAAGACACGAAGCATACTTCTAGGCTAAAAAAGGCTACCGTAGTAACAACCAGAGGTAATTTCAAAAAAAAAAAAAAAAAAAAAAAAACCAACAACCAGAGGTGGTAGGCCTGCTCATCACTCGGGAGAATTTGCCATCTCTGTCTCAGTAGAATACTCGGCACCTGATTATTTGTTTTAAGTTATGTCATAAAATTCTATAATCTCGAACTATGTAACTAGACTAGAATAAATATATTTATGAGTCGTGTACCAAATGATAGACAAGCACGGACACAACAATATTTTGCTTCTCTTACCTCCTCTTTTCTTATACCACCATAAAAAAATTATATATGGCATTGCATAAAACAACTATGAAACAGCCTTTTCTTAGTGCAATATTTGTCTAATAAAATTGGGGCTTAATTACCAGTTTTTAAATCATAAGTATATGGTCACTTGTAGTGTTTTTTTTATTAAAAAAATCTGATGCAGACCAAACAACCAGCAGTGACAAAACACCCACTGTCACATGATGGCTTTTCCTCTTTACAGAATCGTTGTGGAAATTCTCCTTTCTCATTCACCCCGAGTCCAAAATCATGCAGGTTGAAGGCGACGGGCGGGCCAATAAAACAAGTCAAACCTCCTCCTTCCTTAATAAAAGAAGTCATCTATACGACAAGCGCGTGGAGACGGACATTCAGCAATGGCGAGCACACGGAGGTTGAGGCGTGTCCTCCTCCTCTTCTCCGAGCTGGGTATCGCCATGCTGGCGCTGCTGCTGCTGGTGCTGCCGCCGGCGAGCCATGCGCGCGTGTGCCCGCCGTGCGGCTCTACGGCCGTACCGTACCCGCTCAGCACGGGCGACGGCTGCGGCGACCCGGCGTACAAGGTCCGGTGCGCCAACTCGTCGACGCTCCTGTTCGACGCGCTGAACGGCACGTCGTACCCGATCACGTCCATCACCCCCGCGGCGCAGCGGCTGGTGGTCTCCCCGGCGCCTTTCGTGTCGTCGCCGGGCAGCATCTGCGTGTCGGAGGGTGCGGCGGCGGGGCGAGGCGTGCAGCTGAACGCGTCGCTGCCCTTCAACGTGAGCTCGTCCAACACCATCATGCTGCTCAACTGCACCAGGGACCTCCTGCTGTCGCCGCTCAACTGCTCCGCCAACTCGCTCTGCCACGTCTACGCCAACGCCACGGGGTCCACGGCGTCGGCCTGCGCGCCGCTGCCGCTCTGCTGCACCTTCGTCGCCGGCGGCTCCTCCACGTCCTACAGCATCCGGGTCTCGCCGCAGTTCTGCAGCGCGTACCGGAGCTTCGTGGGGCTCGACCCGACGCAGCCGCCGGACACGTGGGGCAGCCGCCTCGGGCTGGAGCTCCAGTGGGCGACGCCCAGGGAGCCGCTGTGCCGCACGCAGGCCGACTGCGAGGACGGCGCCAACGCCACCTGCGCCGACGACCCGTCCGGCGCCGGCGCGGTCCGCCGCTGCTTCTGCGTGTCCGGGCTCACGTGGAGCCCCCTCGCCGGCGCGTGCAAGCAGAGTACGTTTAATCAGTCAGTAATTTATTTTCTTTCTTTAATCATGCTCTTGGATTTTTTGAAGACACAAAGAAGGACAAGACAGGTCCTGATAAACGAAACGCCTCTACTTGGTTTTGAACTTTTGATGCAGATCCCTTGGATTGCCAGATCGCTGGGAACTGCGGAGGATCCAACCATGCGCCTCTCATTGCAGGTAACCGCTTCTTGTTGTTTAGATTAGATTGTTCAAACGAATCTAGTAGCCTAAAAAATGTTAGACAATTAGGCAATTTCCATGCCATTTTAATTCCGTAAATTAACATAAAGATGATGACATGTAATAGATAATTAGGCATTGTAAACATGATGTCACAAATGTTCATAACCATATGAACCATGTGACCGATGAACATGTAAAACATACAAGCATGATAACAAGATTTGTCTACTAAAGTAACAAAGCATGATATATAACTCATAATAATTATAGCCTCTGGAAAACATGTGAAACAATGTAAGCTGGACTCAAAACATAGCAGTAGTAGAATATGAAGCAACATGACAAAGATAACGAAACATGCATATATGGCAGATCAATTGCGAGGAAGTTCGACAGCAAAGAAGAACCGATGAAATAACAGATCGTAGCATACGAAACATATCCATCACAAAGATACAAACAATGCAGGCATGGACTAACGAAACATGCGTAAACCGTATCACGAAAACGAGAGGAGATGAACGGTTTATACCCTCAGGATCCCGATCCTTGTCCTGTTTCCATATGTCGATGAAGAAGATGAAGAACGCAAAGCCTCCGGGAAGTAGACGACGACGGTGCCTCCAGGAAGTAGACGACGACGAATCAGCGGCGGCGGCGATTGGGCAGTCTCGTAGACGCTCCCCAAAAACCTAATTGCCGATCCCCCGTGCAAGGTCCCGAACGGCAAGGGCTTCGGAGGCACCCGCCCTCTCCCTTCTCCGTGCGCGCGGATTGAGGAGATGGAGAAACCTTCGTTCTTGGTAAATGGATTATGGACTTGTGTGTTTTCTCTTGTTGGAGAGAGGAATGAACCAAACGCTTTGACTGAAGAACAAGCCCCAATTATATAGGCCAAAAAGGCACAGGAGACAAATCAAGAGACTCACTTCTCTTTCAGGAGGCAAAGGGCCTCACCATGGGAGGCAAGGAGACTCACGTTAGTCTCCACTATGGGAGGAGAATCAATATGCCAATTAAAACTAGTGAAAGTAATTTCCAAGTGGAAATAACTCCTAATTAGAAATTACTCCCATAAACAAGCATCATTATTGGCATATGAATTTCCATCCGTTCGCCTCCCTGTCCGCCCCCGCCTTGCTACGTTCAAATAAAATCTTGTACCGTACAAAACGGTTCATCCAACAAATTACATACCATAGAGTTTTATTGATTTATTGAATATATATAATTGGGCCTAGCCCATAATAAATCCAACAATCCCCACCAAACTCTAGGTTTGTAATGATGTAGTTGCCTGAGAACCACAATCCTTTGATATACCCAGTGTTTCGATGGAGACTGTTAAGTTGAACATCCACCTAGAGCAAGAGTTTCACCCAGTCACAACGAACAATGGACTAAGCCTTGAATTGACAAGTTTTGTGCGAGCCGAGATTCACTCAAGTCCTTTCTTGATACTAGGCTGCAAAAGGCATCCCCGCTGTTTTGAAGCATATAAGTCTCACTTCTGTGCCTTTCATGAGTATTTAGGGATTACCCAAGTCCCATAGACTGTGACCAGCAGTCTGACTCATATAGATGTACTCCTCCATAGATGTTCTGTAGGATAACATCTCACCTTTGGAATACATTAAGGTAAAAACCAACCTGCCTTACAGATAGGAAAGATGTGCATCAGAAATGAGTCAAGAAGGGATCTTTCCTCTCGATCTACTACTAGCTTGTTTCACCACTCCAATTCACGGGATCTCCGATCACAAGGAGCAGGTTACCACTAAAGTAGACCTCATGTGGGTCTCATACCCATTTCTCTCGATGCACTTTCTATCACATTGCGTGACAAACCCTTAGTAAACCGATCCGCGCATTATTCGACGTATGGACATAATCCAACGTTATAACTCAGGAGTTTTCAGCTTTCGACGATTTTAATCTCCTCTTTACATGCCTTGTGGACTTCATGTTACTCCTTGAACCGTTTTTACCTTTGTAATAACGGGCGGTTATCACGGTTCATGGAAATAGCGGTATTGGTTTCTCAACTACCGGTAAATCCATTAGGAGATCACGTAACCACTCGGCCTCGGCCCAGAAGTGTCTAATGCCGCGAGTTCTGCTTCCATTGTAGACTTCGTTAAGATAGTCTCGCTTGCAAGACTTCCAGAAAACGACGCCACCTCCAAGCAAGAACACATATCCGCTTGTGGCATGAAGCTCATCGGCATCCGAGATCCAGTTGGCATCACAATAGCCTTCTAGCACTCGGGGAACCCGGTATAATGAATACCATAAGTCATAGTACCCTTCGGGTAGCGCAACACTCTCTCTAGAGCACGCCAATGATCATCTCCCGGGTTTGAAACAAACCGACTCGGCTTGCACACGCATAAGAGATGTCGGCCTAGTTGCACTTGCCAAGTACATCAAAGAGCCAATGATCTGGGAGTATGTTAATTGATCCCTTGCAATTCTTCTATTCTTTCTCGAATCATGCTAGGGTCATAAGGTGTGGGAGCAGGATCACGGTCACGAAACCAAAGCGACTCAACACCTTTTCCACATAGTGAGATTGTAACAAAGTTACCCCACCATCACCTTCTCGATAAGCTTGATGTTTAGAATGACATCGCCTTCTCCCAAATCCTTCATATCAAAATTGTTTGATAGAAGATTCTTCACATCCTCAATGACCTTGAGGTTTGATCCAAAGATCAATATGTCATCAACATAAAGGCATAGCATGACAGCCTCACCCCCACCATGTTTATAATACACACACGAATCCGCCTCATTCACAGCAAATCCAGCGGTAGTGAGAGTATTATCAAACTTTTCATGCCACTGCTTAGGAGCTTGTTTCAGGCCATACAAAGATTTTAACAAACCTACACACCTTGTTCTCTTGACCATCCGCAATGAAACCATCCGGGGTCGATCCATATAGATCTCCTCATCCAACTCTCCATTTAGGAAAGCTGTCTTTACATCCATCGATGAATGATAAGACCATGAGAGGTCGCCACGGCTATCAAAGTACGAATTGTAGTCAATCGAGCCACGTGTGAATAAGTGTCAAAGAAATCTTCCCTTCTTTCTCGGGTATATCCTTTGGCCACAAGTCTTGCCTTGTACCTCTCAATGGTACCATCGGCCTAAGCTTTTTCTTGAAAATCCACTTGCATCCTATAGGTTTGACCATAAGGACGGTCCACGACCTCCCATGTTCCATTACCCATAATAGATTCCATCTCACTCCCTTCGCTTCCTTCCATAAGTCGCATCGGGAGAAGAATAGGCCTCTTGTATGGTGGATGGCGTGTCTTCCACAAGGTATACTATAAAATCATCACCAAAAGTTTTAGCAACTCTTTGCCTCTTACTCTTGCGTGTGACTATAGTATCATCCTCCTCGTGGATGTGCAAAGGAGATTCTCAAAGCATGATCTATGGGAATAGATAGTTCTTGCTCATTTGAAACTATATTCTCATGATTTGTTTCACTAGGTGTAGACCTCTTTGGAAACTCATTCTCAAAAAGTAGCGTCTCTTGATTCCATGATAGTATCAACATACATATCGTGCACATCAGATTTTATAATTAAGAACCTATAACCAACACTATGGAAGGCATAGCCCAGGAATATACAATCAAGTTTTAGGCCCTAGCTTACGCTTCTTGTTTATTGGCACATTCACTTTAGCCAAACACCCCCAAGTGCGCAAGTAAGAGAGGTTTAATCTTTTCTTCTCCCATTCCTCGAATGGTGTAATCTCTTTGTTCTTTGTAGGAACTCATCTCGGGACATGACACGCGGTCAAAATTGCCTCACCCCACCATTCCTTGGATAATCCCGCTGTACTCAACATGGCATTAACCAAATCGTTAGAGTGCGGTTTTTCCTTTCGGCAATCCCATTGATTGTGGTGAGAATGGAGGTGTCCTCTCATGAACAATTCCATGTTCCACGTTAACTCATCAAAAACATTAGAGAAATATTCACCTCCTCTATCGACCTTAAACATTTTATTTTCCTCTCAAGTTGGTTTTCAACTTCGGCTTTATAGGACTTAAAATAATTCAGCGCTTCATCTTTTGTTTTTAAGAGGTACACATAGCAAAATCTGGTGGAATCATCTATAAAGGTGAGGAAATATCTTTTGCCACCTTTAGTCAAAATTCCACTCATCTCACAAAGATCGAATGAACAAGTTCTAGAGGTGCCGTATTCCTCGCCTCAAACGGCCTTGTGGGGCTTGCGGGGTTGTTTTGATTCAACACAAACATGGCACTTAGACTTTTGACTAGGTTAAATTTAGGAATTAAACTCAGTTTGCTAGCCGCATAAGACAACTATAACTTGCATGACAAAAGCGTGAATGCCACAAATCGGATTCATCGAAAAAAATCAACCGAGTTTACCAACTTATTACAAACATCATGCAAGGATAGGCGGAATGACCTCCGCAATCATAACCTTTTCCAACAAAAGTACCATGTTTAGAAACAACACATTTATTCGCCTCAAGAACAACTTTGTAGCCATCTTTACAAAGCATAGACACACTAACAAGGTTCTTCTTTATTGAGGGCACATGCTGCACGCTCTTCAATGGCACCGTCTTTCCCGAAGTAAACTTGAACGACCGTACCAACACCAAGAACATGAGCACGCGACCCATTTCCCATCAACAAGGCGCGAGACCTCCCGACGGTAAAAAGAGAACAAAGAAATATCAGCACACACATGTATATTTGCACCACTATCCATCCACCACTCGGTGAATTACAGATTTGAAAGAACAAATGGTAAAGAATTACCATACCCCACTGCTCCATCTGCAGCCTCTCCCGTAGTGACAACATTTGCTGATTTCTTCTCCGGATTGAACTTGCGATCCGGGCAATCTCTAGCCCAATGTCGTTCACTCCCACAAACAAAGCAACCCACCTTGCTTTTGTTGGTGTTGTTCTTCTTTTAAACCGTGTCAGTCGAATGTGCTTTGGAGAATTCTCTTGCTTGTTTTGTTTCTTCTTCTTGAACTTGTTGAATTTCTTCGCACCATATTTGCGAAGCGGTCTCATCACCTTTCCCTTTGTCCTTTGCCCTTGCCCTCTCCTCAACATCAAGAGTGCCAATGAGCTCCTCAACATTGAACTCCCGCCTCGATGTTTAAGGGAGGTGGCAAAATCCTTCCAAGAAGGTGGTAACTTGGCGATTATACCGCCACCACAAACTTGTCGGGAAGAAGACAAGGGAATAGTTCGAGTTCCTTAGCCCAGCTGCCCGAATCTCATGAGCCTGTTCCACTACAGATCGGTTCTCAACCATCTTGTAGTCATACGCTGCTCCATGAGGTACGGCTCACTACCGGCATCGGTTACTCCAAACTTTCCAACAAGTGCATCCCACGGTGCTTTCCCAAAGTGGAAAGAATGATATAGCTCTTCCGAAACTTTGCATCCAATGCACGATCACTCGCTCCTCTAAAGAGGTTGTCATCGCCCTTAAACTTAGTCCTCTCGCTCTAGAGACAAGTTTTCGTGCTCGCCTCGCCGGCGTGATAACAAGACATAGCAAATCAACCACAGTTCCATCTTAGCTTTCCAAAGCAAGAAATTCTTTCCATCAAAAGAATCGGGTTTTAATGCGGCAGAAAAACTCTCGATTTAAAAATGCCTATAATTAGGTTTTTTGGATTGTTAGACAATTAGGCAATTTCCATGTCATTTTAATTCCGTAAATTAACATAAAGATGATGACATGTAATAGATAATTAGGCATTGTAAACATGATGTCACAAATGTCCATAACCATATGAACCATGTGACCGATGAACATGTAAAACATACAAGCATGATAACAAGATTTGTCTACTAAAGTAACAAAGCATGATATATAACTCATAATAATTATAGCCTCTGGAAAACATGTGAAACAATGTAACCGGACTCATCAAAACATACGGCGTAGAATATGAAGCAACATGACAAGATAACGAAACATGCATATATGGCGGATCAATTGCGGGAAGTTCGACAAATAAAGATGGCGATGAAATAACAGATCGAGCATACGAAACATATCCATCACAAGATACGAAACAGCGAGGCATGGACTAACGAAACATGCAGAAACCGTATCACGAAAAACGGAGAGGAGATGAACGGTTTATACCTCCAGAGGATCCCGATCCTGTCCCGTTTCCATATGTCGATGAAGAAGATGAAGAACGCAAAGCCTCCGGGAAGTAGACGACGACGGTGCCTCCGGGGAAGTAGACGACGACGAATCGGGCCGGCGCGCGGTGACAAGAGCGATCTCGTAGACGCTCCCCAAAACCTAATTGCCGATCCCCGTGCAAGGTCCCGAACGGCAAGGGCTTCTGAGGCACTGCCCTCTCCCTTCTCCGTGCGCGCGGATTGAGGAGATGGAGAAACCTTCGTTGCAATGGATTATGGACTTGTGTGTTTTCTCTTGTTGGAGAGAGGAATGAACCAAACGCTTTGACGGAAGAACAAGCCCCAATTATATAGGCCAAAAAGGCACGGGGAGACAAATCAAGAGACTCACTTCTCTTTCGGGAGGCAAAGGGCCTCACCATGGGAGGCAAGGAGACTCACGTTAGTCTCCACTATGGGAGGAGAATCAATATGCCAATTAAAACTAGTGAAAGTAATTTCCAAGTGGAAATAACTCCTAATTAGAAATTACTCCCATAAACAAGCATCATTATTGGCATATGAATTTCCATCTGTTCGCCTCCCTGTCTGCCTGCCTTGCTACGTTCAGTCAAAATCTTGTACCGTACAAAACGGTTCATCCAACAAATTACATACCATAGAGTTTTATTGATTTATTGAATATATATAATTGGGCCTAGCCCATAATAAATCCAACAAAAAATGTTCATTTAGCTGCGCTTTCTCTTCTTTTTTTCCCTCCGTTCACTCGTGAAGCTACAGATACCTGCTAGAATTTCAAAGACAATCTAGATTACCATTCAAGTCAACGTAGTACAAATGAATCCCTCATATAACACATTGGATAAACAGGAGGTAGTGGTATGGTCAAGCAACCCATTTGACTCATCTAGCTAGTTCAGCCGACAGTGGGGTGCTCTGCATTCAACCATTTTGATACTGTAGTACTCTGTATTCAAATAGCATAATAAAGTGAAAGTAGGTATATGTCAGCCTCAATCTGAGCCCTTTGACGCCCCCGATGGTCAACTTTGGGGGGCTCATAGTCCATAGTCGTATCGTCATAGGAAGGATAAGCTTTTTTTTTAGGAAGGATAAGCTTTGACTATTTCTCCGTTTATTTATTTAAGTACTGTTATCTACACACTCTGTTCATGAATGTTGCAAAAGTTGGCGGCCGGCATTGGCAGCACCGCAGCAGACAACTTTTAAAGAAGAGTAAAATGCACTTTGGGTACTTAAACTATTGGGGTAGTATCATCTGGGTACTCGAACTGAAAAAGCTACCACCTGGTTACTCAAACTATTGGGGTAGTATCATCTGGGTACTCGAACTAAAAAAGCTCTCACCTGGGTACTTAAACTATTGGGCATTACCATCCGGGTACGCCAGGAGCACGGGAAATGAATTTTGATTCCTTTTCCTTTTCTAAAAATTGATGAATAGAGCTGGAATTTGTTATTTTTATAAAAATATAATTAGAGCTCCAAAAATTCTAAAAAAATTTATGTAGCCTCTCCATGATGTACTCTACCTAGGAAAAATATGAAAATTGAAAATGAGTTGCTTTTGTATGTTTAAAAATTACCTATTTTAATTAATAAATGGACTTTCATGAATTTTAATCAAACTCGAAATGCCGGAAATTTTAATCAAACTCATGAACTTTCATGTTTTAGCCCAGAAAATCAAACTCACCCTCTAACTCACATCCCCTAATCTCTCGGAAACAAATAATCTCGGATGTGTCGGGGATTGAGGGCTATGCGCGATTCTTTGGGCTGATTCCGTCCTGATCAAGAGCTGTGGCGGCCCGGCGGCTACATCACTGGATCACAAGGTATTAACGCCCGTATATATCGTCAAGGATCGATGATAACACAAAACAATCTTTCCTCATACGCATCGTATTCTCCGGTAGGATCCATGCGCATGGTGGCGCTCCTGCATGGGTCGTGTCGTCGTCTTCCTGAAATGGATGCAGGTCCTACGATTGATCATTACCTCCTGTCTAAAGCTCACATCGTTTCCATTTAATTGTACCATTGTTATTTATTTTAATTATTAAAACTCACGAAAGTTCATTTATTAATTAAAAGAGGTAAATTTTAAATATACAGAACTATTTATTTTTCAAGTTTCATATTTTTCTTAGGTAGAGTACATCATAGAGACGCTACACAAAAATTTTTGGAATTTTTAGAGCTCTAATTATTGTTTTTACAAAAATACCAAATTTTAGCACTATTCATCAATTTTTTTTAAAGTAAAAGAATCAAAATTCATTTTTCCGCGTTCCTGGCATACCCAGATGGTAAAGCCCAATAGTTTAAGTATCCTGGTGGGAGCTTTTTTAGTTCGAGTATCTAGATGATACTACCCCAAATTATCTAAAAAAAGATGATACTACCCCAATAGTTTGAGATTTTAGGTGATAGGCTTTTTCGGTGAAAAGACTGCGAGATGATACTACCCCAATAGTTTAAATACCTAGAGTGCATTTTACTCTTTAAAGAATGTCTAGTTATCTAGATTTTGACAGAATCCTAGGACCATACCTCCATGTACCAATTAAGATATGAAATTTCACATGATTCAGGCAATTCTCCAATGGAATTTCACACATGGGCAGTCAAAAGATTTTGAATCAACTAAAATTCTTCACCCTGAAGAAAAGTCCAGCAATCGATTTAAATGTTCTGATGGTTTGTCGCAAATTGCAAATTGCAATGCAGGGCTGGTGTGTGGTCTCGGCGGCACGTTGCTGGTTGCCACTGCGGGGCTGTTCGTCTACCGCCGGCAGCGGCGCATCCGGCTGGCCCGAGAGAGGTTGGCCAAGGAGCGCGAGGAGATCCTGAACGCCAACAACACGAGCGGGCGCACCGCCAAGAACTTCTCCGGTCGCGAGCTGAAGCGCGCCACGGGCAATTTCTCCCGTGACAACCTCCTAGGCGCCGGTGGCTACGGCGAGGTCTACAAGGGCGTGCTCGGCGACGGCACGGTCGTGGCCGTCAAGTGCGCCAAGCTCGGCAACACCAAGTCCACGGACCAGGTCCTGAACGAGGTGCGCGTGCTGTCGCAGGTGAACCACCGCAGCCTGGTGCGCCTGCTCGGCTGCTGCGTCGACCTGGAGCAGCCGCTGATGGTGTACGAGTTCATCCCCAACGGCACCCTCGCCGACCACCTGTACGGCCGCTTGAGCCGCCCGCCGCTCGGGTGGCGCCAGCGACTGGCCATCGCGCGCCAGACGGCGGAGGGCATCGCGTACCTGCACTTCGCGGCCTCGCCGCCCATCTACCACCGCGACATCAAGTCGAGCAACATCCTCCTGGACGAGCGGCTCGACGGCAAGGTCTCCGACTTCGGGCTGTCCCGGCTGGCGGAGCCAGGGCTGAGCCACGTCTCCACCTGCGCGCAGGGGACGCTGGGGTACCTGGACCCGGAGTACTATCGCAACTACCAGCTCACGGACAAGAGCGACGTCTACAGCTTCGGCGTCGTGCTTCTCGAGCTGCTCACGTCCAAGCGTGCCATCGACTTCGGCCGTGGCGCCGACGACGTCAACCTCGCCGTGCACGTGCAGCGGGTGGCGGACGAGGAGAGGCTCATGGACGTCGTGGACCCGGAGATCAAGGAGGGCGCCACGCCGCTCGAGCTCGACACCATGAAGGCGCTCGGGTTTCTAGCGCTGGGATGCCTCGAGGAGCGCCGGCAGAACAGGCCGTCCATGAAGGAGGTTGCAGAGGAGATCGAGTACATCATCAACATCGAGGCCGGCGGCCATCCCATCCAGCAGCAGCACAGGGAATGATCGGTCACAGCTGGAGTATAATAATATATCTAGATAATATAGATCGTAGATATAATAAAATCAAAGTGACTTATAGTTTGAAATAGAGAAAGTTTTGTTTTGTGAAATACTATTGTTTTAGAGTGTTTATGAAGTGTTTAAATGCAACAAATCTATGGGAGTAATAAATTTGAGATAGAGGAGTAGTAAATTTTGGTTTGCTAGATTCTTATAATGATGATTTGTAGTTTAGAACAGAGGGAGTAGTAAAGCCTAATTTCTTAGGCTTGCAGCATCTTTGTTGCTCCAAGCAGCACATGGGCCTAACCCATGAGCCTATCTAATTTAGCAAATATGCCAAAAGCTATATGTAGTGTTATAGACTTTGCAGTGAAAATTGTTAGAGAAAGATGTGATCGAATGATCTCTCTGTGTTGTATTGATGAACAATAGTGACTATTTATACAAAAGGCAGTTGCCTGTGTCAGAGACACAAGGCCAACAGGTGCCTTTTGGTGCCCAAGGGGTCTAATCGGTTATACCTACTAATAATGTAATTAGCACATGCTAATTACAAGATTACAATAATTGATCACTAATTAATTATCCTAATTAATCTCAACACTCCCTCTTGATCAATTGATCTTGTGTAGGCATCGTTGTTTGTTCATCAGCCAATGTCTTGAAGTTTTGGAAAACCCTGTGGGAAAAACCAAAGTAATACTGGTATACCAGGCAAAAGAAACTCAATGATATACAACCACCAATATTATTAGACCCTTTGAGTATACCCAAAGCCTTAGTCTAAAAACACCTTGACCATTGGGTCAATATGCCTCAGATATCACCTTCCAAAAATCCCGGTGGGGAAAACTAGATGATATAGCATACACCTTTGTATTGACATTGCCTCATCAAAAACTTTATGTGAGAAACCTTAAAAGGAAAAAACCTCACACAAAGAAAAGAGTACAATGCATCCTATGTCCTAATATTACCCGTCAAAAACCCTATGGGGAAAATGGATAATATGACATAACCTTGTGTTGATATTGCCTCATTAAAAACTTTTATATGAGAACCCCAATGGAAAAAACTCATAAAAAGAAAAGAGTGTAATATGATATTTGCAACAAGTTATTAATCAAGGAGACTCTCCCCTTGATAACAAGTTATCAATCAGGGAGATTCTCCCCCTGATACTTGCAAACTTCAAACTAATTAATCAAATTCATACCAATGTACTCAACACATAAGAAATGTGGAGTATGGTAGACTTTGTGAATATCTTTACAAGATTATCACAAGACTTAGTTTGCAAATGTTCATATGTCTATATAACCTATAGGACAGAACAATCTTAATGCAAAAATATTGCATTAAGTATAACTTGTTCTTATCTAGACAACATAAGTTGCATTACCTTTTCAAGATAATGACTTTTGATTCAACAGAATCAATATCACATAATATCAATATGTGATATATCACTCCGACTAGCTATACACATTCATGTGAAGCCTTATGAAAACAATATTAGAACGATTGTTATGTAAAGCTTATTTCAATGATCTGGAATTTGGGGATCTTATTAAATGACCAGAATCATAATATCCACGTAATCAGATCATGGAATATACCAAGACCACATGTGCTATTTTGAAATATCAAAAGATATTCATAAATTCAATCTACCAACATATGGTAGAATAGCGCTACTATTTGGATAGCAAACCATTGCAAAAGATATCCGGCTGGGAACTTTTGCAAGATATGTTAGCACATAGATAGCACCGAGATAATGGAAAACTTGTCCCAATATCTCGTCTCAATCACAATGGTATAAAACAATCTTCCTCTATCGTGAGGTAGAACAACCATAGGATATACCTTCATATCGAATTACTCAATATGATGTGGATATAGATAGCTTTAGTATAAATCCTAGGAGAAGATATTTGGATCTTAAACACAAAATGAAATTTTGGTTTAGACCATATCTCCCATCTCAAAACTCCATCTTTAGATTAGAAAATGTTCATTCCCAATGATGTCAACATTATTGACAATCATATAATACTATGAAATCCAATCAGGGACTTCAAAATGAACATCACCTGCAATCAATCTTGTATCCCTATAATTGATCAAGGAATACTTACAAAGTCGATTGTACCAAATCCGACTTATCTCGGTTAAAGCCACATATTGACTTAAACAATACACGATATATGTTGCGATTTTATATCTAGGGATTGAGTACGTGAACTCCTTCCCTAAGCTTCACAAATACTCCAAATCAAGTGATTATATAAATATATGCAATCACTACATCTATCAACTATCAACTGCAATGATAGATGCTTTTGTACTGCCAATCAAAAGGTAGTATCGAAAATTTATAACTTACTATGGAGAATAACTTGCATTGGGAATCAATGCTTGGGCTTTACGTAAAACCCCTTGTGCTACGAGTCTTGCTTTTGTAACTTACCACCATATTGTTCTCAATCCAATCTAGGATGAAAATATTTTGTACCCATAGTAACGGTACAATGAGGTGTTGGCCTTATAGCCCAAAACACCTCTTCTCTAGTGAGCAAGACTATCTTCTGTATGTACTACATTACTCATCAAGTTCCAATCCAGTAAGAGTGACAAAGCACTTTGCCATGGTCTTAATAACTGGATGACTTGGAATATTGTATACAATTTATTCAGAGAAATATTTGTCGACAAATGTAGACTTTCTATTATATACTTCTCCAGTCTATCAAAAACTCAAATAACCCTGAATGACTCATCGTGACTTCCTCAAACGAGAGTCAGGGCTTTTTGATATCCTAGCATCAGTATTTGGTGCACCTCTGATCTGGGTTTGTGGATGACATCTATCCACGGGGTAATAACAAATGTTTACCCAATAGTATTGCCAACCATATAGGTTGACCTGCTACTATCTTTGAAGGAAAACCTTCTATTGCTAGCATGAATAATCCTGCTTTATGGCCATACTACCCCCCCCCCCTCTTATTTACAATAGTGAGTTGAGTGGTTTACTAATACCACTACTCTTTCTGGCACATATTTGCAATGGATAGTAATCAGTAAATGCATTTGGCAGATTATTTGTAATACTTATGCAAATCTACAATTCTTTGAACTCAATGTTCAATTCATTTAGTACATGATCCTGAGCTAAAAATGCTTTACGCATTCTAGTTTCTAGGCATTATACATGGTACTAATCTTCCCCTAATGCCTAGAAAAGCTCAATGAAACCAGCATACGGGTTGTAAATAGATCCTCCATAAAAGATCTAAATACTTAATAATCGACGGAGATTGAAATCTCTCATTGATCCCCAGTTTCTGTGTGAAACCCTCAATGTATGTTGTGGTGGTGAGATTGGTACGTATACAACGTAACCCAAATCTTACGCAAATAGGAAATCTTTCTGGATTCCCACGTACTAAATGCATATAGGGGATATGCAGTTAATCATAAATCAGGAGTGTGTAAATCTACCTGACTCCAACACGATGTTGGCAATAGCAATTTACTATGGTCTTCTTATGACATTAATGTCATACTTATAGATTCCAGTTATCCTCTTTTGGATATCTAACTAAACTTGTATTATACCTTATAATCGTCATTGTATGCATAAAAGTTTAGTAATGTTCAGGATAATGCTAATGTGAAGAGGCATTATCTACCAAATGCATGGTTGTGCGTGGATAATTCGACACTCTAGATCATCTCACGAATGTATCTATACAACCATGAAATGCTTGAACTGTCCATACAATCTTTTATTGGATCGATACATATTCTTTTTGAATATGCTAAAGGAATCTAAGGTATTCAATTTGATTTTAAGATAAGAGGGTCTTAAAATCTGTTTACCTGTGGAAATTATTATGTCCACACTACGACAAAATCTAGACCAAAGAATTACTAATAATTTTTCACACATCCCTTTGGATGGCCAAGTTGATAATTCCAACATGCATATATCAACAATGTGAAAAATTCTTATACGCAACATGTTGTACGGGGATGGTTGTATGCATAATACAACCAAAGTGAGATCTATCTCATTACTTATATACCATATCTAATGTTGTCTTTTTATGTGTTTCCGTTTGAAAACACATTTGGATATTTCTATAATTTGGTAAGATACAAGTGTAATTAGGACATAATTAAATATCCTCAATTACTAACTTAGTATCGATAAGAAAAATGATAGTGGCAAAATAGGCCAAACTATCATTGCATCACCTTAGTGATGACCAAAATTATTCCCTCTTCTTGTCATAAGAACCTGGAATATTTTGCTTCTTAAATTATAGAGTTTGTAGTATAAATGTCCACTAGGCATATATCATTCCACATTAGAATGATTCCCGTACAATCTATATATGACAAAAAATCAATGAAATTCTCGTCTAATATATAGAAATCTATAAATATTGTCGGGTATCAAATTCGTCAATGTGGTACGCACAATATTTATGCATTTGACAACAAGGCTGTTATAACATACTTCAATGGACAATGTAGAACATATCAGTCGAATTATATTCGATGATCATGTTGTCCATATATTTGAGGTTCTCTAATGAGAAACAAAGGAGTGTTGTGATGTGATCCCGAAAGATCCAACAAAATCAACCTACTTAGTAGCTTCAGATTAAGATTGAAAAATACTTCAAATCTTATGTCTTAGCTACTATTTTATCCCTTATTAACTTTTGATATGGATCAATTTCAAAAATTAAGAGTATGACCTTATTTAGCACTATGCTAAACACGACCACCTATATGACATTATTCTGTCATTGTAGGGTTCATCTTTGTCATAACTTATTTGCACATAGGCCTTTTGTTTCCATCATTGGAAGCAAATTGTATGAACAATACATATGATCATAGTCTTCTAGTTTAAAAAACTAGAGATACGATTTACTCATGGTCAGCCTCAAGCTATATGAGTTTATTTTTTGTTCATAATGTTCCTAAAGAGTATGCCTTGAAGTATGTGCATTTTCTTCCATATGATATTCTTCTGAATAATCTTTATGGATATGTAGTACCTTAACAACAGAAGATACTATTGTCTCTGATCTATAATAAACAACCCCTAGTTGATGGCGTTAATTTCTTTTATTAGGTTATGGGATAAAACTAATTTAATGTCCATTGTCCATGTGGGATATTGATGTCATCGAGAGCAAGTTCAACGGACTCCTCTGAAGCCAATATCCACAACATATGATAAACCATTGATTTTATGAATTTACAACTACAGTAAACTCAAAATCACTATGGTGATGTTGAAATCTCAAATGCAATACCATGAATTAATTATTTACCTAATGGTAATTTTAAAGTCAATATGGTAAATTTATAATATGAAGTGCAATATTTATAGAGTTTATATCTTATCATAGTGTTGGATTGTTGTATATAATCACAAAAAATTTTATGAACCATACAACCAATTCATCAAAAATTTTGAGGAACACAAGATAGATAGTCTCTATGCCAAAGACAAAGAGTAGATCTTTATAGTAGGCAAATATATTGTTGTCTAAGCATGGTCTCTAGGCAAGATAATTCACAAGTGAATTAAATGCAGCCTTTGCTTAGAACTCTACTATCTTGTGTAATTTCAAAATAATATGATGAAGATACAATCCAAAACTTCTTATTTTGGTTAAAACATAGTGTAGGTAATCATCAAGTTTCAAAGAAACAAGATGTAGACCTCTCAGTAATGAGTGATTTGATCATTGCTATGGCACAGTCTTTAGGCAGGATAATTCACAAGGAATTAAACGTAGCATAGTTCAAATCTATAACCAAAATAAACAAGATATGTATATTGCAACTCCATTACCTTGTGTATATAACCAAAATAAACAAGATATGTATATTGCAACTTCAAATCTATAGAAATTAAAGGTTTCTAATTCTATAGATTGCATAGTTAAATTGCAACTAAGTCAACCTGCAAATTAACTTGTATGTGGTGCAAAAAGTGTGGTTTGGGGCACCAACATACCCAATTCTATCATAAACTTACAATTACAACTAATATGTCGGTGCAAAATAGGGGGTTTTGGTGCACCAACATAAGCCAAAATAAAATTATCAAGTCACAAATGTAATTTGTATGTGGTGCTAAGGGTGATTTGGTGCACCACATACTCCAAAAATATGATAGAGAAACACAAGACATTATATATAATAAGTCAAACCACAATTTATATACAGTGACAATATTCAGCATGTACAGAGCAACATCAAATAATACCAATAAATTGATGTTTTGCAAGAATTAAATTAGCAAAAACATAGACTAATTAATTGTAGTACTTCTGAAAATTGAAAAATGATAAAGAAAAAAATCGGGTCACAAAACGGGGCAAAATAAGCCCAGCCGAGAAACCAGCCCAGCAGAGGGGCGGCCTAGCGGCCAGGCGCAGCCCAGGCCAGTGGCCCAGGCAGTCCCACGGGCGAGGCCCAGCCGTGGCCAAAGGTGTGGCCCAGCCAGGCGCCGTGGGTCGGCGGCCAGCCAGGCACGCAGCCCAGTGAAAACTTGGCAGGCAACGGCCCATGGTGGTGAGCCTAGCCGGCCCAGCCCAGCCGCCGCAGTTATAAGAGCCGGCAGTTAGGGTTTGAACCCTAACCGGCCGCTCCAACCGCCTGGCCGCCAGACTGTCGTCGCCACCACCGCCACCGCTCAGCCGCCGCCGCCGGTTAGCCGCTTGCCAGCTGAGGCACAGACGCGTTGTCCGCAACCGTGGACCGCCGTCCAACTGTCCGGCCGGCGCCGGCGCTGCCGCGCCGTGTAATACCCGATTTTAAGAACAAAACCAGATATACACCATATGTGAGTCCTAGGAGTCAATTCCCACATATAGCTACAAGTAAAGTGTAGTATCAGTAAACAATGCTTAATAAACCATATAAAGTACTAAAGAGATATACCCTTAAGTAGCAATCAGCGAAAAGACAACTCCGATCTTCAGGTAAGGACTCCACTCCACTGGATCCAACTGACTGGTTGATCACAAGCCTAAACTTCTCCTGAAGTGTGGGGGGAATAGCAAGAGTGAGTCCATGTCAAACTCCGCAAGTATAGCAAGTAGTTTGGATCACATAAACCCATGATCAATGTAACATAAATAATGTAGAGCATAAAACGGTAAACAAATGAACATCTTAACATAACAAGAATCATTATCCCAATGTAAATGTGTCAAGGCCGCCCTGTCCGTGGGCACGGACGATATATCGATTTAACTCTGCGCAGAGGTGTACACTTTCACTATGAGTCATAATTTCTAAATGCATGAGTTTGCAAGGCCCAAACACCAGAAATCATATAAAGCCATTTAAAAGTTCGTCTAACAAGTTAGGAACGCTAAGGTTTCTGATCTCGCAAATGTAGGGCCCCCTTCCAATGGCACAACGACATGACCTATACACATTAGGACAGAAGCCACACTACACCCAACCCGAGTCACACCCCCCATGCGCCCTTTCGGGGAACCTCTAATAAGTTAGAAAAGGTCTTTTAAACAACTAAAGGCAGAGCCATATAGCCCTCATAGTTGTACGGAAAATCCATGATAAATCACGTACAGATAAATCCTCAAGTTGCTAAAAAGTCATTTTTATCGTTTGTTGCTTAAACATTAATCAAGTCACAAGATCATGATTACAGAAATAAAACCCAAGCTATACTTGCCTTAAAATTAGATACTTCTTCATGTCTCAAATCTTCATAGAGTTGCTTCTGAATTCACCAACTTCTTGTTCATCTCCAATTTCTTCTAGATTGCCAAAACGAAGCTCACCGATTGGACAGAATCATAGAGCATCACACAAGCATCTATGTAATTATACACGAAGCAAACAATGTAACTAATTAGAACAGTACACCAACAACAACATAACAGTTTGAAAAGCTTATAAAACTAATCTACTCGTTGCTACGATCACATAGGCGTCAAGTTCACCGAAAACGGAGCTACGACGGCAAAGATATGAATTTTTAAAAGATTTTCTATAGACTAATAATGCATTAAATATGATCTCGAAACTTAAAAGCTACAAACTAAACTAACAATAGCACTAACACGTAGATTACGAACTAACGAATCCAACGCAATTTGAATGGATTAAAACGGAGTTAAACGAAGATTTTATAAGTAAAACGAGATGGAACATATATGTATTTCTATCGTATTTCGAGATTTATTTTTTGAAGGAAAACGGCCACAAATAAAGAGATGATGTCATGAAAACTAAGAATGATGTCAGCAAAAGCTAGCAAGCTAAGGCATGCATGGCGCACGGTGCACAGGTGGTTCTGCCATGGTCAACGATGAAGCTTTTCTGGAGTTTGCACACGGCTTATTTCGGTTTGACACAGGAACTGCACATACTGGAAGAAAGAACAGGAAAACGGAGGTCTCACCTAGATCCTCCCGACGACAGCAACGAACGGAGATGACATGGAGATCAGAGGAACAACGAAGGCTTCGTATGTTGAGACGAGATACTGAAGATACTAGGCGGCGATGAACATGCATGGCCTTCTGAACTGCATGGAGAGCGAATAGCAGGCCAGACCGGCGCCCGGCCTGTTCAGAAGACTTATTAGCTTGTTGAGTCAATGGGCAAGGCAGAGCGGATGCGATCTACCGGAAGGTTGCAATCACGGGATGAAGACGTCGACCTCATCGGGATGACCTGTGGCTTGACGACGTATGTAGTCCAGACACCGCACTAGTTTCCACGACGAAGGTACCACGCACGACGGATTTGTGAAATTTTTGTATTTTAGTCCTTTCTAAAAACTATTTTTGTAAATGGCTCCGTCGTGAAACTTTTTTCAAAAATAGCCCAAAAGCTCGACGTCAAATAATAAAACGCCGAGGTCTTGGCATAAGCGTCACGTCATACTGCGCCAAGCCTGCAACGTCAGTGCCAATGTGGCACGTGCACGCCATACCTCGGCGTGAGGTCCCTAAACGCCCGACCTTCATGTATCGGCGTGAGGTCTTTTGACGCCGACACTTTCGAGACCGGCAGCCATCGGTGTAAACAGGTACGTACTCCGTCTAGTCTCTTGATTTCTCATTACACCCAAATTTATTGAGTATTCATTCTAAGTAAGGTAACTAAACTTTCCAAAGAAATACTGTGCACATTTTTTAACTTGTATATCTTATACACGTGTGAAATATATGTGTCTATCAAATAAAATATTCATTAATGACGCAAAAAAATCTCTGCACCTAGAAACACTCTAAAAATAAACATTTACCTGATGATAAAAAACATATACTATCTGGTAGCGAACACCACCAAAAGAAAAAATTGTGCCAAATACATATACTATCCAAAATACATATATTAGCTGGCGAAAAACTCTTTGTCGAGTGGTCCTTTGTCGTGCACTAGCAAAGCCTTTGCTGAGTGTCGTACCAACCCTCGGGAAAAAACTTGACACGACGGAGAGGTCGATGGTGACAGAGACTTTGCCGAGTGCCAAAGTCATGGTCTTTGCTGAGTGCATTGATTTCCGCACTTGGCAAAGGCAGTTTCAAACTCTCACAAATGGTCACTTTGTGAGTGTTGTGGCCATGACACTCGGAAAATGGTGTGTTTGCCGAGTGCAACACAAGGCAAAGTGACAAAACTACCATATTTATTTATTTTTTCAACCATAGTCCACAAATGGTGTTTTTTTTAGAATTATACAAGATAACGCGTGCGCTCACAACACGCACACACACTCACCCTTGTGAACACACATACGCAAACCCTACCCTTATGATCACTTCCGAAGGACTAAGCAGCCGACAGATCTGAAGATTCCCGAAGTCACCACTGGCGCATCGTTGTCGACGAGAACGTCGCTTACCACTACACGCATAATGCCGGTAAATCCTGAAAAAAATCCCAGAAAAAGGTGCAAGCACCAGGATTTCAGCCATGGTGGGTAGCGTCCCACTGGACCGTTGTTCTGCCAGTTTTAATTAGCACTTAAGCTAAAATTTTGCTTTGTTTTGGAGTGTAAACTGTCAACTCGGAGTGTTTTTAGATAGTTACATGTTTGTGTCCAACCCTTAGCCTCCTTAGCCATGCTCAAAGTTCACTAGGGCCTTGTTTAGATCCCAAATTGGGAGTAGCAAAGTTTGCATTTTATCATAAATGCGCCACTGTAGCATTTCGTTTATATTTGTGAATTATTGTCCAAACATTGACTAATTAGGCTCAAAAGATTTGTCTCGCAAAGTACAACCAAACTATGCAATTAGTTTTTAATTTCGACTATATTTAATACTCCATACATATACCACAAGTTTGATGTGACGGAAAATCTTCTTTTTGCATAGCGCTAAAGTTGGAAGTTTGGGGTGGAGGTGAACTAACGCCTCTCGGTTTGGCTCATGCTCTGGAGCACCTGCCGACAAACCCATGTTGGCATGCTTACTGTTACTGTTGTTCCAAAACGTGTGCCACTTTAACCAAAGTTGTAGCCTTTATTAGGAGCCTGGTCTAGCTTGATCAACACCGGATGTCACAGTAAAAGCGGAGAAAAACACGCGTCAAAAATTGGCCAGTTGGCAGTGAGCATGATCACCTCGCGTACTTGATAATCTCATGCACAAGCTTTATCCCAAAATTATTTCTAGAAATCTTAAAAGATATTTTATCAATCCACGTATTTTTGTCACATAGAGTGGAACATTGTGGTTCTAAAGAAATTGATCTCATGTCGAGGCGATTTATATTTATTTTTTATGAATGTTCACAAAAATTTGAATGGACAAGTACATACATGCACTTGGGCTCAGCTGCTGTTAGCTCGTACTGTGCAGGTGCAACACCTCGGCGCTATGTGGTCAAACGCCGACATGCCTAATCTCAGCGTTAACTGATTAAACGCCGAGGTGCGGCCGGATCGCCACGCTGGCGCTCACATGGCAAAGTTACGCTGATTCGTAGCACGCCGAGCCATATATCTCGGCGTGGAGTTATTGTACGCCGAGTTTTGGGCTATTTCTAGAAAAAGTTTTACCAAGAGTCTATTTATAAAATAAGTTTTGAAAAAGGTCTAAAATGTAAAATTTTCACCGACGGATTTCTGGTCTGAACAGAGTCCTGCCTCGACACGAACTCGAGGTGGACGATGACACTGGCGTGCGAGCATTCTCGCTCGGCAAGACCTAGCCCGGCAGCCGGACAGAGCTAGGGCAAGGCAGCAGCATGTAGATGCAAAACGGGATGTGGCAAAGATTTTGTAAATTTATATGGGCAACTTGGACTTGCGGTTTACACCATATCCCGTAGGAATTGGGATCGGCCATGGAGATTTCCAAACTGGAGATAGAGAGAGTCCAAGATGTTCACGAGTCACCACCTCGTGGGTTCCGGTCGTCATGGAGACTGGGACACAAGCCCACATGCCCAGAACACAGAGACAGCTATTGGGTTTAGCTGAGAGAGCTAGGACGTTCGGTGAGAGATGAAGAATTTTATTTTTTAACTGGCAAAACCTTTTTCAAAACTATTTTAAAAGCAATTTGAATCATTTTGAGTTACGGTCAAAATCACTCATCACAATAAATCAATGCAATGGCATGTATGCTCAAACAGGTTGCTACACCCTATGATAAATTTTTAATTTAGTAAAATATTATTTATCTATATTTCATGAGCACAAAAATTCAAATTAAATCATTTTTATCCTATTTTCAAAAGTGCAAATTTTGGGGTGTTACACGCCGTTGCCCAGCCACCTTGCCACCATGTCGCCGTCGTCGAGTGCCCCTACTTGTTCCCCTTTCCCTCCCATGGCAGGTCAGGGCCCAAGCCCTTCCTTTGGCCATGGAGTCCGGCCGGCGAGGCGTGACCTGGTCATCCCCAGCGAGCTCTGGCCACAAGGGTCGTCGCAGCATGCCGGGAACGGTGGAGCCGCCCCCACCGGCCCCCGAAGTTGCTTCGGCGACGGGGAACCGCCTCCCCCTCGTTGGAGGAGGAGACGAAGGCCGTCCCGAGGACGGTGGCGGGCGGGAGAGCGCCGCCGCGCTAGAAGAAGCGTACAGCCGCGACGTCGACGCAGGCTCCGGTGGCTGTTGGCAACGATATCGGCGTAGGAACGTTGTCCTGGCGGCTTGCTGCCGCCGGCATCGGCGGCACCACCCACGTCGACACGTCCGCCTACTCTCGTGCTAATAACGTGTTAGAGAAAGATGTGATCGAATGATCTCTCTGTGTTGTATTGATGAACAGTAGTGACTATTTATACAGAAAGCAGGTGCTTGTGTCAGAGACACAAGGCCAATAGGTGCCTTTTGGTGCCCAAGGGGCCTAATCGGTTATGCCTACTAATGATGTAATTAGCACATGCTAATTATGAGATTACAACAATTGATCACTAATTAATTATCCTAATTAATCTCAACAAAAATAAACTTCAGTCCTTTACATCTGCCGTCGAGCAAATCTGACATAAGAAAAATGAAAGTAAACTTCAGTCCTTTACTCTCTCTCTCTCTCTTAAGCAGTTTGTGGACCTAACGCATTGAGTCTATCGAACCTAGCAAATGCTCTGAGCATAACCTGTAGGGTAGTATAATTTATGATGATAATAACCCTCTTCGGTGATGTCATTCGATGAGTTTGACCATGGAGAAACAGAATTGTATGAAGATTTTGTTTGGATGTAATCATATTTACATCAATCCACATACGTTGGGGCTAGAATGAAATCTTAAACTCCTATAAAGCTTATACCCACTAACTTATTTCTCTAGCTTCTTCTTAAGCCACATCATCATCCACTTCCTCCTCTCCTATCCTTGCAAAGTGTACAACTATTTTTAGAAAGGCATGCACAAGCCAGTCGTCATAACCGGTGTCTGCTCCCCTTCCCCTTCCCATTAGCACATCCACGTAGTGCTTGGGTGGTTTCTGGTGTTTGCTTCCCTTCCCTTTCTCATTAGTTGTCATTACAACACCCAAGCAGTGCTTATATAAAAGGGGGAGCGAGGGTCAAAGGAGGGCGCAGAGAACCATGTGGTTGATTCATGATATCGTTTACTAGTATAGTGCCCGTGCGTTGCCACGGTTTTAATTAAGAGATGCACTTATAAAAACTACAAATATGAACAATCTATCTCTTGATCTCTACTAAAAAAGATATTTCCATAACTAATTCTTGCTAATAAATTATAGTAAAAAATGCTCCTCGTGACAAAACAAACAATATATGGCTGTTGAGGTCAATATATATCAATTAATATGATCTCGTCATTAAATAGGCAACAAGACTTAATAAAAAAATAAATTGCGTAGCATGGTGGTCAATTCTTTCAGTTATCACATGTTCAGCTCTTCCACCGGCTGCCAAAATACAAAGCGTTTGCCAATGAGCATTAGCTCAAAATAACTTGTTCTGGATAAATTATTTTCAGGTATTTTGCAAGGAAATTCTCAGTTTTGGCTACCTGAAAAATTTACAAATATTTTGCAGGCTTAAATTCAGTTGCATGACAGATTGTATAGTTGCTTTCCACAGAAACTTATGTTTTGTAAATACATGAGAAATGCACTACTTCCTTTTCTTCCTTTGGAAGGTAACTCCTATGAAAATTGCAAGGCTAAATATATAACAAGGATCTTCAGAAACAAGCACCAGTATATGACAGGCAAGGGCTAAATATATAACAAGGATCTACCAGCATACATATGAACAACAGTTGAATTCTTAAAAGTCCTTGCCAAATTGCAAACGTGCCACTAATCCATGAACGACAATATAACTAATTTTCATATATAAATATTGCATGGTGAAAGATAAAAAAATTAATCATAGGATTAATTTTTAGCTCAAAGATGGGTCCTCTAAATATACCTCTGAATTTTAACTCAGTATTAGAACTGCATTTTTAGACAGACAACTTTAACATAGTATAACTCCCAACCCAGTGCAGTATACTTTGATGGAAAGGTCGAATAAGTTTCTACAACCTTAAACTTATCAAAATTTGCAGGATAACCATTTATTGCTCTCTAAACTAATGGTGAAGAGCATAAGGTTTTTTTGTAGGAAAAATGTTTCCGTCACCTAACAATCTAGAAACAGAAGCACAGTGAACACCGAACTCAGTTTAACGCCTAAAACTAATGCTCTGATCCTTCTCCACCAGGAATCTCTATTGGGATGGATTTGCATTACCTTTGGAAGCTTCAACTCCAAGATGAGCCTGGATGCTTTTGTGTGTTACCCAACAGATCGGATATGTAGAAAACTTGAACCAGAAACTATTGGGATGGATTTGCATTACCTTTGGAAGATTTCTCCATTGTTTCCTTGAGAATCATCTCATACACCATGAATAGTGAATTCAAATATGTTAATTTCTTAAAAAAATATTGCATATTATGTTACTGATTCTCCAGTTTCATCAGCTCAATAGCGCACTGAACATAAACATACCACTTCATTCCTATATGATTAAAATACAAATTTAGAATTTACCATTTCCATTGGTTGTAGATGCCCTTTGAAGCAGTATCTATCTAATGAAAGATGGGCAGGAAGGTAAAAATGAGGGGAAAAGGGAAACAAACATGTCGTTGATTCCCATATCCTTGTTATCCTCGTGCTTGCTATTGTTGCTGACACCGCAGGCTGCCATCTTACATTTCCTCCCCCTCACACTGCAGGAATTAAACCCCAGCGCAGCTGCATCAGCATGCTACAAAGGGCATCTACAGATGCACTGAATGTCTGAATCCCTAAACAGATGCACTTTGAAAAGTTCTCTCAGGTAAAGGTTTTGGGATCGATGTGAGCTTAGCATGCATACAGGTGAGAATCTTCCCGAGGTCGCTGGTGGGAGTGACAAGCATGCGGATGCCATTCTCGACCATCGTCATCACGCCTACTGTGTTCTCCAGGATCGAATGCACCCACTCAAAACTACAAGATGTGCAAGAGATTAAACAAAAGTCTGAATTCAATCATTACCTCTGAGGGAAAGGTAGGCTGACTCCTTTTTGGAGCATGCATCTGAACACCCTCATATCTCACATTCTCAATGTGGCTTAAATACAACAGAAGAAAGGCATTAGTAAGGGCTCATAAATACAATTGCAGCATCAAATAGAAATATTACGCAGTAGAAAGGAGGAAAGGTATACTATTTTGAACTGTGTATGGCTCAAAAAATAAAGATCTGCACTTCAAAGCATGCACATAGTGCCCAAATCATTGGTTAACATTTACATCCAACATCTAGTGCCAAAACTAACAAGCAATGCTATTTTTAATGCCCCAGACAACCTCAAGAAGTAGTGATGAGCACTTACTCAAAAAAAAAAAAAAAGTAGTGATGAGTACATGAATTTACCCTCCCATGCACAGTCCTTGAATTCATCATTGGAGGTCAGTTCCCACATCATGGAGTACCTGAAAAAAAAGGGAAAGCCACCAACTTTGGCATATATCAAATTAACCGTGTAGCTGACAAATCTTTAAAAAGCAAACATCTTGCCCCGCTCTCGTCAACATTCCATCAAACATGCGAGAAAGTGCTCATCCCCGCATAGAAGAAAGAGCGAACACAAAGAACATGAGTCGAAGATTACCCAGTAAGATTTGGGGGGAGGGGCTCACCTGTTCGGGAAATCATCCGCTGCTCAGCTGCCACGCCCACGGGGGCGCCCAAGCCATGCCAACTGCCAGCGTACAGGATGGCGGGGTGGAGGGATTCTCCAAGATTGAAGGCGATGGCTGCACACAACAACCAGGGCGAGCTCATCGTGCGGCATGGAGTTGACGCGGTGGCGGCGGCGGTCGGATGCCGTCAGCGGGCAGGTCGTGGACGCGAGTGCGCTTCACGGCCGACGACTCATGGGCAGCGGCGTCTCCTGCCCGCTCGTCCTCGACCCTCGCCTCCGCCGCGTCGCCTTCCCCGGCGTCGGCGGTGCCGCGGCCGTCGTGCGCCGGCCTCAAAGAGCGGGGCGGGGCACCGGGCAGTGGTTCGTGTCGGGGAGATGCCGAGGCATCAGGAAGGAGCTGGGCTTTGATCTGGTGCGGTTGTGCGTGCAGGGGGCAGGGGAGCGCGCGTCGTGGGCGAGCTGCAGCTGGGCAGCGCGGGCGGACGACGGTTTCGTGAAGAGCGCAACGCGTCGTGGGCGTGGAGGCGGTTCTGGAGCGGCCCGTCTGAAGCGCGTGGGGTGGGGCGGGCTTGATTAGCGGACGATGTTTACCGGGAGGGGGATTAGCGAGGAGATTACGATACAGTTTGGGTTCTTTTAGTAGTAAGATATTCCTTCCTTCTTGCATCTATAGGACACAAATTCTCAAATGGCATGGCCTCACCTGTGCCCTTCATATTCTTTCCCCGATATTTCTGCAATGGTGGACAAACCGAGGCAATGTTGCCCTCGACACTATTCAGCTTCTCTCCCCAAGCTTTATCCAACGGTGGCGGTTGGGCGCACAGAGGTGGCAGCGTCCTCGACCTTGCTTGATTGCATTTGTCGCAGGCAAAAGAGTTGGGGCACAAGAAACTAACTCCGGCAACAAGGAATCAAATGTCGGGGAGGTTGCGGTGGTGGCAGAATAGGATTGGGCGGTGGAAGGCTATGGCGGTCGTGAGGATAAGGGATGTGTTGTTGCTTTTAAAAAAGAACATATGATTTGTTACAACTATATTATATTTGAATGATTTGCTTGCCCGTGTGTGGAAAGTTTTTGAAGAAACAGTTTTTGCTGCCAACGCAATTGCCAGGGATAAAGTACACCAATGATACGATTGTTACTTTCTATCAATATTGTTATCCATTTGTTTATTTAGTTTTACCCCTTAAAATCAATGAGGCACTTTGATGCATACATAAGTTGTCTCATATACAACACAAGAAAATTCTCTGTAGCAACACTTAGGGAATACACTCCTCTATACCCGCAGCAACGCGCATGGAATCTATCTAATTAAACTAAATTACACTTCAATCCATCTCAACACATGTGAACTGATGCAAACACGATCACATCGAAATAATCCCTTATTCGTATATCTAGGGGTATGAATGGGTTGACCTGATCTTGGCCTTCGGCCCAGTCCATGACCTCAGGGTCAATTCTAAGGCATCATGAGTTAACCCATCTATATCTATATCTATATCTACATATCTACATCTACATCTATATCTCTTATAAAGATAAATCCCACTAGTAATTTTCTTGTGTTAAGTGTCCACATTAACATCCACTAGAATATCCCACTAGCACATTCAAATATCTCACCATGCAACACATCATCATCAACTAACACACGCCATTATATCTTCGTTCGAGCTATTCACATTAGCAAACTACATCATTTAATAATAACACATATTTAGTTGTATATATCAGAATGCTAAAAGTCATCCAATAACATTTTTAGATAATGAGTCATCCAATAACATGTATTATGATATCTATTCAATCATATATTAGTAAATATAAAGTAGTATAATTTCACCAGCAATCCCTGCAGCAACATGCGGGACATTCGCCTAGTCTCTTATAAAGTTAATCCCCACTGTGTATTTTATCTCAACACATAAAACATTTGCATCATCTTCAGCTAATAGCCATATTATGCCACTAACTTTCAACACATAAAACATATGCATCATCCTTAGGCCACTCAAGCCTTCCCTTTTCATCATCCCTCTGCCAGCATCCACATTATGTTTTCTCAACGTGTTACGGAGGTGAGAAGCCATCGAGCCCCTCTTTATGGTGGGACGCGACTCGCTCGACCACGACTCCCGTCTGAGCCATCAGGTGAACTACTATCCAGGAGCCACCAAACGGTTGGTCCTGCATGGTCTGGCGGGCCGAACCACCTAGGGGCGTCCTCGGGCCCGTGCGGGCTGTGCGACCGAACAGGGCCTCCAAAAATCACGGGCCCCAAGATTTACTAGGTATATATGCTAATTTTAGCTTTGTTTTAACTTGAAAATCAACAAAAACTATGTTTTTTGAGATTAACCAAAACTATGTTCTATGGCCCAAAAAGGTGGCCTCGTGGAGCAGTCCACCATGATCTTAACAGATCGTGATTTCCTTCCCTTCGTTCATGAGGTTGGCTTGTGTATTCGAGTTCTGCATTATTCTATACTAGAATTCTATGAAATGGAGAAGAGTGGGATAGAGATTTGCTTGTGAATTTCAAAGAACTTGACAACGTATTCTGTTTTGATTGTAAAATATGCACTAAAAGGACATCGAAAAGGTAATATATTGATTGATATTTGTCATTAGTTTCTTGTTGGTACTAGATATTAGGCTTCTATTGAGTGCTTTGAACTGGGCCTCATGTTTTCTCGGGACGCCGCTGAACCAACTTACGGCGAAACTAAGTTTGAAAAAAAAAAGAAACGGCTGTATGGGCTGGAGTTAGCACTAGTGGGCCGAATTCACTTAAACGACTAAGTTTGTATGGGCTGGAGAGAATTCACTTAAACGATAGGAGTACGTCAGGGGTTGACTGAGTCGGAGCCGAAGATTACGGCGACCTTGCGCACATAGATCCCCAGTTCCCCGCCGCCTTTCTATCCCGCCGCCTCCCCTGCCGCCGATTGCTTGTTGTCCTACTCATAATCACTTAAAACCCAAGGGCCTCCGGCAAAGGTCTCAATCTGAGTACGGAGGATGGAGAACTGTAACAACGGACCGGAGGCGGCCATATCCATGGACGATTTTAAGGTACGAACCCACATCGCTCGCACGTTGTAGTGGTGATGAGTACCGTAGCCGTAATACTTGTCAGTGATGAATAACTAGTGGTTTCTTGCGCCGTTGCAGGTGGTGGTGCCGACACACCCGCTGATCAGCCACTGGGTCTCAGTACTCCGTGATCGCTCCACCCCTTCCCATGCTTTCAGTGAGTGCTGTGTTTTTTTTTAAAAAAAAAATTCTGAATCTCGTCCTTATTCTTGGTGCCTCATGCCTGCTGATTCTGATTAATATTTTCTTCGCGGCATCGTGCTTACTGGTGAACATTCATTATAATTAATTAATTGCAGGGAGTGCAATGGGGGAGCTAGGGAGATTGCTAATCTATGAGGCAACTCGGGATTGGTTGGTATGTTCCTAATCTTACCTCAAAGGATCAAACTAGATGGAGATACTGCATTTGGTGGTGCTGATGCAAGTGTTTGATGTTAAAATAAATTTAGGGTAGATGTGAAAACAATGATCACTGCAATGTGAAAAGGGAACTTGTAATAATCTATTTTATTCTGGGTAGACAGTAATGATGAATTTTATTTCATTGAGTATGTTATCACTGAGATAGTTCTCCGCTTTCTTCTGGTAGCCGACTGTAACACGGGAGATCCAGACACCTGTGGGCAATGCAGTTGTTGAATCTGTCAGTGAGATGGAGCCAATAATGGTTTGTATTTCTCTTCAGTATATCTTTTATGCAAATTTGATATTATTATTTAATTAATCCTGAATTTTATGGATATTTCAGATTGTACCTATTCTTAGAGCAGGGCTTGCACTTGCAGATCTTGCAACATCAATTTTGCCTTCAACTCGAACTTTCCATCTAGGTGAGAAAAAAAAAACTTTTGATTTGTTGGAAAAAAACTCAATTTCTCACTTGCTAATGTTTGTGGTGCAATTTGTTTTCATCTTTTGCTTACAAAAAAAGAACATCATACTTGATCGAAACACTTTCTGTGGATATGCTACTAGTATCTCCAAAAACACGTAGTGTGCTTTAACATTTTTTTTTACTGGACAAATTTTGCACATAAAAATTGGTCTAGTTTCTAAATAAATTTATTTATTTATTTAAGCATGCACATTGATTACTGCTAATGCTCCTTTTTTACCTATACTGAATGAAGGTATGTCCAGGGATGAGACAACGCTGCTGCCCTCTGTTTACTTAAATAAGTAAGTACCATTCTTTTTTTTTTAATTTAGATAAAAAAATCATTGATATGTTATACCACAGTAGTTGGGGCTCTACTAAAGCTATGTAACTTCATTTGGCAGAACGAAATATTATTTCAATAAAAATGTAGCCTGTCTGTAGCTAGGAAACAAACAGTGGAGGCTGCTAATATTTTTTAGTTAATTTAATTTCCTTGATGAAGAAGTCACTTTCATTATACAAGGTATTGGAACCACAGTGATTATGAAATGTGTTCCAGCTTACTCTTTTCCATCTTATTATACACTTTTAGTTAATTTGATGTATCACAATATGTTTTTCTACTCCAATCTATTGAAATAGTTGAGTTGCAAAGTGTTGTTTTATGAAACTACCAATGGTACTTGTTTTCCTGATGATCAATGGAACATTATTTTGAGTGCAGGCTACCTGATAGATTCGCAAAAGGATGTAATATACTCCTTGTGGATCCTATGCTAGCAACTGGTAATCCTTTTCGTTGTATATCACAGCCAATTCTTATATTGGGTTTGTGTCTGTCTGATTGATTTCACTCCTATACCCATCTGTGTTTGAATGGTTGTCTTCTTAGGTGGAACAGTTACTGCAGCAGTTGATCTGGTTAAGGAGCGTGGAGCTGAAATCAGTCAGATAAGAATCGTAAGATCATGAGACAAAAAAAATGAAAAAGATGAAACAGATTTGTTTGTTGACTAAAAAATGGTTATTATTTTCTAAACACTCATTGTTATGCAGATATCAGCTGTTGCTGCTCCTCCTGCCATCAAGAAGCTCAATCAAAGATTCCCAGGGTGCATTCTGAAGTTCTATAAATTTGTTGCATTTTTAGTGTCAAGGTTACTTGATTGTATATCTTATCACTCCATTCTGCAGGATTTGTGTGTATACAGGAACTATGGATCAAATTGTGAATGAGAAAGGGTAATTATGTTTTTACCAACATATGCATAAATCATGATTATTGCACTGCTAACTCATTCTCACTAATGAACTGCAGTTTCATAGTCCCAGGCCTTGGGGATGCTGGAGACCGCAGCTATGGAACATGACTCTGCTGGCCCTTTGGTGATGTCCATTGTTAGGAATTTCAGCAAAACTCAGATTTAGTTGGTGCAATGCTTATTTTCGAAAAAAAAAAAAGATTGTGGTTCCTAAAACACAAATCTGTAATTTTGAGGGTCTGAACATAATATTTTGACAATGTGATGTCAAATTTTGCCCTTCCAATGTGGTGATGTCCTGATAACGGTTATGGGCTTCGTGGAGTTTTTGTTTTGAGAAGTGGGACAGCCTACAGTCACCTAGGCTCTGAACATACATCTGCTTGGTTTCAAGAATGTAGCGAGTTGTTTGCCGCTATCCCAAGAATTACCCAGATGTGGCCAAACATACATCTGTTGATTGGAGTACCAAAAACGGTTCTGTTTATACTGGAGTATATGTATATGTACCTTCATTATTCGTCAATTTATATTAATATTTTATATGGCCGGACAATGGCCACTGCCCTTCATTAGCCCACAGTTGGTGTCAGCTCAATGGTCCTGTTCAGCCTGTTAAAAGCGGTAGATTTGAGCAGCTTATTTCCTCTTACAAACCACTATTGAATCTGCTGGCCGATTTCAGCTTATTTCCTCTCACAAACCACTATTGAATCTGCCGAAATCTATCGGCTTTTCAACCGGTTGAACATGAACATTGCTTAGATGGATTAATGTTAATCGCTAGAGCACTAGGCCAAGGGATGAGAACGGCATGGAAAACTCTGTAACAATGGGATAAAAAGTAGGGAGAAATTGCCCCCGGTGTTTCCTAAGTTAGGATAAAAAGTGGAGCTTTTTTCCGGATTATTTCTATAACAGTAATCAAACACCCACGCAGAAGCCCACATAAAGTAGTGGCAGGTTAGTTAGTCATAGGTGCATTAGGCCCAGTTCATTTAGTTGTAAACCTCTAAATAGGTTATACTATTAGGTTAGGCCCATTAGCAGATTTAACACCATATATAAGGGAGAACGATCAATTGAAAAGGTAAGAAAAATTAGAGTTAAACCCTTTACCACATCTCTCGCTGCTCTCCAGCCGTGCGCCCTCTCCTCCCTCATGCACCGCGCGCCGCCACTGCAACGCCCTCCGCCGCCGCTAGTGCCCAGCCCTAGGGTCATGGCCCAGGCCATCGTCACCCCTAGCCTTGGCTCCTTCACATATTGGTCGCTGCCCCTCGCGTGCCGCCGCCCGTCTGCCCCAACGAGCCCTAATCCCCTCTCCTAACCCTAATAGGGGATCTGGATTGTTACAATATCTTTTTTCTTGAAGAAATTGCCCCCGTTATTTCCTACATTAGGTTTTCCATTGTCCAATGGAGTGCTCAGCCTTATAGTCGATACTAGCACCTTGGCTCTTTGTATCCGAGTATATCGTCGTCTGATCTTATTTTTCCAAAAAAAATTGCTACAGAGAATTAAGAAAACAAAATTTTAGGTTAAAAGGAAGTGCTACTGCAGCAGATTTAAACTCCTCTTTTATTTATTTAATATTAAAGTGGGATCCACCTGTCACTTAGTAGGACTCTCCTTTTGTCCTCACCCGATGCTCGCCTGTGCGATTCCCCATCACGACGCTTCAGCATGCCAGCCCTCCTCGCCCTCACCTATGTGTGATGCCTCGGCCAGTGTAACGCCCTCGTGCCGCGTCATGGCCGGCATGTATCCTTTCCTTACGCACGCGATGTCCCAACATGACCAAACGCTCCATGCCTCGGCGTGGTTCCATGGCTGCCCACTGGCCCTTGCCCGTGCCAATGTGCCATCGCATTGTGTGGTTGGTTGGCCCCCAACAGCTTGTCTGCACAGCATCCCAGCATGACGATGTGGCTGCCCCTCGCTCCGGTGTAGTGGTAGTGTGCCAGCAACGAGCACCACCTCTCGTAGATGCGTGGATCTAGTTCAGACAACAAGGGAATAAACGGGGACTGTGAAAAATCTCTAGTTCTTCCCCTTTCTTTGAAGGATTGAGCATTAAGAAAATGATTACAGAGAAAGGGATCAAGGATCTATTGGAGCTAGTTTTTTTCTACTAAATCCCCTTTATCATTACGGAACGGAGATTGAGTTTTCTCAATCCGGTCGGAGCTTAGCGTCTCCCAACTATGCATGTGAGGTGGTGCTAGTGCTACATATGAAAATTGGCCTTGCGTGTTTTTTTTTAGCTTATATAGAAATGGTTGCAAGCTTGTATGCGATGCACTTCGTACAACTGTTAGTGTCAGGAAAAACATTCATGAAGCCCCTCGTTCAACAAGGGTTAAGGAAGGAAACTTTCAAGCCATGCTATGATGTCTTTTTTGGAACTGCTTTTGAACTAGCTTAGTGGAAAAAAAGTCTGAATAGACCCAAACACAAGACATATTCTGGGCTTATTCTCCAAGAGCTTCTCCCTCACTAACTATGAAACCAATAAGCCCAAGCCCATACATGGGAGTTTTTATGGCTTCTATTATCTCCCTCGCTCCGATCCATTTGCCCCATGTGGTCCCACCCGTGTTGCCCTCGCCCACCCACTCCACATGTGCCACACTCGTTGAACATCCATCAAACGTGAGGTTTTCCCTTGGTAGGTCTTGTTCTTCGCCTCCAAGCCCCCAAAGCCATGGCCCCCTTCTCCGACACCCACCCTTAGAGCTCATTGTTGAGACCTGACCCATTTAGATGTAGAAGCCACCATGAGAAATCAAAGAAAACATGATGTGCCAAATGGTAAGCTTATCCTGGCTTACTTCTATGCTAATTAAGTGGCTAGCTGTTGTGTTGTGGGTTAGCTTGAGGAAAGATGGAATTGACTATTATTGGCGCTAGCTGATTTTTTTCGATAAAGGATTTTCAATATCCGGCCTCTACATCCGGAGATGTACATAGCCAATTGTTACAAAAGAGATAGAAAAACAAAAGAGAAAAAAGCCATAGTCTTATACATTGACCAGGACATTACAGTAAATGATAAATGCTTCGACCCTCTATTTGATCCGAGAGGGCGTCCTTGGCTTGCTCTTGACGCCGCAGCTGAGTCCTAAGTGTCGTAATGCAGGGCATGGCTAGGAGTAGGTGTGCTTGTGTTGATGACTTTAAAAAGGTAAATGACATCCGCAGACGTCATCATCAACGAAAGGAAGAGGAAATTACAGCGATGCCTCCAAGAGGGAAGATAACGTTGATTGCGTCGTTGTCGCCGGCCCAGCACCGCCAGGCAGGGTTTTCACCCGTAATTTAAAGTCCTGCAAAAGCACATCCAAACCGAACCTACATACAACAGATGTCGGAGATGATCGACAGGGTCTTCACCAGATGCCGCGAGGCAGCAGAAAGTAGGGGGCGACGGTGTCCTTTGATGTGTACGTCGGCGTCGATTTACGGGCTGCCTAGGAGCGACGTGGTCTGTGGGAGGGCGGGTTGGACGGCTTGGAGATGGCCGGTGCCAACCCTATCATCCCCATCCGGTGCCCGGGAGTCCAAATCGACCACCAAGCCGCCGCCAGGAAAAATGTTCCCGACCCGAGGCAACGCCCGCCCGAGTCCGCATCGCCGGAGCACCACCCGCACCGAGAAGGGGGCAGCACGGGGCAACAGCCGGCGGATCCAGGCCTGAGATACCCAGATCGGCCCGCCGCCGGCAGACCCCTTCACCGGTGCGGGTACACCGGTCGCCGAGTCCGTTCATCCACCAAACGGTGGGGAGAACGGTGCCGCCTCTACGTCAGCCCACTGAGGCACGAGCTAGATCGGCCTTCACCATCGAGCAGGCCGCCCCACAGGGACCAGATCCGGCCACCGATGACCGGAGTCGGCCCCTGCCGCCGCCGTTCGGCACCGAAGAGGAGGTACGGTTGGAGGTGGAGGGGGTTAGGGTTGGAAAGGGAGGTGGGAGAAGGGGTGCTCGCGCCCGCACCTAGGCAGATAGCCCCGCCGCCGCCGTCATGGGGGGCTGTGCGAACTTCCCGAGCAGTCCCTCCGACGGCGGCGAGGTGAGGAGCGGGGGTTGGACGCGGCGTGGTGGTGAGCGATGGCGAGCCTCTGAAATCAAGACTCGCTAGCTGATGATAGGCTCGAGATAGTATACATTCATATTATCATGCATATATGCACTACATTATATGGATAGAACCTTTGGCATTGTAGATTTAAACCGTGAGTGGATCCTATCTGATTCAACTAGCAGGTGCTGTTACAAGCTGGAACACTATGGAGGTCACAGTCTCTCACAAAACTAGACTAGGTCGTCCTCCGTACGACGGTTTCACCTGATGCAGGTCGTACGACAGTTTCACCTACTGCGCGTACCGGTGTACATTACCCGGCGCTCACACGTCTCGAACACACTCGGTTAGCAGTGACGCCCTAGCAATCACTTACATGGCGTAGCACATACCTAGTGACGTTCTAACATCATCGTATTCGTATATGTACCATTGTTCCCAGTATCTGTGACCAGGTCACGGATCCCATTCATGCAAAACACCCCCACAATTCTGACAGCTGAAACAGTCAGACACTCAGACACATCTTTGTACTCCACTTCCCCGTCCACTACTTCCCCGTCCACTGCAGGAGAGCACATGCTGCCCTTTAAAGCCAAAAGAAAGACTGCTTTCTCTGTATCTTCACACCACAGAGACGATCTCCTGTTGTTGGCCTATATAAACATGGTCATGGAAGAACCCCAAGGCCATCAAGCACTTTTCATCAGTACCTGAGCATCCAGCCATTGCATGCCATGGCGCACTCCACGACCTTGGCCCTGCACCTGCTGGTCGTCGTCGTGCTGGCGCTCACTACCTTTGCTGCCTCCGCCAGTAGTGTCTCCGCCCCCGTCAACAAGTCGTGCGTCACCGGTAGCGCCGGCGCCAGCGTGAGCATCGGCTACGGCGGGGCAAGAGCCAGCGCCGGCGCGGGCGTGTCCCTTGGCGCCGACGCATACCGGACCACCTGCCCCCGCGCCGAGGAGGTCGTCCGTGCGGCCGTCGAGAGGGCCGTCGCTGCCGACCCACGCATGGCAGCGTCTCTCCTGCGCCTCCATTTCCACGACTGCTTCGTCAACGTAATATAAGCTGATCGATCTGCATTATATATAGTTTCGGTACGGTGACTCATGCTGTTTTGATCAATTTGTCAGGGCTGTGACGGCTCCGTTCTTCTGGACGACAAGCCGTTCTTCGTTGGAGAGAAGACGGCAGGGCCCAACGCCAACTCGCTCAGGGGCTTCGAGGTCATTGACGCCATCAAGGTCGAGCTGGAGCGGAGTGCCCAGAGACAGTCTCCTGTGCCGACCTCCTTGCCATCGCTGCCCGTGACTCTGTCGTGGTGGTAAGGACGACATAACTCTGTCGAGGTTATTGATCTGTGATACTGTACACTGTACATCATGGACACTCATATATAACCTTATTCTCATCAGTCACTTCTTTTCAAGTCATGCAAATAAAACGAACAATGTGTTCTACTGACTACTGAGTGTTCATCGTTTGTTGCATCGTCCGGCGCGCGGCTGGTTCAGTCCGGCGGGCCGAGCTGGGAGGTAGAGGTAGGGCGGAAGGACAGCCGCACTGCCAGCCTGCAGGGCGCCAACATCAACCTCCCAGCACCGACGTCTGGCGTCTCCACCCTCGTTCAGAAGTTCAGGAACGTCGGCCTCTCTGCCAAGGACATGGTCGCTCTGTCCGGTAATTACGTACATGACACAATTCACATACGTGTCTCTTGACGAATCTCTGCATACATGCACATACTCGGCACACATGTACAGATTTTTTATCATCTCTCACAAATGAGATGTGAGGGAGCTGAAAATAGTAGCTTCCACCAGCTCTCTCATTATGCTCTAACCCACTACCCTCCTAGTTGAAACAAATTTACATCAATTGCCATGATGTGGTCCCGTGACTCCACCCGTGACCCCTCGTTTTGCGTTGGTTCCGTCATCTTGTGTGCTGCCAGGCATCAATCGCATGGATGCAAAGTCAAAAAAAAAAAAAAACGCATGGATGCAAAGTCAAAAAAAAAAAAACGCATGGATGCGTGCTGATTCTCTTCGAAGACATTTGAGCTGATGTGTGCTGCCATGTGTATCGTGAGTATCTGGTCTGTAGCGTGATAAAACACAGGGGTATATTAGACTCTTTTTTTTCTCTCAACCATGGTGAAGCTATTTTGCCAAACACCATTCCTATAACATCTCAGCTTTACTTAGAAAGCTGTTGGGAGAGCTGTTTTATAAAAAAACAGCTTCACTAGTGAAGCTAAACCCTCCCAAACAGGCCCTTATTCACATGAATGTATACACGTATGCAGGAGCGCACACCATCGGGAAAGCGCGGTGCATTTCGTTCAGTGCGCGCCTTGCTGGCGCCGGCGGCGTCTCGGAAGGCGGCGGCGCGGGCGCCTTCAAGGACTTGACCTTCCTGCAGTCGCTGCAGCAGCTGTGCACGGGGTCGGCCGGATCGGCGCTGGCGCACCTGGACCTCGCCACCCCGGCGACCTTCGACAACCAGTACTACATCAACCTGCTCTCCGGCGACGGCCTGCTGCCGTCAGACCAGGTGCTAGCGTCGTCGTCGTCGCCGGGTACCGTGCCTGGGTTAGAGGCGGACGTCACCAGCCTCGTCACCATCTATGCCTTCGACGCCTCCGTATTCTTCCAGGACTTCGCGGAGTCCATGCTGCGGATGGGGAGGCTTGCACCGGGCGTCGGCACCAGTGGCGAGGTCCGTCGGAACTGCCGGGTGGTGAACAACTCCGGCTAGATCATCCAGTCACCAAGTTGCCTAATAATTAAAGCCATGCATAATGGTCCATGCGGCTTGCATTGCTGCTATGTTATCAGCTACTTCAGTCCAATAAGTTTGTTTCGTTTCAATTAGTTTTAGTTTCGGCTTTGACTTTAGTTGGCGTGGGAATTATGGTGGGCAGCTACTAGTAGGTCTATGTGATGTACTCTCCGTCTGTGTTAATGATTTCTGAAGTTCGAATCTGTCGTTTAACATTTCACAAAAAACATGACACGCTGCCTGCTAATACGGATGCATGGCCAATCTATTAGATATCCTCTGTGATAGAAAAGAAATGTGAGGTTATATTATGTTGGTCTTTTATCAACGTTCTTATTAATCGTATCTGAAATTTTTGGAAAGATATTTATATTGGGATGGAGAGAGTAGTGATGTATGCAAAACCATATATTCGACGTTTCCTGGAAGTAACTAAGTTTGAATTAATTAGAATTTAGAAAGAACCCTTTTATGCTCAAGCATTCTAACTCCATTTCACGAAAGATGGAAATATCAGAAACTTGATATTGATAAAGGGTGTTTAGATCAATTTAAGTGTTTTAGATATATCATGTGAGATGTGATGGCCAGCGATCCATTTCTCGTCATACAATTTTTTTGAAACAAAAAGTATTTTTCTCTCGAAAAGCTGACGAGCCTTTAAGTGTTTCTAGCTGATTTCTACCCTGTTAGATTTCTTCTGTTCTAATATATATACCTCCATCCCGAAAATGATGCAATTCGGGTTATGTGAATTGAGTAAAATTATTGATGTGAGCGTATCTAACCCATACAGAATGAAAAATGTTGTAGCAAAGGCATACATGGTCCCACAACTTTGTTAGTTTCTGAGGTCATAACCTGCAAAAAGTGGCATTGCCTATGTCAATTAGCTTAGCCTACTTTTCATGGCAAAGTCATATATATCCAAACTTCTAAGTTGGCTATCCCAACTTTGCTGGCAAAGTCAGCTATATCAAATTTTCTGGCAAAGTCAGCTATCTAAACTTTTGTGGGATAATTTTCTTGGGACCATAACTCTCATCTCTAGATTACAAATTTAATGCTTTTATATATGCTTTTAACCATCTTGGTGAGAGAAAACATAATAGTAAAGTTCAATCAAATTTTATTTTGAGAATTTCAATTCATCAAAGTCAGTTTAGCTACTTAAAGATGGGCATAGGCTTAGCTCACTTTGATCTTGTCAGCCCACGATAGTGTCAAAGTTGGTTATTATGTAGACCTCTAAGTTAGCTAGGCTAACTTTCTTACCTAGGTTCCATCTTTGATCAATTTTGTGTGTGTCCTCCTATGTTTTAATGAAGCTTGCATACACCTAAAATCATTCTTCTAGAACAATTTAGACTAACGTCGATAGTCAACACTACTATTCATGCATGGGCCGCTATTATTTTAAGTGCAATATTGTATATCAGCCATTGTTCGATGTCACATAAGTTTCTTACCAAACACTCAAAAAATACTTTGTCAAGTACCTCCCATTGAGTGCTCTTGGGAGACGATCACCTTGCCACATCTCTATTAAATCTAAATTCCTAGTCACCACTTTGATCATCTCATGGACTTCTCCCAATGTCACTCTAGCTTGATCATCATTCAAGCATTTAAGCAACAAATGTTCAGCAGTTCGTCCATAAAGCTCACAATTGATCAAACATATTTAAATGCAACACGCTGGACACACCATTTTATCAACTTTAGTGCTTGGATCACGTACATAATTGACAATGGAATTCCTTCAATCACAGAAATCTGTGTTAGCCTAAGCCTGTCTCAAGGTCGCCTTAGCCAATTTAGAACTTTAGGACAGGCCAAGTCCGCTAAGACTATCTAAAGGTTCCTAGCAACCTCAGAGGTCGTGGTTATCCTAGCTCTACTTGCTGGATTTCCCTAGGATCATAATTCTCTTTGTTTAGGCTCTAAGTTTAACGATCTATATTTGTTTCTTTTATTGTCTCAACGAGAGAAACTCAATGATGAAATTTAATTTATATTTTGACAACTGCACCGCACAGAAAGTCACCTTTAGCCGGCTTTGACTTTTTTTTTAATCCATGAGCAAAGTCACCCTTGGGTGTCAACATATGCCCCTTTAGTGTTAATGTAAACTTCGTGGGGGCCATTCTTATAACATGTTGGTTGCAAGCATTCATAGAATATATATTTATTATCATAACGGTGATGGCAAAGTACCATTCTATGAATCTATCCACAAAAGTATGTATAACTAAAATAAAATATTTTGGCTCTTAAAATTAATGACAATTTATCAGTAAGTAAAATAATTTGGCCACCCTCTACAATATAAATACCTACAAAATAAGGAACCGAGGAATAACCAGATATACTATAGATAAATTCTAACATAGGCATGGGTGGAAAATGGATGATGCAACAGCTAATAATTTTGATGATTTGGCTCAACCTCTGACTTGGCAATTGTTTCTTAATTTTTTCCCCTTGCTTTTTCTGCATCACGTGCTCATCCTCTTGAAGAACCACGACAAGTTATTTTTTTTAGTTTTTCTATACTAAGCTTATTTTTAATTAATCTAAAATTAAAATGAGTTTTGCGAATGAGATCTGCAGCTTAGAATATATCTTTTTATATAAAGGCAAAGAATCAACTTTTAGATTCTTCTTAAGTCAAATTATTTTAAATTTGATTCAATTTATAGAAAGAAGCATTAATACTTATGAGACCAAATTAATATCAGTAGACAAATCATGGAATATATTTTTATAATGCATTTGTTTAGTGTTCTAAATGTTGTGAATTTTCTTTGTAAAGCTCAAAATATTAAGATAATTTAACTAGATGATTGATTTATTGGTGATGGAGGGATTATACTGAGGTTCATTGAGCTTCGAATTCTAGTTTTCTAGTCTAGATCCAAATAGGCAAATAGTAGCGCATATACAGGGCCACACCACCATCTGTCCCGAAAGAGGGAGAAAAGCGAAGGGGAAAACCCCTATCGGCAAGAGGGTGGGGGAGAGATGCCGGAGCTTCCGGAAGTGGAGGTGGCGCGGCGGGCGCTTGAGGAGCATTGCGTCGGGAAGAGGATCGTGCGGTGCGCCGCCGCAGACGACACCAAGGTCATCGACGGGGTCGCCCCCAAACAGTTGGAAGCGTCGCTGGTCGGGAGGACCATCGCCGCCGCGCGGCGCAAGGGCAAGAACATGTGGCTCGAGCTCGACTCCCCGCCGCATCCCACTTTTCAGTTCGGTCCGTCTCCTTTCTCACGTCCCCAGATTGGTTCTTGGGTTTTTATTGTGTGGTTTTGAAGGTTAGGAATACAGAAGCCTTTTTAGTGATTTGAGATTACCTTTTCTTCCCCCTTTTCATTTCGAGTTATTGTGTCCAGGTGTTCTTGGGCTCTTTTCACGCTGCATTGACACAACTTTAGGGAGTTCTATGTGCGGACTGCCGAGTTTTATTTTTTATTTTGTAGTGCAATGTGTAATCTGGAGCATTTAGTTTTTCCGAATTGTTCAACTATTAGTTTCAATTAAAATGCAATATTCCAATGTTTCTATTAGTTTCAATTAAAATGCAAATGTGTAATCTGTAGCATTTAGTTTTTGCACAGTGCAAATGATTGTAATGGTGCCATTTGGGCAGCAGTTTTTGCTTCTATGAATTGTTTCAAAAGTCTTTTTTTTTTTTTCAAGCTGTAAGTATATGAGATCTTACAGAGATGGACATAACTTTTAGTCTTTGCTACAGGTATGGCTGGAGCTATTTACATCAAAGGTGTGGAGCTTAGCAAATATAAAAGGTTTTTTTTCTTTTCACAAATTTTGATTCTTTTATGTTGCTTGTTTAGCTTAAGGCAGCTAACACTTCTCACTACATAGTTTAGAAACAGAATGGTTGGTGCTGCCCAGAAACAAAAGAACTATCACGATCTTGGATTAATTCCATTTATTTGCTATGCTGTAATAGCAGAAACATACATTGTGGTAGTTGGTGCCACCTGAGCCACTTTGATGGTATAGAAGGTGTAAGCATGAGGGCACGCAATAAAACCAAGCTTGCAGTAAAGACTTAATCTGTACGCTGGGAATAGTAATTCTAGTTCTAGAAATTACTTTTGGACATGATATAGCTAGACTTTTCTGCAAAAATCGTTTCAAAATACCACAGCCTTGCTTTGATTTGCATACATTTGTTACTATTAAGCACTAACTAGTGATCGAAGTAGTGTATTGGTGATTCAAAATGGCATCCTCTGGGGATTGATGGTTTATTCAATAGTCCTCTCCTATAATTCTCCTAAAACAATAACAGTATGGTCTCAATCCTACGATAAGGCCGGAAAGAGTGCATCCCCTGTACGAAATTCCTATAGGCCATTCGAAGAAAAGCCCCAACTATGAATGTCTGTAACTACAGGCTGCAAGATCACCTCATGACAGGTGTTGGACGACCGATCTTCTAGAAAGAAAGGGTTCCCTCATCTAGAAAGGTGTCATCATTGTCATCAATCTGAGGAATCCATCAATCATCCTTTCATTTCTTGTGTCTTTGCTTGAAATTTTGGTTCAGGTTGTTCCAAAGTGTAGGCCTACAGGTCCTTGCCCCTCAGATTGGAGAAGGGTTCTTTGATGATTGGTGGGAGAAGATTATCCTTGCTATTGGAGGACAACTGCAGAAAGTTTTTAACTCCTTGTGATTCTTGGGGCTTAGACCATTGGAATTGAAAGCACGTATAATGTTTGGATGTATTGCATTGAGTCCTCAAGTATAAATAGAGTACAAGATTTGGGGTTCAAGATGCCTCTTGAATACTTATGGCAATACGGGATTACAGTATCCCTAACTACCAAATGTACTCTAACATCCCCCTGCAGTCATAGCGGAAGCATCACAGATGATTAGACTAGAGAAGTTGAAGACTAACATCCACTGTAGTCATAGTAATGCTGCAATGCAGATTGTGCAATGGAGTAGTTCATGAGTATGATAACCGTTTTAGGGTCCGTTTGCATGTAGATACTTGAGGACCCTATAATTGAATTGATGCCAATACCAAATCAGACTTATATTGGAAATGGATACCAATATCAAAGTGGCTGTTTGGATGTAGATAGAACTGCTAGCTGGAATCAAATGTAGCGTCAAATACAAATTCATGTTTGGATGTGCATACCATGGAATTGGGAATTAACCCATCTTCTTCCCCTGGTCACCCACCAACCTAGCCCCTATCGGTGGCAGCAAGAGGTGCAGAGGGGCACTGCAGGAACATGTGCTAGAGGTCACCGACATCCAGGCGCTGCAGGTCGCCGTCGTCCACTGGAGGTTGCCCCAACTTCCAGCCAGATGGGGATGGCGTCCATGGCCATGAGGATGTCACCGTCGTTGTCGGGAAGTGGCCAGAGGGCATGGCACTGTGGTAGAAGACGAGGTGTTCTGCCGCCATGCCTGAGCGGGAGAGAATCGGGGCCTGGCACACGAGGATGTTCGTCTTGAGGCTGCGGGGGTGGACAGCGGAGGGAGGTGCATGAAGGCCTGAACGATTCCAGCCAATACAGAGGGTGTTGGCACGGTATCATATTTGGCCTGTGCCAGACGAAGTGAATGCCATGAGGAAACAAGCCCAGATTCCAGACTAAAATGCCATGACCATCCAAACACGTGGAATTTGGGCACGCCATTTCCAGTTCCAAACCCTGAGCCTCAATACAGACATCCAACGGGGTATTATGGTGATTGGACTGGGCTAAAGGTATTTCTTACCTTTTTGCCTGGTTTTCAGAGTAGCGCATGTTTAGGTTGTGATCATATCCCTGTACTTTACTGGCGCAAATGTGTTTGTAATTTCTTTGGGTGTGTGTGGTTTGTAAGGGTTATTTCCCCTTTTCTTAATATAATGATATACTCTCTCCTGCGTGTTTGAGAGAAAAAAATAACAATTTGGTTCTAACTTTGTAGTAGAGTTTCAACATACTTTTAATAGATAATTCTGGTTCCATTATTATCAGGAAAGTCTGTAGGCGAACTTATCACATATACAATTTGCATAGTTTCATCACATGGATGTTGATTGAATATAAAGACTTACCAAGAAATGTATAATATTGAAGTTAAAAATTAGCATGAAGGGGGTGAAAAGACAGCGAAAATAATTCAGCTTATTTTCTTTCATGTGGCTTTCCATGTAGGTCTGCAGTGAGCCCAACTGAGGAGTGGCCCTCAAAGTACTCTAAACTGCTCGTTGAAGTATGTATTCTAATCATTTAACTTTCTGATAGTATTCCTGTTCTCTTATGAATTGGAAGTATAATTTGTTTCTGTTAGCAAATTAGTCGCCTCATTTATACACAATAACACATATTATTATTTGTTTTTAATGTAAGGTCCAATGATTTCACGATGAATCTGAAATATCTTATATGAGCTATGACCTACAATTTCATGATATTGACTTATATTTGGATTGTGATTCTTAAATATCTTACTTCTGATCCAAGCAAATTGACGTCTATGTGATGATGATAACTTCCATGGTTTCCGATTCAGATCGTTGTATTTACATGAGAAGCGGTAACATTGCAGAAGTTAAAAAAAGATAGTCTAATTATTGACTTGTGTACCTGCTGAGGCATTTGTTTTTCTTGCATGCTAAGCAAGGTTTTAAATCTTCAGCGGATGACCTATAAAACAGCTATAATTTAGGGATATAGTGGGATAAGTGGGCTATAGCTCGGAGCTTGATCAGTCTCAACAGCTATAGCCAGCTATAGCGACAGGTATAGCCGGAGATTTAAAACTATGATGCTAAGCGAGCTTTTCTTCTTTTTTTAACTGTAAAACGATATTGAATCAACAAGTTGTGCTAGTTATTATTTTTATATAAATATGTTCTTGTTTGTTCATCTTCTTGTTAACCTTTGCAGATGGATGACGGCTTGGAGTTTTCCTTCACTGATAAGAGGCGTTTTGCAAAAATACGATTTCTTGACAACGTAATAATCTATAGTGATTATTGGAAAAATTTACTCTCTATTTGCTGTGATGTTTTATATGTCTAATTATTTTTGTATGTTCTAATAGCCAGAAGCTGCCCCTCCAATTTCTGAGCTTGGACCTGATGCCTTATTTGAACCAATCAAGCTTGATGAATTTATGAAATTATTAGGTCAAAAGAAAGGGCCAATAAAAGCCCTTTTACTTGATCAGGTATGAGTTTCTAAAGCTTGGTGTGGACCCAAATTGCCTGAACACAAATTTTTAAGCAGATCAGGTTTGTTTATGCTAGTTTCTAATGCAACTCAGAATATCACTCAGTGCTTTAGTCATATAAGTGTTGTGAAACAACTTAGAAATATCTTGCTCAAAACACAAAAAATTCAGACCTTAAAGGCATTGATTCAATGTTTCAGCCCCGTTTTGTCTGGGCTTCTTCCAGCTCTGGCACTTTAGCGCACTATAGCGTACTTGGAGGAGCCCCAGAAACACAGCTCTGCCAGCTGTCTGTTCGGTGGGCAAAAAAATATGTATATATACACACACATACAAGGAGATGGAGCTGTTCTGTTGGTGCTACAGTGCAGATGTAGAAACAATATTTTTCATATAAAATATTATTAACAGGTGCAGATGTGCTCTAGGTTCTGAACCCCTTGTTTTGCAGAGTTTTATATCAGGAATTGGCAACTGGATGGCAGATGAAGTACTTTATCAGGTCTGTGCTCTGGACATTGCTTCCACTGATTTACAGTTTATGATCCGTGACAAGGAATTTTAATATAACTTTCATGTACTTCTAGTGTTGCACAATATGGATATTAGTCAATTCTTTTATTCTTTTATTGTTCTTCTGTACGAAATGACCATCCCTAGATACTATTGACTAGTTCAATGTTGAGCTTGCTGCTACACTATTTACCTCTGTGCAAGCAACTTCTCTCTTGTGTCATAGAGACAAGTGTGGTACCCCCATGTATTTTGGCACTGCCATGGCCACTAGCAGATTCAGGAACTGTGTTGCCACAGGAGATCCACCATTTTAGCTAAGATTTTTGCTGCAGTGCAAGCAAGGAACTGAAAATTATTATTATCATGTTTTATTGGCCTCTTATTACACTTGCAATGTGCCTGGTGCTTCACATGTTTAGCTCATAACTAACCTTGCCACATATTGTTGCCTAAGGTTAATCTTGCCACACTTCTGTAAGCAAGGAAATTGATGTTAGACACATGAACAAGATAGAACTGCCAGAGGGCAGATTGGCTACTATGCCTTTAATTGAATTGGCAAAAGATGAACAAGTTCACTCGGTTACAAAGAAAGCTCCAACCTCTTGCTCTTATATGCAGAGGGTGGAATAGCTGTTATTCTCTTCCTGGTCTGCATTATCCTTAATGATATCTTTGATTCTTTCTAGCCTACTTGGTTGCCAAGGCAGCCATGATCAACTTGATTGCCAAGGAACCTCCTTAACTACTTTTCGACCAAAAGTAAAGGTACTAACACTAGGCTAATCCTACCAGTTCTCCCCTTTAGCCTTGTGTTGCTTGGAGGTGATCTGCTTCAGACCTATTGTTCCCCTCATCTCTTCAAACTTGGCCTAGACTTGGTTAAGATGTCTGCAAGCTGATCAGTAGTAGAGATGTTCTCAGCCTTGATGCTTCACCCTAATGTGCTTGTTGTGCTCATGGAAGACAGGATTCTTGGCAAGAGCCAGAGCTGACTTGATGTCCACTTTCAGCTCAACCATTCCACACGCCTGCCAAGTAGTTCAGCCAGCAACCTGGAGAGTCAAAGTGCTTCTGTTGCAGCTGTGGTAGTGGCAATGTACTCAGCTTCACAGCTTGATAAGGCCACCACCTTCTGCTTCACTGACTGCCAACTAACAAGGCAAATGCCAAGGAAAAACAGGATTCCAGAGGTGCTCTTACTGGTGTCAACATCCCCGGCCAGATCAGTATCGCAGTAGCCGATGAAGCGGGCTCGCCGGGGCCTTGGTGAAGTGAAGGCCATACTCCAATGTACCAGCCAGGTAGCGAAGAATGCGCTTGACTACTACTTGGTGCTTTGTAGTTGGCCGCTCCATGAAACGGCCGACGAAGCCGACGGCGAAGGCCAAATCAGGCCGGGTGTGCACCAGGTAGCGAAGGCTGGCGATCAGTCACCGGTAGTGAGTAGGGTCGACTTCGGTAGTCGTGCTGTGCCTGCTTATCCTCAGCCACTCCTCCATTGGAGTGTGGGAGGCATTGCAGGCCGCCATTCCTCCCACCTCGAGGATCCTCTTGGCATAATGTGTTTGCCGAAGAGTGATCCCAACTTCATCTTGATGCACCTTGACGCCCAGGTAGAAGCTTAGGAGGCCGAGGTCGCTCATGTCGAAGACCCTCTTCATCTGCGCCTTGAACCCCTCAATTGCTTGAGCGCTGGCGCCGGTGATGATCAAGTCATCCACGTAGACGCCGACGAGTAGGACCTCGTCCTCTATCCCCTGCCGGTACATCGCTGCTTCATGGGCGCTCTGCTGGAAGCCCATCTCCTTAAGGGTGACGTCCAACTTAGCGTTCCAAGCGCGCAGGGCCTGCCGCAGGCCGTAGAGGGCCTTGCAGAGGCGGTAGACTTTGCCTTCTTCTCCGGTGATGGCGAAGCTTGGTGGTTGCTTCACGTACACCTCCTCCTTGAGGTCGCCGCTGAGGAAGGCCGATTTGACGTCCATATGGTGGACGCGACAGCACTCTTGCGCCACAAGCGCGAGGACTCGAACGGATTCCATCCGGGCCGGAGCGAAGGCGTCCTCGTAGTCGATCCCCTCCTCCTGGACAAATCCGCGCACGACGGGGCGAGCTTTGTGCTTAGTCACCGCACCACGTTCATCCTTCAATTTGTAGACCCATTTGAGTGAGATGGGCCGGTGACCAGCGGGGAATGACACGAACTCCCATGTACCATTCTGCTCGACGGCCTTCATGTCCTGCTTCATCGTCATTTGCCATGTTGGGTTGTCCTTTGCCTGATTGAAGTTAGCCGGTTCGTCGGCGTGTGTTAGGTGCAACTCGGCGAAGAGATGCAGAGGCGGTGGAGTGCTTGCGGGCCGAGGATGTTCGACAACGTGCGGTACCGCAGCGGCTCGTCATCGTAGAAGGCATCGAGGCGGTCGTCGTCGTCCTCGAGTGGAGTGGCAAACTCCACGGGGTGGATAGGTTCTCCATCCGCAGCCGGCTGTGCAGGGGTTGGAGGTGGAGTCCTTGGTGTGGCTTGTGCCACGTCCGCCATAGTTCCGCCTGGCTCCCCTGGAGTTGGCGATGGCGTGCGCGGCGTGCCTGATGCCGCGCCTGTGTCAGCTCTGGCTTCATCAGCAGACCAAAGTTCGATGTCAAAGTCGCTAGAAGCAGAGAACGAGGTGGCCCAATGGCCGGATCGAGCACTCGATACGCCTTGGCCCCTCTGCATAGCCGATGAAGACACCAGGCTTGCTGCGGTCATCCAGCTTGCGAAGCTAGCCGAGGTCCTTGGTGTAGGCGAGGCAGCCGAACATGAGATGGCTCACCGACGATGCGCGCCCATGCCAGGCCTCGTAGGGGTCTTGTCCTGCAAGCTCTTCATCGGCGATCAATTAAGCAGGTGGACTGCTGTCATCACCGCCTCGCCCAAAACTTGGCTGACATGCTCAGCTTAGCAGCGCACGCGCGGTCACCATCATGGTTTGGTTACGACGCTCCACCACACCGTTCTGCTGCAGCGAGTGTGGCATGGAGAAGTGCCGCTTGACTCCATCGACGAAGTATGCTGCGAGCTCGCTGACGGTGAACTCGCCGCCGTTGTCGGTGCGCATCACCTTGAGCTCGCGGCCGCTCTGCTTCAGCCTTCACCCTCTTCATGGCGTCCATAGCAACATCCTTGGATGGGAGTAGCATTGCCCACATAAAGCGGGTGGCATCGTCGACCATCTGGAGGAAGTAGCGGCGCCCTCCCAGAGCTGCTGGTGTCACTGGTCCGCACAAGTCGCCGTGGACGAGCTCCAGGGGCTCCTACGCGTGATACTGCGCCGGCTGCAGGAAGGGCCTCCGACGCATCTTGGTGGTGACACAACTGTCGCAGAGTTGCTCTACGTGCTTGATCAATGGGATCCCGCACGCCATGGCTTGCTTGCCGAGCAGGTGGAGTGCTTCTAAGTTCGGGTGGCCACCACCATGTGTCGTTGTCTTTCCTGGAGGCAAGACATAGCGGCTTCGCGGCCTCAAGATGAAGAATGTAGAGATGGCTGGGCCCACGGGTTACCTTGGCAAGAAGGCGGCCGCGTCGGTCCCTAGATGCGAAGGACGCCATGGTCGATCTCCACCTTGGAGCCTCCTTCGTCAAGCTGCCCAACCTCATGATGGAGTTGCGGAGCTCGGGGATGAAGAAGACACCATGGAGGACACAATGTTCACCGTTCTTAACCTGGAAGACGATGGAGCCGACCCCTTTGATCTTCACACGCGACGCGTCGCCGAACCGTACCGTGCCGCGCACTGTTGTGTTGAGGTCGGAGAAGATCTTGCGGCGGCCGGTCATGCGGTGGGTGGCGCCACTGTCAAGGTACCACCCATCGGACACCTCGCCGGAATCGGTGTTGAGGAAGGTGGGGTTCATCGATGTCGAGGCAGGCGACGGCCTTGGTGCAGACGGCGAGCGGCTTCTCGTCCAACTCGAGGAAGCCGTGGGCGAGGAAGAGAGCGCCATCTTCATCCTATGCTTTTGCGACATGTGCCGTGCCGGCACGTCCACCACCGCGCGCGCCGCCACGATCACCGCGTTGTCCTCCACGGTCGCCGCCGCCGCAGCCAAGTTGTGCGCCCAGTGGCCCGCTCGCCCGCATTTGAGGTAGAGGTCGTTGCGCGTCGCCTTGCGCTTGCCATCATCACCTCCCCTGTCTCTGCGGCGTGATCTCCACTCGGCCTCTGCTTCTTGCCTCCACGCGGGCGACGTCGCGCCTCTTTGCTCGACGAAGCCGTGTCGTGGCCACTCTTCTGTCACACCCGTGGCTCCGGCGATCACCGGAGCGTGCGATAGACTCGTCGGATTTCGCCCACGCGAGCGGAGGACACCTCCAGACTCTCGTGTTCCTTTTCTCAATTTCAATTCCACGATGGTCTGTTACACGCAAGCGGCGACGACCTTATACGACTCGCCCCAATACCTGGCACAAAGGCCCCACTAGTCATAGACTCGACTTAATACAGTTCCAAAATGAAATGAGGTAAATACGTAATGATAAACGGAAAACGCCTTGCTGAAATACGCCATCACTCCTGGGTTGTAACATGGCGGGCGCGCCACTACTCCTCTGTCAAGTCGTCCACTGTCTTCAAGCGTCCAGTGACCGCCTCGATGGTCAGATCCTGGAAATCAAGAAGATTTTCGATGGCGATGCGGAGCTGCGTGTACTTTGGTGGCACGGCACGCAGGAGCCTCTCCACCGCACGATCCTTGTCGAGGTCCTTGTCGCCGTGGAGGGCCATCTGCTGCTTGAGCGCGGTGAGGCGGTGAGCAAAGTCCTCGGTTTGCTCCCCTAGCCTGAAGGAGAGTATCTCCCACTCCCTGCGGAGCCGCTGGAATGTGGTGCGGCGGACCGGTCAGGCGCTGATGCACACTGCAGCGATGGAGTCCCACGCCTCCTTGGTCATCGTCTTGTCCGACAGCAGAGCCTGCATCTCCTGCGGAACGACGACAATGATGGCCTCTAGCGTGCGCCGGCCCTCATGGTATGGGAGATCGCCGTACTCGATGGCATCCCACAGCTACCGTGCCTGCAACTTGAGCTTCATGACGTAGCTCCACTTGTGGTAGTTGCTCTTCGTCAGCATTGGCCATGGAGAGCCCGATCTAGAGTCCTTGAACACCATCTGGATGACCGGCGACCTGCGACGGCCCTGACGTTCACTACGACGCTCCAGCGACCGTGACAGAGCCCAGCGATGGCGCTCTGGACTCCGTGACTGGTCTCGGGGCGGCTCCTCCATCTCCAGGCGCAGCGCGGCGGCCGTGGGCGGCCGCGACTTGAGCTACTGTTGCTGCCTGCTGCGTGGCTGCGGCCTCTGCCGCGGTTAGACGCCGTGCTCGATCGCTGCCAGCGGCAGCGGCGGCGGCATCTGCAGCCCTGCGCTCTGCGGAGGTGGCCATGGCCTCTAGTCCCTCTGAAACAAAGCTCTCGGTACCAATTGTTAGACACATGAACAAGATAGAACTGCCAGAGGGCAGATTGGCTACTATGCCTTTAATTGAACTGGCAAAAAATGAACAAGTTTACTCGGTTACAAAGAAAGCCCCAACCTCTTGCTCCCCGGGGCATATGCTAACTACTCTAAAGCAGATTCCTTTGATTCTTTCTAGCCTACTTGGTTGCCAAGGCAGGCATGATCAACTGACTGCCAAGGAACTCCTTAACTACTTTTAGAGCAAAAGTAAAGGTACTAACACTAGGCTAATCCTATCAATTGACCACCTAACCTTAGGCAGACTTGTTCGAGGGAAAAAAATTACGCAGACTTCAGCCAAAACTGTCTTTAGCATTTGGGCCAGGGGCCAAAGATAGGCAAGCTGGAGCTGTGGTGGCAGCCAAATATTAACAAACAAAAATTGCAGCAGCTTGAGGTTAGGTGTGGTGACCTTAGTTTGAAATCTATAAAGGGTAAGTGATGCTTATATGTTTGTGTAAACTTCCAAACAGGGAGTACCTTCCAATTTTTTGTGTAGAACTTTGTGCAATACTATCTGTTTGATAATTTAATGGCTCATCTTTTAAACACTGTAAGTTATAACCACAACTGCACAAGTATGCTTGTTTTAAATAAGAGTGATCTGCTAATTCAACATGTACACTTAAGCTTGTTTCACATGCACTCCTTTTGATATCTGCAGTATTATTTAGATTTAATTTGCTATTTCTGACTATGCTGCATGCTTCACATTTAGGCAAGAATTCATCCTGCGCAAACTGCATCGAAGATATCAAAGGACAAATGTGAGATACTCCATCAGTGCATTAAAGAGGTAGGTCCATGCCTCCATGGTTTTGCATCCAGAGTTTGACTTGTTGCAAGGCTTGAGAACTTCACTTGGACCTAGAATTAGTATGTGATGATTTGTCTTCCATTAATGTATTCAAACACTCAGTCTGAAAAGATGATAACTTTGTTTGCTATAGTCATTGGAGACTGATACAACTGATATGGGATAGAGGTGCTTGAGTTGTCACCTTACCATACCAAGTGCAAGTGGGCATGCTATGTTATTTCGTACATCTAAAGCTAATGACTAAACAATTAAGGAAAATCTTTGTGTCAGCGTGTAGTGTATACACATTGACAAATACAGAAAATTGATTGAAATAAGACTTTAAGAGTCATGGTAATGCTATCCTTATGCAGCGAAAAGAGTGACAATATTGGACATCCATTTTCTCTCCTTATGCATGTCATTGGGATGATCATTTCATACATGATAATCTTGGTTTACCTTACACAGGTTATTGAGGAGTCCTTAAAAGTTGGTGCTGACAGCAATCAGTTTCCAGAAAACTGGATATTTCATTCCAGGGAGAAGAAACCTGGCAAGGCCTTTGTGGATGGTATGAGCATTTTTTTTTGATGTGTGGGGTGCTCAGGTTGGCCAATCAACATTAAATGTTGCATTTGTTGGTTGCAGGGAAGAAAATTGACTTCATTACAGTAGGTGGTAGGGTAAGTTCTTTTGTATCAAACCAACTCTATCTTGTGTTATCGAAAAAAAAAAAAACTCTATCTTGTGTGATCCTTCTCTTACTCTCAATGCGCTTGTATATTGTTCAGACCTCAGCATATGTGCCAGAGTTACAGAAGCTGGATGGGACAGATGCGGCAGCAAGCAGGTCTAAGACAGGCAAAGACAAGGAGAATGATGACGATACAAAGTCAAGAAAAGGTAGAAGTGCTTCAAAACCAGCAAAGGGAAGAGTGAAGGTGGCAAAAAGCTCGTCGAGCAAAGCTACAAATACTAGTGATGATGGCGATGAGGAGGATTATGAAGTGGAAGAGGCAAAACCAGCAAAGCGGGGAAGGAATCAATCAGCAAGGGTAGCTAATACCTCATCTAAAAATGCAGGCAGTATCCATGGCGATGAAGCTACTGATGAGGAAGATGCAAGTCCAGCAAAGAGGGGAAAGAAGCAAATAGAAAAGACCACAAAGCGCTCAGTGAAGAAAGCCAATCATGAGGACAGTGATGAAGACGCAGGTGACAAGACAGAGGCCAAACCTCGGAAGGCAACAGCAGAGGCAAAGAGGTTGCCAAGGCAAGTTGATGCTGCTGGCCCAGCGAGGAGACCGCAGAGGAAAGCGCGGCAGCCTTGACCATGCAGAGAATTAAACAGTGTATTTTGCAATTAGATTGTCAACTGACTTCAAGTTTTAGTTAACTTAGATATATTCGATGTGATGTAGAGGAGCCTGTTTCATCTGCACCGGCGCATGATTTTGCATCAGCCCGATCACGGTCATTTTGTTGCTTATTGCCAGATCGACAGATTGAAATATGTCAATGCAGTTGTGCAAGCAATTAAAAACACCTCCGGGTTGGATGCCGACATGACGTTGCCTGCATCATCACCTGTCTAGAACGAGGTTCTCTACACTCTCTCCTAATATGCAAGGCGTAATAACTTTTTATTTAAGTCTCGCAATATAAGGCATGATCTATCTAGACAATGAGTTGAAAGAGAACTAAATAGGGTTAATTAGATACACACCACCACAATTTTCACGATTTTAAAAGACACCATTACTATTTGACTAAATGGGTGCCATTACAATTTTAGCGTTGTATGGCCCATGGTTAGACGTACAAGATGGCGAGCAGCCACCCGCTGATCACCCCCACTCCCTTCTCTCCCTTTACTGTTTTCTCTTTTGAGATTAGGGTTCTGGCGCCGGCGGTGGCAGTTAGGGTTCAAGCGAGATGCTCCCTGTTCCTCCATCCTTCCTCGGCTGTAGAATTCGCTTGGTCGGCCTAGCGGAAATGGTGGCAGTTCGTACGGCGGTGAGCGAGGCGGCGGCGCCGCCACTGAGCCGGGCGGGGCTGGACAGACGGCTGGGTATGGGTAAGCGGCGTGGGCGAACAACGGCGAGAGTAGGGCGGAGGAGGGGGAAGAAGGGGATCTCCGCAGGCGCGCTAGGGCCGCGACCCTACCTCGCCGGAGCTCCGGCAACCCTAGTGCGCCCCCGGGAGAGGGCGGTGGGCAGCGTGGCGGTGAGGTCGCGCAGGCGTTCGCGAGGAGGACGAAGGCATTTTAATGGGCCGAGGCGAGGCCCACGTAGGGTGGTCGGCGAGACCTGGCCAACTTGGGTGGTCGGCCTCGGGCGTTCCCCACTTCCCCAAATCGCTAACCCTAGAACTCGACGGTGGCTCCTTCACCGACGGCGGGGTGACGGCGAGGCTACAGGTCGACGTCAAGGCTACAGGCGACGGTGCACTTGGTCAGAGATGAAAGCAACTCCTTCTCTAGAGGTGGCGGGCCGATTGGCGGCGGCATCACACTTGGTCACAGGCGGAGTGGGCATCCTTGAACCATGAAGATTGACGCGGCTGTGATGGCGGTCCAGTAGTGTTGCAGTGGCCATGAAGACCGACGCAAGGTGGCTGCGCCAATGGCGGTGTAATGCTAGGTTCTGAACCTATTTGTGTGTTCTGGTGATGATTGGATGCGTTTTATTGAATGTGATAAACCTTGCGTGATATGGTCTCACTTATTCAGGTAAATTATGGTCCCATTTATTCATTTGTTTTATTGAGGTAAATTATGATCTCATTCAAAATTGTGTGTATGGACAGTTGCTGCTCCAAACATTTGTATCATCCATTTTCATTGCAAAATATACAAACAACACAAACATGCATCTCCGCTCAGCATATGAGACTGGGAACGGGGAAGGAGCAGCAGATGGGGAAGTAGCAGCGGTCGTCAGTGGGAGGCGGCCGCAGTCGAACTCCTCTCACGAGCGAGAGAGGAGGCGTTTGGGAATAGAGAAAATTGGAGATCCAGTCAATTGTGCTAAATTGGAGTCAAAAGGGTTCATATAAAAGTACTTACGTAACATCCCAAAAATCCGAGTTACAAAATTTTTTGCCAAAAACCCATGAGTGGTGATGTGCCATGTAGTTGCAACCCAAAAACCCCACCTAGATTAACCCGGAGTTTGCATTAGTTTTTACTTTCATCATGCATTTTAATTCAAGTTTGATTTGGACTTATTGGTTCTTTTGGTTGCTTAATTAAATCAACCCAAAAGCTTATAAATAAATATGAAATCACCTATACAAGTTAAGGGACTAATGCCCTAAATCAAGCCTATGACTACCTATGACCTCCATGGGATTTTTGCACCCATGTAACAAAGAATGGAGACATCCAAACACCCAAGAAAAGAAAACAGAAAAAGAAAACAGAAAGGAAAAGGAAAGATAATGACAAAGCCATTCCGGCCCATGGCCACTTGCCAAGCCCAACTCGGCCTGCTGCCCCCTTCTCTTTTTACCAAACCAGCCGGCCCACGCGGCCTATCCTTTCTCCTCCATTCCAACCGGCCGGCCCATCTATTCTTTTCTTTTTCTTTTCCAATCCACCGCAGTCGGCCCAATTCCCTTCTCTTCGCGCCGGCCCAGCCCAGCCGCGCGGCCGCTCGCTTCAGCGCGTGGCGACAGAAGCCGCCGCTGCCGCTGACGTGATGGCCCCACCTGTCATAAGTACGGTCGCCCCCTCTGCTTTTCCTCCTCTCCGTCCTCTGCTTTGACCGCAGGGTGGAATCGGCCGCCGCCGCGCCAATTCCTCGCCTCGGATTCGAATTGGCGAACCCCAGAGCCTCCACGTCGCCGCCCGCGCCACGTGGGCCGACAAGCTCGGGCGCAAGGACGCGCGCCGCGCGAACTTTACCTCGCGCGACGCCGCGCGCGCCTGCCCTGTTCCCCACTACGCCGTCCGGCCGTTGCTTCCCCACTACGCCCCGCTGTCTTGGCCTCCAAGCCGAGCGGGAGTGCGCCATGACGCACGCGAAGACCCCACTGTCCCGGCGCCTCTCGGCCGCCCGATCGACGCGAGCGGCGTGGATGCCACCACGCCCTCCTGTTCCGGCCGCCGGCTATAAGAACGAGGCCCCGACGCCCCTAGGGTTCCACCGTTTCCGCTGCCGCTTGCGGCTTCCACCAAACCCCCCCCCCCCCCACTAGACCGCTAGAACGGAGGAGAAGAAAGAGGGAAGAAAGGAGAAGAAGAAGGCGGGGAGGAGCCGCCGCCGCCGAGGGAGAAGAAGCCGTGCGCCGCCGCGGGGAGAAGGAGGGCGTCGCCGGGGAGCTGCTGTCGCCGTCCGCTTCGCCACGCCGCGCCGCGAGCCGTACCCCGACGCCCTAGACCACCGCTTCACCGCCCGAACGCCTACTTCCTCCACCGCGCCGGTGAGCTCGCCATCCCCGATTCCAACCTCGCCTTGCTACTTCCCGGCCATGGCGCTTCGGCGCGGAGGTCGAGGGCCACTGCCGGCCCCTCGGACACACGCACAACACGAGCATGGACCAGCCCTGGCCACCGTGTGCGGCGCCACCATACGCCGCCGTCTCGACCCCCATGTCCACCGCGCCGTGGCCACGCCAAGCCACGGAGCGCGCTCGTGTTTTCCGGCCGCCATCGGCCACCAGGGACACACCGGACCCCCGGACAACGTCCGCCGCGACAGGGGCGCACTTGGTGTGCCGGTCGCCGGTGTGAGACGCCCGAGTGGGAGATTCACCTCACCTCGCCACCGAGGGGAGCGTCCGCACGGGCGCCCGGGAGCGCCACCGTGGCGCGATTGCGCCGGCCGACTCCGGCCGCCTCGCTCGCCGAGGCAGTGCCGTTGAGCCGCGCCGCGGGCCGCCGCACGCCGCGGTACCCTGGGTTGGTGAGGATGGAGCCTTGAGGGCTCTCGTGACGCCGCTTGCCGCGCGCCTCCATGGCCGCCGGCGCCGTCGCGTGCCACCGTGCGCCGCCGCGCGTTTCGGTCGCCGATGTCAAGCCAAGCTAGCGCCTTGATGCGCCAATCGAAGTTCTGCGCCCCCAATTGAGCACGGGAACGCGCCCTCGCCCACCGCCACGCCGTGCCGCCGCCGTCAAGCCGCCGCCGGAGTGGCAGGACCTTGCTCGTTCCCGCGGCCGCCCCCGGCACCTTGCCGAGTTCGTCGGAGCGTCGCGGAGCGGATGCGCGCCGCCGAGGCCGAGCGCCGCCCGCCGCTCCAACGCGCCGCCATGCCGCCGCCGGCCACCCTTGGCCGCGCGCGCGAGCGAGCGGGGATGAGGATGGGGAGGGGAAGCGGGCGCCTGGCGTGTGGACGTCCATGTGGACCGAGCCGCTCGAGGTGGGTCCCGGGTGAACCAGTCCACCATACGCCGAGCCCCGTGAACCCGTGAACCCCCTGCAACTTTCTGTGAAAGAAGTCCGGGTGGACCGAGTCGGCCCGCAAGTGGACCCCCACCGTCGCCAGTCCACCATGAGCCGAACCGGTGCACCGAGCCCGACCCAGATCCAACAGCGCCACGTGGCGACTTTCGGTTGCGCCACGGGTTGGGCCCGGCCCAGTCCGGCCCACTGGCCCGTGTCGGCCCATTTTCGGCCCATCTGCGGCCCATTTTGGCCCATTGGGCCGTTGACTTGGTCAACGCTGACGTCAGCAGGTCCAACGTGTCATGCGGCCGCGCCGAGCCACATCGCCGCCACGTCGGCCCTTGCTTGCCCGTCGGCCGCCCCTCTCGTGCGACACGTGGCGGGCCCCGTGATGCCACGTGTCGGCCCCCCGAATTAATCCCCTGTTTAATCTTTTTCTTAATATGTTTCAGCTTCAGAAATTCATAACTAATTGCTCGTAGCTCCGAAAAATACAATCAAGGTACCGAAATTTTCGGTAAATCGAGCACAATAATTTGAAGCTATGTTTGAGTGCATTTGGTTCTTCCATATTTTATTTGCCTCTTTGTGAACTCTATAGGAGCCGCTAACGCGACTATTAAATATTCGTTTCAGCCGGACGAGGAGCAGGACTTTGACCAGGACGACTATGAGTACGACGAGGAGTTAGGAGACGACGAAGAAGGTGCCACATCCCATCCACTTTCTTAGATCCCATCATGCATTGCAATACACTTTACTTTCTGCAATACATTTATATTCCTGTGATAGGTTGCATGGTAGTATTTATACTTGTTCGGCCCTGCCTTGATTCGACTATCACCCTGCTACCGCTGTTAGGCTAGACTTGCGCTTACTACCTTTTGCTCTCGTGTTACTTCTACTACGCTTTATATCTGTGATGTGAGGCGTGGTGGACACGGAGATTATTTGGGGGATTTTATGGTTGGATCATGGAGAGCGTCCGCGTGAGTCTTGGGTGAGTGGTGAGGGTTGAGTCGGCCGAATGGGGATCACGACGAGCTATGAGCGAGTCTTGCCGAGGGGATATGGCACGGGTATCCCGCTTTGTGAGTACTGTGGCGGGTAACTCGGTTTGGATTGAGGTGTCCTTGGTGTGAGCTCCTTGGGGTGGAGCCTTGGAAAGGGGGTGCCGTGCGGCACGGTAAAGATTAGCCCATACGGGGGAGATATCGCTGTTCGGCCAATACCTAAGGACTTGAGGGCTAGTAACCGGATCATTGGACGCCTTACTTTCCACTCGCTCTCCAATGGGAGGGGAGACGGTCTAACCATTTGGTAGGACGAACGCCATCACTGTTGGGAGTAAAGCGGAATGTGTCGGGAGGTACGGGCCGAGAGTGCTCACACCCTCCTTAACCAACATAGTGACCCCTTGGCCCGGTACTATGTCTCACGGTCTCGGCGGCCGGGCCGAGTGGCGGGATGGTATTCGTTCCGGGCTTATGGCGATCGGTATACGCCTAGATGATGATCGCATCGATGATGGCTATCTTGTGGATTAGTGAAACCTCTCGCAGAGTGTATGGTTGATCGATCGATACATATGCCAACTTGTCGGCTATGGACCAAGTCCCGTGTGATGCTTCTTGGACTAGGAGAGGAGTCTTCTATCTTTCTGGATGAGTGCGTGTGGATGGGGTTGATTCCGGCTGTGAACCTTGGGAGGTTGTGGGCCGCTGAGGCATGACGAGAGGGAGTCGTTCATGTCGACCACGCGTGGCGTGGAAGGGGTGTGTGGTGTGAGGTGTGTGGTATGGATGGGATGGAGGATGGTTTTGGGAATGGATAAAATTTGACCAACTATATATATTAAACTTGGTTACTATGCATAGGAGACCCCGGCTTTATAGGTTCCCTTGTTATATCCTGTATTTACTTTTATTGCATCCAATTCCACAAATAAGCATAGGGTGGGAATGTGGCCAGTACAATTCGTACTGATACTTGGATAAACAGGTGATGAGGACGAGTACGACTATGATGATGATAGCTATGAGGATTAGTGGGTGTCGTTCCTACGCTCAAGTGTTCGGAGATCGTGTCAATGCTTCCGCTTCTACCTTCAGCTGTTCCGGATGTTTACTTTTCAGTTGATTCCGCCGTTGTGGCGATGTAATAAATTATTGTAATCCCGTACTAATTTACTATTCCTGAGACGATGTATGGAACGATATCAGCTGAACTATTGTAATGTGATGGATTTAATCTGTCGTGTTACCCTCGAATCGTGAAATTCCCATCGCGGAATTTGAGGATGTTTCAGTTGGTATCGGCTCCATGCTTGACCCTAGGACGAGACCCTTAGGATTGGACGACTAGTATAAGAGCCGAGACCTTCTTTCGGTTATATCACCGACCATTGCATCTCTTTTATGCATGGCTTATCTTTATATCGACTTGCCGACCAAACTTCCCTTGAAACCCGAGATGACAAGCCTAGAAAACCCTCCGGTCGGGCCTTTACCACCCTACCCCACCCTCAAGCCGACCTACATGGGGAAGATGCCACGGTGGTTTCTCCCTAACCCTCTACCGAGTCGAAGACCCTAGACGTCCCCGTTGATGAGATCAAGTACGTCCGCTCGGGATGACCGGGGGAAGATGGAGGAATTAAGGGCCACGTCGTCACCAGTGTGGAAGTACCTGCAAGTCTGATCCTGCCCTCGGTGACTGCCTTCACCGAGATGTCGGTGGACGAGACCTGTGAGGAGGGGATTCAAGCAGTTGCCCACAAAGCTCTCCGCCGCGCACTGCGAGACCACTACCTCTACCTGCAGGCGACAGAGTTTCTCCTACTCCCTCAGGCCCTCCGCCTTGAGCTTGCCCCTGAAGCGCAAGTCGTCGAGGCCTTCACCGAGCCGGCCTATGAGGTGGACCCCGTCTTCGTGCCTCTCGGTTACCACCGGTGAACCGGGATCGGTACATTGAGGACTGGAGAAGAGGAACCGTAACTACCGTGGTCTCTTGCGGGATCACCAGGAGTGGCTAGCCAAGGGAATCGAGGAAAATGCCAAGCTGCGAGAGACAGGTGGCTAGGACCGCAAGACCGCCGCCTCGCCAAGCTATCAAACACAAGGATGAAATAGCTGACCTCCAGAACAAGACCGCCGACATCGGCAATGGGAATGTGTACCTAGATTGCAAGGTCCTAGAGCTACAGAGAGACCTCCAGGATAGGAGTGCAGCCTTAGCCAGTGCACGAGAGCAGTCAAGGAGCTATGGAGTGCAGATGCACACCCTCAGCAACAGCAACCTGACCCTGAAGAGAGAGCTCAAGGAGCAGAAGGTCAAGGCCGTGAGGAACCAGGGTCATCTCATCAATACTATGAGGATGAACGAGTTTCTCCGCGAGAAGCTCAAGTTGACCGAAGAAGCTTGGTCCATGTCGGACAAGAAGCGACTCAGGGAGCTCGAAGAAGTTCAGAAGCAGTTGCCCCCACACAAGCGCGTGCAGCCTCACAAGGAGACGTTCAAGCTCGGCGAGTCGACTCTGAACTTCAAGGACTGCCCTGCAGCTGCTGGAGTGAAGCCCACTGATGAGCACGCCGAGGCTCTCGCCTACGTCAGGCGCCTGCGCAAGACCAGGACAGAGATAAGAGTTTCTGGCGAGCGCGTTCCATCAGCAGTTCACCACCAGGAGTAGGTGTGAGTGTGTCGGACCCTGCGTGGTCAAGTATCATGTTCTATCATAGCTGAGTAGCCACCAGTCATGAGTCGTGTGAGACGTGAGTTGTCATGATGTACCCCATGAGTAGTATGAGTTAAGATGTACCCCCATGAGTTACCATGCGTAGAACGAACCCTGTCAACACTATTATTACTATGTCATAATATTTTTATTCCACCCATGTAATGAGTGATCGGATTTTATCGCTTCTTATGGTTTTTATTGCTTCTTTGCATGAGTGTTGGATAGAATAAATGTTTTTCCCTTAAATTGTTGAAATCAATTAATTCTATTGAACTATGTAATAATGTACTATGGGTACTAAACTCTTATGGCCGTGTCACAGATGTCAACCCGTCGTTCAGCTCGCCTTGAGCGCCGCCCACCGTCCCCCGGGCCAGCCCTGGGACGTGGTGCCCATGGACGTGGTCGTGGCCGTGGACGTGGTCGCGGCCGCAATCTCAACCTGGGCGGTGATGACCGTCGTGAAGTGACCCCGCCACCAGTCAACAATGAGGGTCAGCTGAGAATGCGCCTGGAGGAGGCGGAGAGGAAGTGCCAGGTGGAGGAGGTGGGCAGGAGGTTCCCCCTGGAGGTGGAGGCGGCAATGCTCCACCACCACCACCGCCGAACCTAGCTGAGGTCATGGCGCAGCAGACTCAGCTTCTTGCCGCTCCGGGTCAATGGTGCCAACCGCCGCCATGGTGGTCCGCCCGAGGACTTTCGGCCGGAAGCCGGAGGGATTTAAGCCGCGTCCCCCACCTTTGATTGTCGAATGCGGACCCAATGGTTGTTTATGATTGGCTGAAGGAAATCGAGAAGAAGCTTGATCTCACTACCCGCACCGATGAGGAGTGCGTTGGGATTGCTGCCACCGGCTTGTAGGTGGAGGTCGCTCGTGGTGGGACGGCCTACTGCGAATCCCACGAGGACCCCCGCCAACATCTCGTGGGATGAGTTCGTGGAGGAGTTCCGCGATTTCTTCATCCCTAAGGGCGCCATGAAGGCCAAGGAGAAGGAGTTCCGCAACGTCACTATGATCCGCAATGAGAGGGTTCATGAGTACACCAACCGCTTTACCAACCTGCTGCGCTATGCCCCACCCGCGTGTGCTGCTGATGAGAATGAGAAGATGTACTACTACCGTGAAGGTCTGAGTACCCGCATCAAGCTGGCCCTCTCTGGTACAGAGAGCCGTACACTGAGAGAGCTCATTGACCGTTGCATGGACATTGAGAAGGATCGCATGGAAGCAGACGCTCTGCGTGACAAGAAAGAGAGGAAGCGTCGTCCTGAAGGATCCTCTCGCGCTCCCCCTCAGAAGCGCCGCAAAGAGGCCCCTGTGCAAGGCCGCTACCGCAACACTCAGAACTTTGCGCTGCGGCACTGGTCGTGGTGGGGGTAACTACACCAACAACTACCCTCGCGGAGCAACCCGATGGTGAACCGCCCCGCGGGGAACCGCTCCGCGCCCGGTCGTCCCGCGCCGAACAACAAGAATTGGAGGGCTCCCGCGACAACCCCAACGGGCGGTATGGGCCCTACTTGCTATGGTTGCGGACGCCGGGTCACAAGGTCATAGCGTCCTCGAAGATCGCTACCCCGGAGCTCGAACACTCGGCACCGTGCTTCGCCCCGCGAGGTCGTCTCACTCACCCGACCGCGAGAAGATGCACAGCTGCCCCCGGACGTGGTGTACGGTATGTTTTTAGTACATGGTGCAAAAGCTTCCGTACTTTTTGATTCTCGGAGCTACTTGTTCTTACATATCTGCTAAGTACGCTAGAGAGCATAACATACCAGTTACTCCCCGTAGAGAACCCATCATTACCAGCTCACCCCTAGGAGAACTCAAGAGTACCCACCTATGCAAGGGAGTGAAACTTACCATCGAGGGTCTTACCTTTCTAGCCAACCTCACCCCGCTACCCTCCATAGTCTAGATGTTATACTAGGGATGGATTGGTTAACCAAACACCGAGGAGTCATATCTTGCTCACCCGGATACGCGAGATAACCCATCCTAGTGGCCAAATTTGTTAGATGCCTACCCCAGACGAATGCAGTTAACCAACCTCCTATGTGCCCTAGCAACCAAACCCGAGGCCAAAACAACCCAAGACGGTAGATGATGTGCCTCGTGGTGAGAGACTATGCCGATGTTTTCCCCGAAGAGTTACGGGAATGCCCCCGATCGTGATGTGGAATTCGTCATCGACTCATGCCGGCACGGGTCCCATTGCTAAGCGACCCTACCGCATGTCAGTAGATGAGCTGGAAGAGCTCAAGAAGCAGTTGAAGGAGCTCTCTGATAAAGGCTACATCCGACCCAGTGCTTCTCCCTGGGGATCTCCTGTCTTGTTCGTGAAGAAGAAAGATGGCTCAATGAGGATGTGCATCGATTATCGTAATCTGAATGCCGTCACCATCAAGAACAAGTATCCCCTGCCAAGGATAGATGATTTGCTGGATCAGTTGAGAGGTGCCAAGTACTTCTCCAAGATTGATCTCAGATCAGGCTATCACCAGATGAAGATTCGGGAGGAAGACATTCCTAAGACTGCCTTTGTCACCCGATATGGCCAGTATGAGTGCACAGTGGTGTCCTTCGGACTCACAAATGCTCCTGCCTACTTCATGAACATGATGAATAAGGTATTCATGGATGTGCTCGACAAGTTCGTCGTGGTATTCATTGATGACATCCTTATCTACTCTGCCACTGCTGAAGAGCATGAAGAACACCTGAGAACAGTGCTCGAAAGATTGAGTCTACACCAGCTATATGCCAAGTTTAGCAAGTGTGAATTCTGGCTTGAGGAAGTAGCCTTTCTGGGTCATGTGCTTTCAGCTGATGGTGTTGCTGTAGACCCTGCCAAGATTGAAGCCGTGAAAGAATGGGAACAACCCCGTTCTGTGACCGAAGTCAGGAGTTTCTTGGGATTGGCTGGATATTATCGCCGATTCATCGAGAACTTCTCCAAGATAGCTCGCCCTATGACCAACCTCTTGAAGAAGACCAAGGAGTTTGAGTGGACGCCCGAGTGCGAACAAAGCTTCCAGACTCTGAAAGAAAGATTGACCACCACCCCGGTACTGGCATTACCAGATATCAGCAAGGACTTTGTAGTCTATTGTGACGCCTCCCGTCAAGGACTCGGTTGCGTGCTGATGCAGAATGGTAAAGTCATTGCTTATGCTTCTCGCCAGCTGAAAGACCACGAACAACGTTATCCTACCCATGATCTCGAGCTAGCCGCTGTCGTTCATGCTCTGAAGATCTGGAGGCATTACTTGATTGGCAACAAGTGTGATATCTATACTGATCACAAGAGCTTGAAGTACTTCTTTACTCAAGAAGACCTGAACATGAGGCAACGCCGATGGCTGGAGCTCATCAAAGACTATGACCTCGAAATACACTATCATCCGGGAAAGGCCAATGTAGTTGCCGATGCTCTCAGTCGCAAAAGCTACTGTCACACCCTGATCTCAGAATCCGTGCCACCTGAGCTTAAACGGGAGCTTGAGGACTTTCAGCTTGAAATAGTACCTCATGGCTCGCTAAATGAGCTCCGCATCCAAGCACAACCTCACCGATCGCATCCGCGAAGCCCAAAAAGAATGTAAGGACTGCGGCGCATCCGTGGTCTAATGGAGCGTGGGTATAACCCCGATTCGAGAGAAGACGAACAAGGAGCCCTCTCGGTGCAATGACGAATTTGTGTGCCCTCCGATCCGGCTTTGCGAGAGGAGATTCTATCGAAGCACATGATTCCAAATACTGCATTCACCCTGGTTGCGTAAAGATGTATCGTGACCTCAGGAAGCACTTCTAGTGGAAGAGCATGAAAGCAGACATTGCGGGTCATGTGGCCCGATGTGACATCTGCAACAGAGTCAAGGCCGAACACAAAAGACCCGCGGGTTTGCTAAAGCCCCTTGATGTTCCTGAATGGAAGTGGGAAGACATATCCATGGATTTCATTGTAGGGTTGCCTCGCTCCACGCATGGAAACAATGCCATATTGGTGATAGTTGATCGCTTGACTAAAGTCGCTCATTTCTTGCCCGTCAAAGAGACAATCCGAGCGGAACAGTTAGCGATCTCTACATCAAGGAAATTCTCCGCTTGCATGGTGCCCCTAAAAGCATCGTATCGATCGCGGATCCTTGTTCATGTCCCGTTTCGGCAACGAGATGCATAGATCCATTGGGACTAAGCTCGATTATAGTACGGCTTACCATCCTCGGACCGATGGCCGTACGTAAAGGGTGAACCAAATTCTCGGGAAGATATGCTTAGAGCCCGTGTCCCGCAATATGGGACCGATTGGGAGAAGAGCCTACCACATGCAGAATTCTCCTACAACAATAGCTACCAAGCCAAAGCATTAAGATGCCACCGTTTGAAGCTCGTACGGAGACCTTGCAACACTCCGCTTATGTGGTCACAACCTGGTGAAAGAGTTTTTCACGGAGCCGACAAGATCAAACAGCCGAAGAGGGTGTTGCCCAAGTCCAAGCAAACCTAAAAGCCGCTCGAGCCGACGAGTAAGAGTTATGCCGACAAAAGGCGTAGAGACCTTGAATTTGAAGTGGGAGACTCCGTCTACCTCAAAGTGTCACCGCTTCGTGGTACCGTCCGGTTCCATGTGAAAGGGAAGCTTGCTCCAAGATACATAGGCCCCTACCCGATCATTGGGAGAATTGGGAAGCTTGCGTATAGGCTTGAACTACCTCCAGAGTTGGCGGGAGTGCACCCCGTCTTCCATGTGTCACAACTACGCAAGTGTCTGAAGCTGCTAGAGCAACAACACGTGACCACCGACGTACTAGATGTGCAAGACTCACTTGAGTACAAAGAACACCCGATCAAGATTCTGGGCTGGGACACCAAAGAAACTAGAAGCAAGTCCATTCCTATGTGCAAGGTTCGGTGGAGCAACCACACGTAAAGAGAAGCCACATGGGAGAAGGAGTCGAACTTCGTGCCATATACCCCTACCTCTTCGACGGGTAAGTTACTTTTTAAATCTCGGGACGAGATTCTCGTAAGGGGGCAGGGACCGTAACATCCCAAAAATCCAAGTTACAAATTTTTTTGCCAAAAACCCATGAGTGGTGATGTGCCATGTAGTTGCAACCCAAAAACCCCACCTAGATTAACCCGGAGTTTGCATTAGTTTTTACTTTCATCATGCATTTTAATTCAAGTTTGATTTGGACTTATTGGTTCTTTTGGTTGCTTAATTAAATCAACCCAAAAGCTTATAAATAAATATGAAATCACCTATACAAGTTAAGGGACTAATGCCCTAAATCAAGCCTATGACTACCTATGACCTCCATGGGATTTTTGCACCCATGTAACAAAGAATGGAGACATCCAAACACCCAAGAAAAGAAAAAGAAAAAGAAAACGAGAAAAGGAAAAGGAAAGATAATGACAAAGCCATTCCGGCCCATGGCCACTTGCCAAGCCCAACTCGGCCCGTCGCCCCCTTCTCTTTTTACCAAATTACGCCCACGCGGCCTATCCTTTCTCCTCCATTCCAACCGGCCGGCCCATCTATTCTTTTCTTTTTCTTTTCCAATCCACCGAGCCGGCCCAATTCCCTTCTCTTCGCGCCGGCCCAGCCAGCCGCGCGGCCGCTTTCGCTTCGGCGCGTGGCGACAAGCCGCCGCCGCCGCCGACGTGATGGCCCCACTTGTCATAGGCACGGTCGCCCTCTCGCTTTTCCTCCTCTCCGTCCTCTCGCTTTGACCGGGGTGGAATCGCCGCCGCCGCGCCACCTCGCTCGGATTCGATTGGCGAACCCCGCAGCCTCTACGTCGCCGCCCGCGCCACGTGGCCGACAAGCTCGGCGCAAGGACGCGCGCCGCGGACTTTACTCGCGCGACGCCGCGCGCGCCGCGCCCGTTCCCCACTACGCCGTCCGGCCGTTGCTTCCCCACTACGCCCCGCTGTCTTGGCCTCCAAGCCGAGCGGGAGTGCGCCATGACGCACGCGAAGACCCCACTGTCCCGGCGCCTCTCGGCCACCCGATCGACGCGAGCGGCGTGGATGCCACCACGCCCTCCTGTTCCGGCCGCCGGCTATAAGAACGAGGCCCCGACGCCCCTAGGGTTCCACCGTTTCCGCCGCCGCTTGCGGCTTCCACCAAACCCCCCCCACCAGACCGCTAGAACGGAGGAGAAGAAAGAGGGAAGAAAGGAGAAGAAGAAGGCGGGGAGGAGCCGCCGCCGCCGAGGGAGAAGAAGCCGTGCGCCGCCGCGGGGAGAAGGAGGGCATCGCCGGGAGCCGCGCCGCCGTCCGCTCGCCACGCCGCGCCGCGAGCCGTACCCCGACGCCCTAGACCACCGCTTCACCGCCCGAACGCCTACTTCCTCCACCGCGCCGGTGAGCTCGCCATCCCCGATTCCAACCTCGCCTTGCTACTTCCCGGCCATGGCGCCGAGGCGCGGAGGTCGAGGGCCACCGCTACCCCCCTCGGACACACGCACAACACGAGCATGGACCAGCCCCGCCACCGTGTGCGGCGCCACCATACGCCGCCGTCTCGACCCCCATGTCCGCCCGCGCCGTGGCCACGCCAAGCCACGGAGCGCGCCGTTTTCCGGCCGCCATCGGCCACCAGGGACACACCGGACCCCCGGACAACGTCCGCCGCGACAGGGGCGCACTTGGTGTGCCGGTCGCCGGTGTGAGACGCCCGAGTGGGAGATTCACCTCACCTCGCCACCGAGGAAGCGTCCGCACGGGGCGCTCTGGGAGCGCCACCGTGGCGCGATTGCGCCGGCCGACTCCGGCCGCCTCGCTCGCCGAGGCAGTGCCGTTGAGCCGCGCCGCGGGCCGCCGCACGCCGCGGTACCCTGGGTTGGTGAGGATGGAGCCTTGAGGGCTCTCGTGACGCCGCTTGCCGCGCGCCTCCATGGCCGCCGGCGCCGTCGCGTGCCACCGTGCGCCGCCGCGCGTTTCGGTCGCCGATGTCAAGCCAAGCTAGCGCCTTGATGCGCCAATCGAAGTTCTGCGCCCCCAATTGAGCACGGGAACGCGCCCTCGCCCACCGCCACGCCGTGCCGCCGCCGTCAAGCCGCCGCCGGAGTGGCAGGACCTTGCTCGTTCCCGCGGCTGCCTCCCTGGCACCTTGCCGAGTTCGTCGGAGCGTCGCGGAGCGGATGCGCTCGCCGCCGAGGCCGGAGCGCCGCCCCAGCGCTCCAACGCGCCGCCATGCCGCCGCCGGCCACCCTTGGCCGCGCGCGCGACAGAGCGAAGGGGATGAGGATGGGGAGGAGAAGCGGGCGCGGGGCGTGTGGACGTGGTCCATGTGGACCGAGCCGCTCGAGGTGGGTCCCGGGTGAACCAGTCCACCATACGCCGAGCCCCGTGAACCCATGAACCCCCTGCAACTTTCTGTGAACCAAGTCCAGGTGGACCGAGTCGCTGACAGTGGACCCCCACCGTCGGCCCACCATGAGCCGAACCGTGCACCGAGCCCGACCTGCATCCCGGGGCGCCACGTGGCGACTTTCGGTTGCGCCACGTGTTGGGCCCGGCCCGGCCCAGTCCGGCCCACTGGCCCGTGTCGGCCCATTTTCGGCCCATCTGCGGCCCATTTTGGCCCATTGGGCCGTTGACTTGGTCAACGCTGACGTCAGCAGGTCCAACGTGTCATGCTGACGTCAGCAGCCACATCAGCGCCACGTCAGCCTTGCTTGCCCAGTCAGCCGCCCCTCCGTGCGACACGTGGCGGGCCCCGTGATGCCACGTGTCGGCCCCGAATTAATCCCCCGTTTAATCTTTTTCTTAATATGTTTCAAACCGTAAATTCATAACTAATTGCTCGTAGCTCCGAAAAATACAATCAAGGTACCGAAATTTTCGGTAAATCGAGCACAATAATTTGAAGCTATGTTTGAGTGCATTTGGTTCTTCCATATTTTATTTGCCTCTTTGTGAACTCTATAGGAGTCGCTAACGCGACTATTAAATATTCGTTTCAGAGCCGGACGAGGAGCAGGACTTTGACCAGGACGACTATGAGTACGACGAGGAGTTAGGAGACGACGAAGAAGGTGCCACATCCCATCCACTTTCTTAGATCCCATCATGCATTGCAATACACTTTACTTTCTGCAATACATTTATATTCCTGTGATAGGTTGCATGGTAGTATTTATACTTGTTCGGCCCCCGCCTTGATTCGACTATCACCCCGCTACCCGTTAGGCTAGACTTGCGCTTACTACCTTTTGCTCTCGTGTTACTTCTACTACGCTTTATATCTCGTGATGTGAGGCGTGGTGGACACGGAGATTATTTGGGGGATTTTATGGTTGGATCATGGAGAGCGTCTTTGCGTGAGTCTTGGGTGAGTGGTGAGGGTTGAGTCGGCCGAACGGGGATCACGACGAGCTATGAGCGAGTCTTGCCGAGGGGATATGGCACGGGTATCCCCGCTTTGTGAGTACCGTGGCGGGTAACTGGTTTGGATTGAGGTGTCCTTGGTGTGAGCTCCTTGGGGTGGAGCCTTGGAAAGGGGGTGCCGTAAAGACGGTAAAGATTAGCCCATACGGGGGAGATATCGCTGTTCGGCCAATACCTAAGGACTTGAGGGCTAGTAACCGGATCATTGGACGCCTTACTTTCCACTCGCTCTCCAATGGGAGGGGAGACGGTCTAACCATTTGGTAGGACGAACGCCATCACCGTTGGGAGTAAAGCGGAATGTGTCGGGAGGTACGGCCGAGAGTGCTCACACCCTCCTTAACCAACATAGTGACCCCTTGGCCCGGTACTATGTCTCACGGTCTCGGCGGCCGTGGCCGAGTGGCGGGATGGTATTCGTTCGGGCTTATGGCGATCGGTATCCGCCTAGATGATGATCAAGCATCGATGATGGCTATCTTGTGGATTAGTGAAACCTCTCGCAGAGTGTATGGTTGATCGATCGATACATATGCCAACTTGTCGGCTATGGACCAAGTCCCGTGTGATGCTTGCTGGACTAGGAGAGGAGTCTTCTATCTTTCGGATGAGTGCGTGTGGATGGGGTTGATTCCGCCGTGAACCTTGGGAGGTTGTGGGCCGCCGAGGCATGACGAGAGGGAGTCGTTCATGTCGACCACGCGTGGCGTGGAAGGGTGTGTGGTGTGAGGTGTGTGGTATGGATGGGATGGAGGATGGTTTTGGGAATGGATAAAATTTGACCAACTATATATATTAAACTTGGTTACTATGCATAGGAGACCCCGGCTTTATAGGTTCCCTTGTTATATCCCGTATTTACTTTTATTGCATCCAATTCCACAAATAAGCATAGGGTGGGAATGTGGCCGGTACAATTGCATCGATACTTGGATAAACAGTGATGAGGACGAGTACGACTATGATGATGATAGCTATGAGGATTAGTGGGTGTCGTTCCTACGCTCAAGTGTTCGGAGATCGTGTCAATGCTTCCGCTTCTACCTTCAGCTGTTCCGGATGTTTACTTTTCAGTTGATTCCGCCGTTGTGGCGATGTAATAAATTATTGTAATCCCGTACTAATTTACTATTCCTGAGACGATGTATGGAACGATATCAGCTGAACTATTGTAATGTGATGGATTTAATCTGTCGTGTTACCCTCGAATCTGTGAAATTCCCATCGCGGAATTTGAGGATGTTTCATTACCACCAGTGTATACGCGTATTTCAAAGATCTGCAAAATTGTAATGAAGCTAGCATAGTTACACGAATAGTAATGGCGTCTTTCTAAATCGTGAAAATTAGAGGAAGTATTAGACATCGACTGATTCTACAACTATTGCAATTTGAGTGTCTGCCATTTGAGACAGGGTGCTATGAAAAGTATGGCATGCTGTAATTGTGGCTGCGAGCCAAACATCTCCAAGAAAAAATTTGGTATGACTAAGCTGTGACATGGCACGTTCTGGTCACGAACCAAACAGAGCCTAATTTTTCCTTTGTCGGTTATATGAAACAACGACACAAATTAGATACGTATTTAGATATCCATTTAACTTTGTTGTCTATTAGTATTTATTGCATTATTTTATGATGAAAAATAATCATATGAAGAGAAATTAAAACATAAGCATACTATAAAAACGCTATACATATAAACAACAATAATAGTACAAGTCATATTAATTATGTATATGATTAAATCATATTGATTACAAAATCTACCTTACAAATTTGACCATATATATTTACATTACAAATTTGGACATAGAATTCGAGATAATTTGGGTTTTGGGACCTTTGTTTCTATCTCTAAAACACGTTCAGATACATCCATTTAGTATGATATTATATGCGAACATATCAACATATATTTTAATCACAAATTTTAACATATAAATTTTGACCACATATATTTATATTACAAATTCCGACCTCTAAAAAGTATGCTGCCTCCACTACGAGTCTGTAACCTCCTCCAAGAACTCCGTCCACGCTTCTCTCCCGTGCTGCCTTGCACACCATCCATGGAAAAACTCACACAAAGAATCTCAGGCCAGTCTCTGTCTGTCTTCCCGAGACGGTACAGATAGTTGGGGCAGAAAGGTAAAATCTGCGTCATCCTCCTCGCAACAACGAACAGGGTGGACGCGTGGTGTGGGGAGTATTTAATTGGCAGAGCTGCGGCGTGAAGGTGCCACCACCTACCTACCGTCCCCCCTCGCCATCCGTCCGCAGACCGCAGCGGCCAGAGCAGCCCCCACACCACAGTAGCACCATGGGATGGTCGTGGGGCATCCATCCAAATTCTGGCTCCCATCGATGCGTACGCAAGCAAAGAGAGAGAAAGGGACACCATGACCGTGTCGTCCACCCCCGACCCCCAGCCTTTTACTAATGGCGCATGACTTTTCCCTCCGTCCCTAGCAGAGAGAGCGACGGGAGCGACGAAATTGGGCTCAGCGCAGCGAGCGTGCACGGTGTACTGCCGCGTGCTACATCCTTCATGGCGTCATCCCATCCTCTCGCGAGCTCCCTCATTGATACCGTCCACCACCACTCTGCTCCTCGTGCCCAGTGGTAGAGAGAGAAGGCATACGCGGCTTCCAAGAATGCCTGATGAGGTCGCGCAGACCGGAGAGAGAGAGAGATGTGCGGAAGCGATCGAGCGAGCCGGAGAGAGACAGCGGCCCACTACTCCCCAATCCACGCACCATTACCACCGCCCTCCTGTCTACCACCACCACTGCTGATAGGATGAGAGAGAGAGAGTTGAAACTCCATCAGTCCAGTCGTTGGGTCGGTGGCGTTTCTTGCCGGGCATGCGTGCTTCCTCAAACTCCCCGTCCGTCCGCCCCGGCCTCCTGTTGCCACCAATCCATGGGCCTTTTTGGGTTTTCGACCTCACCTCACCTCACCCATGGGTCAGGTCAGAGGAGCTCTCCCCTTCACACGCCGCCCGCCCGCGGCTGGAGAGAGAGAAAGCGGGGGCGAGCAACAGCAGGGCAGGAAGGCGCAAGAAACTTCCCCCACCTCCTCCTGCTCGCCTTCCGCCTTTATTTCTTGTCGTCTCCTTCCTCGGTCCTATCTCCTCTCCTGCTCCGCCTTTTCCTCATCGGTTCCTCCTCGCCCCCTGCGCGCGGGTTGAGGTGAGGCGATCTCGGCCATGGCGGCCATCAAGAAGCCCAAGGTCGTCTTGGCGCAGCCGGCGGTGGGGGCTCCGGCGTCGCGGCCGCCCTTCTTTTCTCGCGCGCACGGCCCGGTCCGAGGCGCCGGGGACGAGGCGGCGTACAGGGCCAGCCTCAGGTACCGGGCCCTCCTCCAGGACTACCAGGAGCTCATCAAGGTGAGCCGAGGGTTCTCTTCCTCGACCTTCTCCTCGCGCTGCTGATCTGATCTCGGGTTTGCCCGTTTGGGGAGGTTTTGTTTTGCCTTGTATGATCGATCGGCTTTGGAGCCGCGTTTAGTTTTTCCGGGATTTGTTGCTGTGAGGTTTGCGGTGTTTGTTCCGCCCGTTTTTTTTTTCTCTTGGGGTTTATTTAGATTTCATTCATCCCCTGTTCTCGTTCTTTTGAGGATTTCTTGTGGATCTGTTGTCTTTTGTTAGGCTCAATCTGCTTGCTACGGCGTTCTGAGATCCATCTGTGCATTCAGCTGAGATTTGAGCCTTCGAGGCATTATAACTTCCACATCACTTTGCTGTTTTATCTCCACTTCGATATATGTTCTGAATAATATCTGACAATGGTTATGTCTTGTTGACCTGCGCAGGAAACCCAAGCAAAGAAGAAGAGGATGCACATGGAGAGGCTCAGGAAGCAGAGGCTTTTGGCTGAAGTCAAGTAATTCTCTGATCCTACCATTTTTACTCGAGTGTGTATGTGTGCTGCTACTGTCTCTCTCTGTTTGTCTGCGTGTGTGTTATCATTGTGTTATCTCTGTCTGTGGGTGGCATACTGGCATTATGTTTGCTAATTTTTGTGTAAACCCATGTTGTTGCAGATTCTTGCGGAAGAGATACAAATTCATGTCTGAAAACCCATCTAAGACAATTGTCTGTAGACTGAAGAATCCAGCAATGTCATCTGCATCCTGGACAGCTGCTTCGGCAGGTGACGCCCAGCACCAGTCGGTTCATGCTGCCGGGAGCTCCAGTAGAAGCCAGTTGGTGCACCGAAGGCGCGGTGGTTCATCTCCGGTGATTGACCTCAATGAGGCCTGTGAGCCGGTACAAAATTGGGATAAACCGCATTTTACTTGCTGCAATAGCTCTCAAGTTTCAGTTATCTCAGCAGGTTCCTCTCGTTTCAGGGTTATGAGGAGATGGAAATCGAAGAGCACCATGGTTACAAGGCCCCTCTAGGCGTCAACAAGTCAAAGAGATATCTGATGGAAGGTGATGCTGCTGCTGGCTCAAGCCAGGTGAGAATGCCTGTGTTCTGGGATGTCCAGAACCCAGCAGGGCGATCTGGGAAGAGGAAGATCTCATGGCAGGATCAGTTGGCCCTGAGAGTATAGGTAAATGACAATGTTTAGCTCTAGTACAGTAGTAGTATTCTAGTAGGATTTGTATGTCATTGCTAGCCTGGTAAATGTAAAGGGATGGTTGGGACAATCTCAATGGTTTTTATCTGCTCATGTTTAGTGATGATGAAAGCATAGGGTGTTTGTGCATGTGTGATCAATCACCGAAATCTTATGGTTAAATACTGGTATGGCGGGCTAATGGTTCAATGATAGATGTGGCTTCCAAGGAAGTAATCTTCTGTTCATGTAGAGTTGCAATATAGCAAACATAAAGTTCAAGAAGACGAAAACAATTTTTACATCAGCTTATATTGTCCATATAGCAGTGTTTTGTCAATTATAGTTTTGAGTTGAAAGCATCTTATAGCATGATGTATGCAGCTCTATGCATTATGATCCAGGAGCTTAGCTGTGCCATTACTTTTGATGTGATTGTTTAGCATGAACTCCGGAACTTCGAGCAGTTAAGCACTAGTAGCACCAATTTTCGAACCCTTGGATACTGGACTTGCTATGTTTTATGTAGCACGAGATCTTTGTAAACCATTGGTGGAAATTGTTCAGATCTTCATTTTTCAGTGTGGTAGAGTTTTTGTGTCTGTGTGAGACAAGTTACAGGGCGGGGTTGGATGGCACTGTGGCAGGATCCGGGATGATCATGTCTGTCTGTTGCTGAGACTCTGGCTGCTAGAGGTAGGAGGAGTGTGTCTTTTTTTTCTTCCGACACGAGGAATGATGTATTTTCAATGGTTATTGGTGTCCATGGATAGAAACACCACTGACTTGACCCACGGTATCCAAAGGCCATGTTATGTTGATGAACTTTGTTTGCCTGAGATGTGTATATGCCCCAGGCCGCACGCTTCATCAAACAGGATGCTTCATAGCATTCCTTCTGATGCGTTCCGCCAATACTCACTGACAATTCCCTTAAAAAAGGGATCCTTCTATCTCGAGCAGTTTCTGAGGTCGATCATACTCTACTCTTTTCCCTGCAACAAGCAATCAAGTATTCATAATGAGTATTTCTGCAAAAAAAAATGTATTCATAATGAGTTGCAGAAACATTCCCTGCAACATTGTTAAAGGACTTATTATGCATGCTTAGGCTGTCTCCAACAAGTAACCTAAAAGGAGACCCAAACATAAAAAAACGTCGGCACAATATCTTTCGGTGATGAAAATTGCCTCCAACAGCCGACCGAAAGCAGCAGCGATTTTTGGTTGCTAGGAGAGACTCTCTCCTCGACGCAAATGGCCAGGTGGGGCCGCCACCAGGGGCTCTGCGCGTGGAGCTTGTGGCGCCATGGCCTGGGCCTCCGCACCGTCGAATGAGAGGCGCCGCCGCCGCTGGAGCTTGCCATGAGAGCACCTCCGAAGCCGCCGCCCACAGTCGTCGACCGCCGCCACCACCACGTCCTCCACCGGGCCGGCCAGATCCGGCCACCAGGCACCAGCTCCGGGCACCGGACCGGCGAGCCGAGAGCCAGCGCCGCCGCCAACCTTCGTCATCCGCCATGGCATCCTCAAAGCTTGCCTCCACCGCCGACTCAGGCCGCAAATCCGGCCTAGATCAGCGCCTTCAGTGCGGCGGCCACGGCGGTGAGCGCGACCCCGACCCGCTCGCCGAAGTTGAGCCGACGCGGGACGCGCGGGAACATGTACTCACGCCGCCGCCGCGGGCGACTCCCTCGCCGTCCGCCGCTGCCTCCTCTCCGCCACGCTGCGAGCCGCCGTGAGGACGACCCGTGCCGCGAGCCGTCGGCAAGTGCGCTCCGCCTGGCCACGGCCGCTCCGCCTCAAGCCCAGCCGTCGCGAGGATCCATGCCGCGAGACGCCGGCGGGAGCACTCCGCCCCGAGCGCCGCCGTCACGAGGACGGGCCGCGCCGCGAGCTGCCGGCGGGCGCACTCCGTCCCGAGCGCACTCCGTCCCGAGCTCCGCCGTCACGAGGACGGGCCCCGAGCACATACGCCGCGAGGGCGGGCGCACACTCCACCTCGATCACCGCCGTCGCAAGGACGGGCCGCGCCACGAGCCACCGGCGGGAGCACTCCGCCTGGGCAGCACCGCTCCGCCCCTGCGAGGATGAACGGCGTGCGCCGCCGCCGCGAGGACGAGCTGGAGCCAATGGCCGCCGGAGGAAGGAGAGAGGAGAGACGAGGGCTAGGGCCCGCCTGCTTCGCTGATGCCACTGCCACAACGATCTGGAGCCAACGACCGCCGGAGTGAGGAAGAGAGAGAAGATTGGGAGCTCTGCATTTCGGTAGGCTGTTGGAGAAGATAAGTTTTTGGTGCCCAATCCTTTTACTGTATACGATCCAAACTGTGAAATGGCTCTCTAGTTTGAGTCTCCGCTGTTGGAGACAGTCTTAGGTCATTCTCAATCGGAGTTCATTGGAGTTTCATAGGTATTAAATAAGTTGATGTGATATAGTTTGAATTAAGAGAGATGAAAATAGTTTCATGGAGATGAAACTTGTTTACATCGTTTCCATTTTAAAACTCCCACTAATACTAGCCTTATAAGGATGGGTACCCTATAAGGATATAGGTGGCTGGTAACCAGTAGTGATTACCATCAGTTGCCATTCTAGTTAATTTCTCTGTGGGGGTATTAACCTCTATACCTGCACGGCATGACTTTTAGGCCTGCTCGGGCATGATCCTTTGGCCCAAGGGCGGAAGGCCGATTAGGGCCCCGGCCTGGTCGGCTGCCTTGGATGACAAGGAAGAAGGACCAAGCAGATTAACGCCCCTGGTCGGCGATAAAGATATTGATAGTTAAAGATTGGATTTGATTGATATTGTTACCTTTGATGTAGATCCATTAACCTGAGATATCAGGGCTTGTAATCCTGCTCCCCATTATATAAGGCGAGCAGGGCACCCCCCCAAACTCACCTCATATACCACCGAGTATAATCAATCAAGAGCACATGACGTAGGGTATTACGCAATTTGCGGCCTGAACCTGTATGAACATTGCGTCTCGTGTTCTTGATCACATCTCGTTCGTCATCTAGTGTGCCTCTACCGATCAATCTATTACCGTCGGTATACCCTAGGTAGACTGCCGTCGATATTTCGTCGACAGTGGCGCGCCAGGTAGGGGGTGTGCGCGAAGATTTTAAGGCGAACAAGATGGTTTCGTTCCCTGCATCCATGGAGCGCGACGCCACCGTCCAGATCAACTTCGGCTCCTTCAACGTCCACGACAATCCCGTGGATAAGTCCAGCGTTGAGGCGACTGCGCTCGCCCTCCAGGCCCGACTCCGCTTGCAGAACAATTTTCCGATCCAATCGAGAAACTGCTGGCGCCGTCTCCTCGACCACTGATCCCGCGGTACCAAGGGCGTCGGATTGACAATTCATATCTGATCGAGATGATCGATCACCATGGAGAAGGTTTGGCGGAAACTCTCGCCCTTGCGGAATCCGCACTCCAACAACTCGCCGACCTCCGAGTCGACGATGGTTTCACCACCGTGCGCCGGCGGAAGCGCAACCACGATCAAGAAGCACCGGACTGGATCGCCCAAAACAATTGCAAACCCGCCCGCCACAACCCTTTTTCAATGGTGGCCAGGGCAGCCCTTTTCTCTATGGGCTCAAGAATGCTGCCGCATCTTACGAGGAGCTCTTCCTCCATTGGTTCCTCAACACGGCAATTGCATACGGCAGCAACCGAGTCCGCCTCACTTCGTCAATATGGTAAGCTTGGAGGACGCCGGCGTCAACAAGGCACAGTCGGCCGGTGGAGAAAACCCAGATGGTGCACCGCTCCCTCCCGCTGTTCAAGCGGTGCTCGACGCCGGGTCCCCAGGACAACTCCTCGCCGCAATTGGCTATACATCTCCGGCTCCCATGGAGACATCAAGCTCCATGACGACACAAGTTTCGCCAATGATATTGGACGCCGACCAGGTTGCTGGAGACAGCGCGGCTGGAGATAACGACCCCCAGGAGGCGATCGCACCAGATCAGGAAGTTGAATACCCCAAGATTCCGCCCGAGTTCGGAGGTGCTGTGTTCATGGTTAGCGTCGATGAGCCTACCATCGACAACGAGACCCCAGATCAGCGACGTGACCATATCGCGCGTAATGCACGGCGGACAACTCATCACTCGAATTGCATAAAATGCTGTCATTCTAGTTTATTCGAGCAAGTTTTTAGGTTGACCCAATGACCAAAAATAATTCAAACTTGCATTCCTACAGCTACTACATGCTTAGCAAAACTACCTTCTCTAATGTTTGACGTGAACTTCCAAGTACGAATTTTCTAGTATTTCACATAATTGTTTTTTACCGACACCTGAGTCAGTGAGTCAGTTTGATTCCGACACCCTCATACCCATGTCCATGTCAAGTAAAGTGTCAGCGCCTTCAGCATTTCAGAAACCCTAAAAATTTCCTTATGTTGTTACTTCCTCCGTCTCATTGAAAGTATCGTTTGAAAAGCGTGCCCTCCCCCTCACAAACACGTTTCCAGGATGACACTTTCAATGGGATGGAGGGAATATTTTAGTAACCCCCCCCACACACACAGACACCTTCACACGAAATCCCACCCCAAAACTGGACTTAAATTTATAACAAAAAAGTTCATTTGCAACACAAATCAAGTGAAAAGGCCAAAAGTACTAGTTAAAAGAGAATGCAAAATCGTGAGAATGTACATCACTAAATCCCCAACCACAAGTACACACAAGGATTTTGACAGCAAATAACTGAAGCTCATATTAAATAGCACATACAAACAACCATTAAATGCCAAAGATCTAAGGTTCAGGAGAATGCATACCATCAAGTATCTTGGTGCAATCTTATGTGCAATTGTGACAACTGATGATTTTTTGAATAATAGCATCAGTTGTGTTATCGATTGATGCTGTAGCCTCATCAAGGATCAAGATGCGGCTTCTTTTCAAAAGTGCACGTCCCAAACGGAGTGACTACTTTTGGCCCATGCTGAATTTTGATCCTCCATCCACAACTGTGGGGGCAAAATAAAAGGAATGAAATAAAACTGCCACAAGTAACATATGGAGTGAACCATGAGGAAGTCCTACCTAGTGAATCCAACCCTTGCTTCTCTTTGACTGCTTCAGCAAGTTGACATTTCCTATGACCTTGCTAACCACGAGTTCAGAAGCAGATTCTCAGTTTTTTTTTCCAGCGGGTTGAATGCTTATGGTGAAAAACCAGAAAAGTTAGAATAAACTGCACAGATGTTGGTGAAGAACCTATGATCAAAATGGATCTCATCCTTCATATCCAATCTAAGTGGCACAAGTGAGAGGTGGGAATACCTTTATCTCCTTATCCACCCTTTTTAACGGAAGTATATTAACTTGGGTCACTTAGATTGGATCAGATGGATGATACTAAATTAGTGTATATGTGCATAGTTTTCTCTTATATGTAACTGATAATTCTTCATTATGTAATATCATAAATATTTCCATAAGTCCTATGCTAGTTTGGTCCACAATATGAATTTTATGGGTTGCCTTCCAAGTTTTCATTCTAAGGTGGATTTTCTTGCACAACATTGTACTGGCAAGGCTTGCAAGGCGAATGTGATTTACCACGCCATGAAAATATCAATAGTTTTCTTTCAAAAGTATGTTTTAAGTATTTGCTGACAAAAGTTATGCTACAGATTTCAATTACATTCTCCATCCCAAATTGTAAGTCGTTTCACTTTTTGACATAAAGTTTGACCACTCATCTTATTCAAAATTTTGTGTGAAATATCATTTCTTTTGTCGTGCCTTGCTTTATTAATAGCCACTTTTTGCACGAAAAGAGTTGTATTTTCCTAATAGCCACTTTTAACTAAAACACCCAAGTCAGTTTGCCTAAACACACATGTTTAGCGCGTTTCTAGCGCGTTCTTGGAGTTTTGGTTCTGGTACGACAACTGTGCGAAAACCGTTCGTGAAGACCATTCTAGCCACTTTTGGTTAAAAAAGAGTTACATTTCAATTTTTCTCAACTCCCAAGTCATCCTGTTTGTCCCAAAACTCATGCTTAGCGCGTTTGTAGAGCGTTCCTGGAGTTTTGGTTCCGGTACGACAAACTGTGCGAAAACCGTTCGTGAAGACCGTTCTAGCCACTTTAGGTACGAAAAGAGTTGCATTTGAATTTTTCTCAAAACCCAAGTCACCCCGTCTGCCCCAAAACAACGTTTCTAGCTGGAGTTTTGGTTCCGGTACGACAAACTGTGCGAAAACCGTTCATGAAGACCGTTCTAGCCACGTTTGGTACGAAAAGAGTTGCATTTGAATTTTTCTCAACACCCAAGTCATCTCGTTTGCCCCAAAACAGCGTTTCTAGCGCGTTCCGGAGTTTTTGTTCCAAAGACGACAAACCGTGCGAAAACCATTCGTGAAGACCGTTCTAGCCACGTTTGGTACGAAAAGATTTGCATTTGGATTTTTCTCAACACCCAAGTCATCCGTTTGCCGCAAAACAGCATTTCTAGCGTTGCTAGAGTTTTGGTTTCGATACGACAAACTGTGCGAAAACCGTTCGTGAAGACCGTTCTAGCCACTTTTGGTACGTAAAGAGTTGCATTGAAATTTTTCTCAACACCCAACTCATCCCGTTTGCCCCAAAACTGCGTTTCTAGCGGGTTCCTAGCATTTTGGTTCTGGTATGACAAACTGTGCGAAAATCGTTCGTGAAGACCGTTCTAGCCACGCTTGGTACGAAAAGTGTTGCATTTGAATTTTTCTCAACACCCAAGCCATCTCGTTTGCCCCAAAACAACGTTTCTAGCGCGTTCATGGAGTTTTGGTTCCCGTACGACAAACTATGCGAAAGCCGTTCGTGAAGACCGTTCTAGCTACGTTTGGTACGAAAAAGAGTTGCATTTGAATTTTTCTCAACACCCAAGATATCCCGTTTGACCCAAAACTGCGTTTCTACCGCGTTTCTGGAGTTTTGGTTCCAGTACGTCGAACTGTGCGAAAACCGTTCATGAAGACCGTTCTAGCCACTTTTGCTACGAAAAGAGTTGCATTTGAATTTTTCTCAACTCACAAGACATCCCGTTTGCCCCAAAACAACGTTTCTAGCGCGTTTTTGGAGTTTTGGTTCCGGTACGACAAAATGTGTGAAAACCGTTCGTGAAGACCGTTCTAGCCACTTTTGGTACGAAAAGAGTTGCATTTGAATTTTTCTCAACACACAAGTCATCCCGTTTGCCCCAAAACAGCGTTTCTAGCGCGTTCCTAGAGTTTTGGTTCTGGTATGACAAACTGTGCGAAAACCGTTCGTGAAGACCGTTCTAGCCACGCTTGGTACGAAAAGTATTGCATTTGAATTTTTCTCAACACCCAAGTGAAAGGTCCTTGTTTGGTTTTGGTAATTGAGTGACAACATTAGGTGGACTAATATGTGGATGAGTGGAATTTCACAGGTTATTAGTCCATAGGTACATGTGTGTGAGCTATATATGCCATGGAGGAGAAATGACTATGAGATGATGCAAAGCTCACATATGTGATGATGAAGGTGCATAATTCCATATGTGACATGACATTGAGTCATTTGATCAAGGTGGAGAAGATCAAGACAAGACTTGGCTCGATGGACCGGTTGCAAGTGTGAAGGGCAAGTTGAGGATAACTTGGCACCGATGGATCAACGCAACGGTGAAGAGCAAGTGACGTCAAGATCGATGGATCAATATGATCAAGTGATGATATGAAGTGGATCATATTATTCTTGATTGGTTGGTGCATGCGTTGCATCAACATCGACGGAGATGAAATGGAAATGCCCAAGGTAAAGGTATATTTGTAGGGCATTTCGTTTCACCAGTCTAAGTTGATTAGAGAAGTTTATGACCAGATTTAGTATCGATAACCGTACGAAGAGGGGAAGTCTTTAATTGCATCGGTTGTCTAGTGCCACTAAAATGAATTTTGTTTTGCATTGCATTGGGGTTTTAGTGGCTTGATGAAGTTGGTTGAAAATCCCCTAGAGAAACCTTGGTGAAATGCTATCTCATGTGGCAGTTTGGTTTGACATACTTTGAATGAGATAGTAGCTTCAAAGGATGGTTTTGTTGGGTCGGTATGTTGCATGAGTGGCCTAGTCTTTGAGCCGGCCTGTCGACCATAGTGCAGCTGCCATGGGGAGCTTGCATGCTCGTTTCCAGAAATAGGCAGAGGAGGCATGAGTGCTCCGTGACTGAGAAAGAAAATGTCTAGTGTGCATATGTGGCCTGTCGACCTTGGCAAGCAGGAGTGCTGAGTGCTGCCGTCCATGGTCCATTCTTTGCAAGTTGAGGCCAGCACTAAATATAGATAGTGCATGCTTTGCTCCTTGGTTCATGCGCGAGAAGGAAATGGACAGGTGCTGATTTGCTTGCGTGCTGTTGACCGATCAACACACAAGTCATCCCGTTTGCCCCAAAACAGCGTTTCTAGCGTGTTCATGGAGTTTTGGTTCCGGTATGACAAACTGTGCGAAAACCGTTCGTGAAGACCGTTCTAGCCAGTTTTGCTACGAAAAGAGTTGCATTTGAATTTTTCTCAACACACAAGTCATCCGTTTGCCCCAAAAGAGCGTTTCTAGTGCGTTCCTGGAGTTTTGGTTCCGGTATGACAAACTGTGCGAAAACCGTTCATGAAGACCGTTCTAGCCACGTTTGGTACGAAAAGAGTTGCATTTGAATTTTTCTCAACACCCAAGTCATCTCGTTTGCCCTAAAACAGCGTTTCTAGTGCGTTACGACAAACAGTGCGAAAACCGTTCGTGAAGACCATTCTAGCCACGTTTGGTACGAAAAAGTTGCATTTGAATTCTTCTCAACACCCAAGTCATCTCGTTTGCCCCAAAACAGCGTTTCTAGCGCGTTCCTGGAGTTTTTGATCCAGTATGACAAACTGTGCGAAAACCGTTCGTGAAGACCGTTCTAGCCACGTTTGGTACGAAAAGATTTGCATTTGAATTTTTCTCAACACCCAAGTCATCCGTTTGCCGCAAAAGAGCGTTTCTAGCGCGTTCCTAGAGTTTTGGTTCCGATACGACAAACTGTGCGAAAACCGTTCGTGAAGACCGTTCTAGCCACTTTTGGTACGGAAAGAGTTGCATTTGAATTTTTCTCAACACCCAACTCATCCTGTTTGACCCAAAACTGCGTTTCTACCGCGTTCCTGGAGTTTTGGTTCTGGTATGACAAACTGTGCGAAAACCGTTCGTGAAGACCGTTCTAGCCACTTTTGGTACGAAAAGTGTTGCATTTGAATTTTTCTCAACACCCAAGTCATCTCGTTTGCCCCAAAACAGCGTTTCTAGCGCGTTCATGGAGTTTTGGTTCCGGTATGACAAACTGTGCGAAAACCGTTCGTGAAGACCGTTCTAGCCACGTTTGGTACGAAAAGAGTTGCATTTGAATTTTTCTCAACACCCAAGTCATCTCGTTTGCCCCAAAACAAGCGTTTCTAGCGCGTTCATGGAGTTTTGGTTCCGGTATGACAAACCGTGCGAAAACCGTTCGTGAAGACCGTTCTAGCCACTTTTGGTACGAAAAGAGTTGCATTTGAATTTTCTCAACACCCAAGTCATCTCGTTTGCCCCAAAAAACAAGCGTTTCTAGCGCGTTCCTGGAGTTTTGGTTCCGGTATGACAAACTGTGCGAAAACCGTTCGTGAAGACCGTTCTAGCCACTTTTGGTACGAAAAGAGTTGCATTTGAATTTTTCTCAACACCCAAGTCATCCCGTTTGCCCCAAAACAGCGTTTCTAGCGCGTTCCTGGAGTTTTGGTTCCGGTATGACAAACTGTGCGAAAACCGTTCGTGAAGACCGTTCTAGCCACTTTTGGTACGAAAAGAGTTGCATTTGAATTTTTCTCAACACCCAAGTCATCCCGTTTGCCCCAAAACAACGTTTCTAGCGCGTTCTGGAGTTTTGGTTCCGGTACGACAAACTGTGCGAAAACCGTTCGTGAAGACCGTTCTAGCCACTTTTGGTACGAAAAGAGTTGCATTTGAATTTTTCTCAACACCCAAGTCATCTCGTTTGCCCCAAAACAGCGTTTCTAGCGCGTTCATGGAGTTTTGGTTCCGGTATGACAAACTGTGCGAAAACCGTTCGTGAAGACCGTTCTAGCCACGTTTGGTACGAAAAGTGTTGCATTTGAATTTTCTCAACACCCAAGTCATCTCGTTTGCCCCAAAACAACGTTTCTAGCGCGTTCATGGAGTTTTGGTTCCGGTATGACAAACTGTGCGAAAACCGTTCGTGAAGACCGTTCTAGCCACTTTTGGTACGAAAAGAGTTGCATTTGAATTTTTCTCAACACCCAACTCATCCTGTTTGACCCAAAACTGCGTTTCTACCGCGTTCCTGGAGTTTTGGTTCCAGTACGTCAAACTGTGTGAAAACCGTTCGTGAAGACCGTTCTAGCCACTTTTGGTACGGAAAGAGTTGCATTGGAATTCTTCTCAACACCCAACTCATCCCGTTTGCCCCAAAACTGCGTTTCTACCTGGAGTTTTGTTCCGGTTCGGAGTTTTGGTTCCGTTTGCCCAAAACAAAAACCGTGCGAAAACCATTCGTGAAGACCGTTCTAGCCACTTTTGGTACGAAAAGAGTTGCATTTGAATTTTTCTCAACACCCAAGTCATCCCGTTTGCCCCAAAACAGCGTTTCTAGCGCGTTCCTGGAGTTTTGGTTCCGGTACAACAAACTGTGCGAAAACCATTCGTGAAGACCGTTCTAGCCACTTTTGGTACGAAAAGAGTTGCGTTTGAATTTTTCTCAACACCCAAGTCATCCCGTTTGCCCAAAAACAGCGTTTCTAGCGCGTTCCTGGAGTTTTGGTTCCGGTATGACAAACTGTGCGAAAACCGTTCATGAAGACCGTTCTAGCCACGTTTGGTACGAAAAGAGTTGCATTTGAATTTTTCTCAACACCCAAGTCATCTCGTTTGCCCCAAAACAAGCGTTTCTAGCGCGTTCCTGGAGTTTTGGTTCCGGTATGACAAACCGTGCGAAAACCGTTCGTGAAGACCGTTCTAGCCACTTTTGGTACGAAAAGAGTTGCATTTGAATTTTCTCAACACCCAAGTCATCCGTTTGCCCCAAAACAGCGTTTCTAGCGTTCCTGGAGTTTTGGTTCCGTATGACAAACCGTGCGAAAACCGTTCGTGAAGACCGTTCTAGCCACTTTTGGTACGAAAAGAGTTGCATTTGAATTTTTCTCAACACCCAAGTCATCCGTTTGCCCCAAAAAAGCGTTTCTAGCGCGTTCTGGAGTTTTGGTTCCGGTATGACAAACTGTGCGAAAACCGTTCGTGAAGACCGTTCTAGCCACGTTTGGTACGAAAAGAGTTGCATTTGAATTTTTCTCAACACCCAAGTCATCCCGTTTGCCCCAAAAAAGCGCGTTTCTATGGAGTTTGGAGTTTTGGTTCCGGTATGACAAACCGTGCGAAAAACCGTTCGTGAAGACCGTTCTAGCCACTTTTTTTGGTACGAAAGAGTTGCATTTGAATTTTTCTCAACACCCAAGTCATCTCGTTTGCCCCAAAACAGCGTTTCTAGCGCGTTCTGGAGTTTTGTTCCGTATGACAAACCGTGCGAAAACCGTTCGTGAAGACCGTTCTAGCCACTTTTGGTACGAAAAGAGTTGCATTTGAATTTTTCTCAACACCCAAGTCATCTCGTTTGCCCCAAAACAAGCGTTTCTAGCGCGTTCTGGAGTTTTGGTTCCGGTATGACAAACCGTGCGAAAACCGTTCGTGAAGACCGTTCTAGCCACTTTTGGTACGAAAAGAGTTGCATTTGAATTTTCTCAACACCCAAGTCATCCCGTTTGCCCCAAAACAAGCGTTTCTAGCGCGTTCTGGAGTTTTGGTTCGGTATGACAAACCGTGCGAAAACCGTTCGTGAAGACCGTTCTAGCCACGTTTGGTACGAAAAGAGTTGCATTTGAATTTTTCTCAACACCCAAGTCATCTCGTTTGCCCCAAAAACAGCGTTTCTAGCGCGTTCATGGAGTTTTGGTTCGGTATGACAACCGTGCGAAAACCGTTCGTGAAGACCGTTCTAGCCACGTTTGGTACGAAAAGTGTTGCATTTGAATTTTTCTCAACACCCAAGTCATCTCGTTTGCCCCAAAACAACGTTTCTAGCGCGTTCATGGAGTTTTGGTTCCGGTATGACAAACTGTGCGAAAACCGTTCGTGAAGACCGTTCTAGCCACTTTTGGTACGGAAAGAGTTGCATTTGAATTTTTCTCAACACCCAACTCATCCTGTTTGACCCAAAACTGCGTTTCTACCGCGTTCCTGGAGTTTTGGTTCCAGTACGTCAAACTGTGTGAAAACCGTTCGTGAAGACCGTTCTAGCCACTTTTGCTACGAAAAGAGTTGCATTTGAATTTTTGTCAACTCACAAGACATCCCGTTTGCCCCAAAACAGCGTTTCTACCGTGTTCCTGGAGTTTTGGTTCCAGTACACAAACTGTGCGAAAACCGTTCGTGAAGACCGTTCTAGCCAGTTTTGCTACGAAAAGAGTTGCATTTGAATTTTTCTCAACACACAAGTCATCCCGTTTGCCCCAAAATAGCGTTTCTACCGCGTTCTGGAGTTTTGGTTCCGCATTTGTATGACAAACGTGCGAAAACCGTTCGTGAAGACCGTTCTAGCCACTTTTGGTACGAAAAGAGTTGCATTTGAATTTTTCTCAACACCCAAGTCATCTCGTTTGCCCCAAAATAGCGTTTCTAGCGCGTTCCTGGAGTTTTGGTTCCGGTATGACAAACTGTGCGAAAACCGTTCATGAAGACCGTTCTAGCCACGTTTGGTACGAAAAGAGTTGCATTTGAATTTTTCTCAACACCCAAGTCATCTCGTTTGCCCCAAAACAGCGTTTCTAGCGTTTTCGGTACGACAAACAGTGCGAAAACCGTTCGTGAAGACCATTCTAGCCACGTTTGGTACGAAAAAGTTGCATTTGAATTCTTCTCAACACCCAAGTCATCTCGTTTGCCCCAAAACAAGCGTTTCTAGCGCGTTCCTGGAGTTTTTGATCGGTATGACAACCGTGCGAAAACCGTTCGTGAAGACCGTTCTAGCCACGTTTGGTACGAAAAGATTTGCATTTGAATTTTTCTCAACACCCAAGTCATCCGTTTGCCCGAAAATAGCGTTTCTAGCGCATTCCTAGAGTTTTGGTTCCGATACGACAAACTGTGCGAAAACCGTTCGTGAAGACCGTTCTAGCCACTTTTGGTACGGAAAGAGTTGCATTGAAATTTTTCTCAACACCCAAGTCATCCCGTTTGCCCCAAAACAGCGTTTCTAGCGCGTTCCTGGAGTTTTGGTTCCGGTACGACAAACTGTGCGAAAACCGTTCGTGAAGACCGTTCTAGCCACTTTTGGTACGAAAAGTGTTGCATTTGAATTTTTCTCAACACCCAAGTCATCTCGTTTGCCCCAAAACAGCGTTTCTAGCGCGTTCATGGAGTTTTGGTTCCGGTATGACAAACTGTGCGAAAACCGTTCGTGAAGACCGTTCTAGCCACTTTTGGTACGAAAAGAGTTGCATTTGAATTTTTCTCAACACCCAAGTCATCCTGTTTGCCCCAAAACAGCGTTTCTAGCGCGTTCATGGAGTTTTGGTTCCGGTATGACAAACTGTGCGAAAACCGTTCGTGAAGACCGTTCTAGCCACTTTTGGTACGAAAAGAGTTGCATTTGAATTTTTCTCAACACCCAAGTCATCCTGTTTGCCCCAAAACAGCGTTTCTACCGCGTTCCTGGAGTTTTGGTTCCGGTACGACAAACCGTGCGAAAACCGTTCGTGAAGACCGTTCTAGCCACTTTTGGTACGAAAAGAGTTGCATTTGAATTTTTCTCAACACCCAAGTCATCCCGTTTGCCCCAAAACAACGTTTCTAGCGCGTTCCTGGAGTTTTGGTTCCGGTACGACAAACTGTGCGAAAACCGTTCGTGAAGACCGTTCTAGCCACGTTTGGTACGAAAAGAGTTGCATTTGAATTTTTCTCAACACCCAAGTCATCCCGTTTGCCCCAAAACAGCGTTTCTAGCGCGTTCCTGGAGTTTTGGTTCTGGTATGACAACCGTACGAAAACCGTTCGTGAAGACCGTTATAGCCACGCTTGGTACGAAAAGAGTTGCATTTGAATTTTTCTCAACACCCAAGTCATCTCATTTGCCCCAAAACAGCGTTTCTAGCGAGTTCCTGGAGTTTTGGTTCCGTACGACAAACTATGCGGAAACCGTTCGTGAAGACCGTTCTAGCCACTTTTGGTACGAAAATAGTTCCATTTGACATTTTCTCAACACCCAAGTCATCCCGTTTGCCCCAAAACAGCGTTTCTAGCGCGTTCATGGAGTTTTGGTTCCGGTACGACAAACTGTGCGAAAACCGTTCGTGAAGACCGTTCTAGCCACTTTTGGTACGAAAAGAGTTGCATTTGAATTTTTCTCAACACCCAAGTCATCTCGTTTGCCCCAAAAAAAGCGTTTCTAGCGCGTTCATGGAGTTTTGGTTCCGTATGACAAACTGTGCGAAAACCGTTCGTGAAGACCGTTCTAGCCACGTTTGGTACGAAAAGTGTTGCATTTGAATTTTTCTCAACACCCAAGTCATCTCGTTTGCCCCAAAACAACGTTTCTAGCGCGTTCATGGAGTTTTGGTTCCGGTATGACAAACTGTGCGAAAACCGTTCGTGAAGACCGTTCTAGCCACTTTTGGTACGGAAAGAGTTGCATTTGAATTTTTCTCAACACCCAACTCATCCGTTTGACCCAAAACTGCGTTTCTACCGCGTTCCTGGAGTTTTGGTTCCAGTACGTCAAACTGTGTGAAAACCGTTCGTGAAGACCGTTCTAGCCACTTTTGCTACGAAAAGAGTTGCATTTGAATTTTTGTCAACTCACAAGACATCCCGTTTGCCCCAAAACAGCGTTTCTACCGTGTTCCTGGAGTTTTGGTTCCGGTACGACAAACTGTGCGAAAACCGTTCGTGAAGACCGTTCTAGCCACTTTTGGTACGAAAAGAGTTGCATTTGAATTTTTCTCAACACCCAAGTCATCCCGTTTGCCCCAAAACTCATGTTTAGCTCGTTTCTAGTCCGTTCCTGGAGTTTTGGTTCCGGTATGACAAACTGTGCGAAAACCGTTCGTGAAGACCGTTCTAGCCACGTTTGGTACGAAAAGAGTTGCATTTGAATTTTTCTCAACACCCAAGTCATCTCGTTTGCCCTAAAACAGCGTTTCTAGCGCGTTCATGGAGTTTTGGTTCCGGTACGACAAACTGTGCGAAAACCGTTCGTGAAGACCGTTCTAGCCACGTTTGGTACGAAAAGAGTTGCATTTGAATTTTTCTCAACACCCAAGTCATCCCGTTTGCCCCAAAACAGCGTTTCTAGCGCGTTCTGGAGTTTTTTCCGTATGACAAACCGTGCGAAAACCGTTCGTGAAGACCGTTCTAGCCACTTTTGGTACGAAAAGAGTTGCATTTGAATTTTTCTCAACACCCAAGTCATCCGTTTGCCCCAAAAAAGAGCGTTTCTAGCGCGTTCTATGGAGTTTTGGTTCCGATACGACAACCGTGCGAAAACCGTTCGTGAAGACCGTTCTAGCCACTTTTGGTACGAAAAGAGTTGCATTTGAATTTTCTCAACACAACAAGTCATCCCGTTTGCCCCAAAACGAGCGTTTCTAGCGCGTTCCTGGAGTTTTGGTTCCGGTATGACAAACTGTGCGAAAACCGTTCGTGAAGACCGTTCTAGCCACGTTTGGTACGAAAAGAGTTGCATTTGAATTTTTCTCAACACCCAAGTCATCTCGTTTGCCCCAAAAAACAGCGTTTCTAGCGCGTTCATGGAGTTTTGGTTTTTTCGGTATGACAAACCGTGCGAAAACCGTTCGTGAAGACCGTTCTAGCCACTTTTGGTACGAAAAGAGTTGCATTTGAATTTTCTCAACACCCAAGTCATCTCGTTTGCCCCAAAAAAACAGCGTTTTCTAGCGCGTTCTGGAGTTTTGTTCCGAGTTGTATGACAACCGTGCGAAAACCGTTCGTGAAGACCGTTCTAGCCACTTTTGGTACGAAAAGAGTTGCATTTGAATTTTTCTCAACACCCAAGTCATCCGTTTGCCCCAAAACAGCGTTTCTAGCGCGTTCCTAGAGTTTTGGTTCCGATATGACAAACTGTGCGAAAACCGTTCGTGAAGACCGTTCTAGCCACTTTTGGTACGAAAAGAGTTGCATTTGAATTTTTCTCAACACCCAAGTCATCCCGTTTGCCCCAAAACAGCGTTTCTAGCGCGTTCCTGGAGTTTTGGTTCCGGTATGACAAACTGTGCGAAAACCGTTCGTGAAGACCGTTCTAGCCACGCTTGGTACGAAAAGTGTTGCATTTAAATTTTTCTCAACACCCAAGTCATCTCGTTTGCCCCAAAACAGCGTTTCTAGCGCGTTCATGGAGTTTTGGTTCCGGTATGACAAACTGTGCGAAAACCGTTCGTGAAGACCGTTCTAGCCACGTTTGGTACGAAAAGTGTTGCATTTGAATTTTTCTCAACACCCAAGTCATCTCGTTTGCCCCAAAACAACGTTTCTAGCGCGTTCATGGAGTTTTGGTTCCGGTATGACAAACTGTGCGAAAACCGTTCGTGAAGACCGTTCTAGCCACTTTTGGTACGGAAAGAGTTGCATTTGAATTTTTCTCAACACCCAAGTCATCTCGTTTGCCCCAAAACAGCGTTTCTAGCGCGTTCCTGGAGTTTTGGTTCCAATACGACAAACTGTGTGAAAACCGTTCGTGAAGACCGTTCTAGCCACTTTTGCTACGAAAAGAGTTGCATTTGAATTTTTGTCAACTCACAAGACATCCCGTTTGCCCCAAAACAGCGTTTCTACCGTGTTCCTGGAGTTTTGGTTCCAGTACATCAAACTGTGCGAAAACCGTTCGTGAAGACCGTTCTAGCTAGTTTTGCTACGAAAAGAGTTGCATTTGAATTTTTCTCAACACACAAGTCATCCCGTTTGCCCCAAAATAGCGTTTCTAGTGCGTTCCTGGAGTTTTGGTTCCGGTATGACAAACTGTGCGAAAACCGTTCATGAAGACCGTTCTAGCCACGTTTGGTACGAAAAGAGTTGCATTTGAATTTTTCTCAACACCCAAGTCATCTCGTTTGCCCTAAAACAGCGTTTCTGGTACGACAAACAGTGCGAAAACCGTTCGTGAAGACCATTCTAGCCACGTTTGGTACGAAAAAGTTGCATTTGAATTCTTCTCAACACCCAAGTCATCTCGTTTGCCCCAAAACAGCGTTTCTAGCGCGTTCCCGGAGTTTTGGTTCCGTTACGACAAACCGTGCGAAAACCGTTCGTGAAGACCGTTCTAGCCACGTTTGGTACGAAAAGATTTGCATTTGAATTTTTCTCAACACCCAAGTCATCCGTTTGCCGCAAAAGAGCGTTTCTAGCGCATTCCTAGAGTTTTGGTTCCGATACGACAAACTGTGCGAAAACCGTTCGTGAAGACCGTTCTAGCCACTTTTGGTACGGAAAGAGTTGCATTTGAATTTTTCTCAACACCCAACTCATCCCGTTTGCCCCAAAACTGCGTTTCTAGCGGGTTCATGGAGTTTTGGTTCGGTATGACAAACTGTGCGAAAACCGTTCGTGAAGACCGTTCTAGCCACTTTTGGTACGAAAAGTGTTGCATTTGAATTTTTCTCAACACCCAAGTCATCTCGTTTGCCCCAAAAACAGCGTTTCTAGCGCGTTCATGGAGTTTTGGTTCCGGTACGACAAACCGTGCGAAAACCGTTCGTGAAGACCGTTCTAGCCACTTTTGGTACGAAAAGAGTTGCATTTGAATTTTTCTCAACACCCAAGTCATCTCGTTTGCCCCAAAAAAACAGCGTTTCTAGCGCGTTCATGGAGTTTTGGTTCCGGTATGACAAACCGTGCGAAAACCGTTCGTGAAGACCGTTCTAGCCACTTTTGGTACGAAAAGAGTTGCATTTGAATTTTTCTCAACACCCAAGTCATCCGTTTGCCCCAAAAAACGCGTTTCTAGCGCGTTCTGGAGTTTTGGTTCCGGTATGACAAACCGTGCGAAAACCGTTCGTGAAGACCGTTCTAGCCACTTTTGGTACGAAAAGAGTTGCATTTGAATTTTTCTCAACACCCAAGTCATCTCGTTTGCCCCAAAAAAAGCGTTTCTAGCGCGTTCCTGGAGTTTTGGTTCCGGTATGACAAAAACCGTGCGAAAACCGTTCGTGAAGACCGTTCTAGCCACGTTTGGTACGAAAAGAGTTGCATTTGATTTTTCTCAACACCCAAGTCATCCGTTTGCCCCAAAACAACGTTTCTAGCGCGTTCTGGAGTTTTGGTTCCGGTACGACAAACTGTGCGAAAACCGTTCGTGAAGACCGTTCTAGCCACTTTTGGTACGAAAAGAGTTGCATTTGAATTTTTCTCAACACCCAAGTCATCCCGTTTGCCCCAAAACTGCGTTTCTAGCGCGTTCCTGGAGTTTTGGTTCCGGTATGACAAACTGTGCGAAAACCGTTCGTGAAGACCGTTCTAGCCACGTTTGGTACGAAAAGAGTTGCATTTGAATTTTTCTCAACACCCAAGTCATCTCGTTTGCCCCAAAACAGCGTTTCTAGCGCGTTCATGGAGTTTTGGTTCCGGTATGACAAACTGTGCGAAAACCGTTCGTGAAGACCGTTCTAGCCACGTTTGGTACGAAAAGTGTTGCATTTGAATTTTTCTCAACACCCAAGTCATCTCGTTTGCCCCAAAACAACGTTTCTAGCGCGTTCATGGAGTTTTGGTTCCGGTATGACAAACTGTGCGAAAACCGTTCGTGAAGACCGTTCTAGCCACTTTTGGTACGGAAAGAGTTGCATTTGAATTTTTCTCAACACCCAACTCATCCGTTTGACCCAAAAACGCGTTTCTACCGCGTTCTGGAGTTTTGGTTGTAGTACGACAAACTGTGTGAAAACCGTTCGTGAAGACCGTTCTAGCCACTTTTGCTACGAAAAGAGTTGCATTTGAATTTTTGTCAACTCACAAGACATCCCGTTTGCCCCAAAACAGCGTTTCTACCGTGTTCCTGGAGTTTTGGTTCCAGTACGTCAAACTGTGCGAAAACCGTTCGTGAAGACCGTTCTAGCCAGTTTTGCTACGAAAAGAGTTGCATTTGAATTTTTCTCAACACACAAGTCATCCCGTTTGCCCGAAAAGAGCGTTTCTAGTGCGTTCCTGGAGTTTTGGTTCCGGTATGACAAACTGTGCGAAAACCGTTCATGAAGACCGTTCTAGCCACGTTTGGTACGAAAAGAGTTGCATTTGAATTTTTCTCAACACCCAAGTCATCTCGTTTGCCCTAAAACAGCAGCGCGCTGGAGTTTTGGTTCCGGTACGACAAACCAAGTGCGAAAACCGTTCGTGAAGACCATTCTAGCCACGTTTGGTACGAAAAAGTTGCATTTGAATTCTTCTCAACACCCAAGTCATCTCGTTTGCCCCAAAACAGCGTTTCTAGCGCGTTCCTGGAGTTTTTGATCCAGTATGACAAACTGTGCGAAAACCGTTCGTGAAGACCGTTCTAGCCACGTTTGGTACGAAAAGATTTGCATTTGAATTTTTCTCAACACCCAAGTCATCCGTTTGCCGCAAAAGAGCGTTTCTAGCGCATTCCTAGAGTTTTGGTTCCGATACGACAAACTGTGCGAAAACCGTTCGTGAAGACCGTTCTAGCCACTTTTGGTACGGAAAGAGTTGCATTGGAATTCTTCTCAACACCCAACTCATCCCGTTTGCCCCAAAACTGCGTTTCTAGCGGGTTCCTAGCGTTTTGGTTCTGGTATGACAAACTGTGCGAAAACCGTTCGTGAAGACCGTTCTAGCCACGCTTGGTACGAAAAGTGTTGCATTTAAATTTTTCTCAACACCCAAGTCATCTCGTTTGCCCCAAAACAGCGTTTCTAGCGCGTTCATGGAGTTTTGGTTCCGGTATGACAAACTGTGCGAAAACCGTTCGTGAAGACCGTTCTAGCCACGTTTGGTACGAAAAGTGTTGCATTTGAATTTTTCTCAACACCCAAGTCATCTCGTTTGCCCCAAAACAACGTTTCTAGCGCGTTCATGGAGTTTTGGTTCCGGTATGACAAACTGTGCGAAAACCGTTCGTGAAGACCGTTCTAGCCACTTTTGGTACGAAAAGAGTTGCATTTGAATTTTTCTCAACACCCAACTCATCTCGTTTGCCCCAAAACAGCGTTTCTAGCGCGTTCATGGAGTTTTGGTTCCGGTATGACAAACTGTGTGAAAACCGTTCGTGAAGACCGTTCTAGCCACTTTTGGTACGAAAAGAGTTGCATTTGAATTTTTCTCAACACCCAAGTCATCCCGTTTGCCCCAAAACAGCGTTTCTACCGTGTTCCTGGAGTTTTGGTTCCAGTACATCAAACTGTGTGAAAACCGTTCGTGAAGACCGTTCTAGCCAGTTTTGCTACGAAAAGAGTTGCATTTGAATTTTTCTCAACACACAAGTCATCCCGTTTGCCCCAAAACAGCGTTTCTAGCGCGTTCCTGGAGTTTTGGTTCCGGTATGACAAACTGTGCGAAAACCGTTCGTGAAGACCGTTCTAGCCACGTTTGGTACGAAAAGAGTTGCATTTGAATTTTTCTCAACACCCAAGTCATCTCGTTTGCCCTAAAACAGCGTTTCCGGTATGACAAACAGTGCGAAAACCGTTCGTGAAGACCGTTCTAGCCACGTTTGGTACGAAAAAGTTGCATTTGAATTCTTCTCAACACCAAAGTCATCCCGTTTGCCCCAAAACAACGTTTCTATCGCGTTTCTAGAGTTTTGGTTCGGGTACGACAAACTGTGTTAAAACCGTTCGTGAAGACCGTTCTAGCCACGTTTGGTACGAAAAGAGTTGCATTTGAATTCTTCTCAACAGCCAAGTCATCCCGTTTGCCCCAAAACAATGTTTCTAGCGCGTTCCTGGAGTTTTGGTTCCGGTACGACAAACTGTGCGAAAACCGTTCGTGAAGACCGTTCTAGCCACTTTTGGTACGAAAAGAGTTGCATTTGAATTTTTCTCAACACCCAAGTCATCCCGTTTGCCCCAAAAAAGCGTTTCTAGCGCGTTCCTGGAGTTTTGGTTCCGATACGACAAACTGTGCGAAAACCGTTCGTGAAGACCGTTCTAGCCACTTTTGGTACGAAAAGAGTTGCATTTGAATTTTTCTCAACACCCAAGTCATCTCGTTTGCCCCAAAACAAGCGTTTCTAGCGCGTTCATGGAGTTTTGGTTCCGGTATGACAAACCGTGCGAAAACCGTTCGTGAAGACCGTTCTAGCCAGCCACGTTTGGTACGAAAAGAGTTGCATTTGAATTTTTCTCAACACCCAAGTCATCTCGTTTGCCCCAAAACAGCGTTTCTAGCGCGTTCATGGAGTTTTGGTTCCGGTATGACAAACTGTGCGAAAACCGTTCGTGAAGACCGTTCTAGCCACTTTTGGTACGAAAAGAGTTGCATTTGAATTTTTCTCAACACCCAAGTCATCCGTTTGCCCCAAAACAAGCGTTTCTACCGCGTTCTGGAGTTTTGGTTCCGGTACGACAAACCGCGTGGAAACCATTCGTGAAGACCGTTCTAGCCACTTTTGGTACGAAAAGAGTTGCATTTGAATTTTTCTCAACACCCAAGTCATCCCGTTTGCCCCAAAACAAGCGTTTCTAGCGTGTTCTGGAGTTTTGGTTCCGATATGACAAAGCGTGCGAAAACCGTTCGTGAAGACCGTTCTAGCCACTTTTGGTACGAAAAGAGTTGCATTTGAATTTTTCTCAACACCCAAGTCATCCCGTTTGCCCCAAAAATAGCGTTTCTAGTGCGTTCTGGAGTTTTGGTTCGTATGATGACAACCGTGCGAAAACCGTTAATGAAAACCGTTCTAGCCACGTTTGGTACGAAAAGAGTTGCATTTGAATTTTTCTCAACACCCAAGTCATCTCGTTTGCCCCAAAACAACGTTTCTAGCGCGTTCATGGAGTTTTGGTTCTGGTACGACAAACTGTGCGAAAACCGTTCGTGAAGACCATTCTAGCCACGTTTGGTACGAAAAGAGTTGCATTTGAATTTTCTCAACACCCAAGTCATCTCGTTTGCCCCAAAACAGCGTTTCTAGCGCGTTCTGGAGTTTTGTTCGGTATGACAACCGTGCGAAAACCGTTCGTGAAGACCGTTCTAGCCCACTTTTGGTACGAAAAGAGTTGCATTTGAATTTTTCTCAACACCCAAGTCATCCGTTTGCCCCAAAAGAGCGTTTCTAGCGCGTTCCTGGAGTTTTGGTTCCGATACGACAAACTGTGCGAAAACCGTTCGTGAAGACCGTTCTAGCCACTTTTGGTACGAAAAGAGTTGCATTTGAATTTTTCTCAACACCCAAGTCATCCCGTTTGCCCCAAAACAGCGTTTCTAGCTAGGCGTTCCTGGAGTTTTGGTTCGGTATGACAAACTGTGCGAAAACCGTTCGTGAAGACCGTTCTAGCCACGTTTGGTACGAAAAGTGTTGCATTTAAATTTTTGTCAACACTCAAGTCATCTCGTTTGCCCCAAAACAGCGTTTCTAGTGCGTTCATGGAGTTTTGGTTCCGGTACGACAAACTGTGCGAAAACCGTTCGTGAAGACCGTTCTAGCCACGTTTGGTACGAAAAGAGTTGCATTTGAATTTTTCTCAACACCCAAGACATCCCGTTTGCCGCAAAACAGCGTTTCTAGCGCGTTTCTGGAGTTTTGGTTCCGGTACGACAAACTGTGCGAAAACCGTTCGTGAAGACCGTTCTAGCCACTTTTGGTACGAAAAGAGTTGCATTTGAATTTTTCTCAACACCCAAGTCATCCCGTTTGCCCCAAAACAACGTTTCTAGCGCGTTCCTGGAGTTTTGGTTCCGGTACGACAAACTGTGCGAAAACCGTTCGTGAAGACCGTTCTAGCCACTTTTGGTACGAAAAGAGTTGCATTTGAATTCTTCTCAACACCCAAGTCATCCCGTTTGCCCCAAAACAACGTTTCTAGCGCGTTCCTGGAGTTTTGGTTCCGGTACGACAAACTGTGCGAAAACCGTTCGTGAAGACCGTTCTAGCCACTTTTGGTACGAAAAGAGTTGCATTTGAATTTTTCTCAACACCCAAGTCATCCGTTTGCCCCAAAACAAGCGTTTCTAGCGCGTTCTGGAGTTTTGGTTCCGGTATGACAACCGTGCGAAAACCGTTCGTGAAGACCGTTCTAGCCACGTTTTTTGGTACGAAAAGAGTTGCATTTGAATTTTTCTCAACACCCAAGTCATCTCGTTTGCCCCAAAACAAGCGTTTCTAGCGCGTTCATGGAGTTTTGGTTCCGGTATGACAAACTGTGCGAAAACCGTTCGTGAAGACCGTTCTAGCCACGTTTGGTACGAAAAGTGTTGCATTTGAATTTTTCTCAACACCCAAGTCATCTCGTTTGCCCCAAAACAACGTTTCTAGCGCGTTCATGGAGTTTTGGTTCCGGTATGACAAACTGTGCGAAAACCGTTCGTGAAGACCGTTCTAGCCACTTTTGGTACGGAAAGAGTTGCATTTGAATTTTTCTCAACACCCAACTCATCCCGTTTGACCCAAAACAGCGTTTCTACCGCGTTCCTGGAGTTTTGGTTCCAGTACGACAAACTGTGTGAAAACCGTTCGTGAAGACCGTTCTAGCCACTTTTGCTACGAAAAGAGTTGCATTTGAATTTTTGTCAACTCACAAGACATCCCGTTTGCCCCAAAACAGCGTTTCTACCGTGTTCCTGGAGTTTTGGTTCCAGTACATCAAACTGTGCGAAAACCGTTCGTGAAGACCGTTCTAGCCACGTTTGGTACGAAAAGAGTTGCATTTGAATTTTTCTCAACACCCAAGTCATCTCGTTTGCCCCAAAACAGCGTTTCTAGCGCGTTCATGGAGTTTTGGTTCCGGTATGACAAACTGTGCGAAAACCGTTCGTGAAGACCGTTCTAGCCACGCTTGGTACGAAAAGTGTTGCATTTGAATTTTTCTCAACACCCAACTCATCTCGTTTTCCCCAAAACAACGTTTCTAGCGCGTTTCTAGAGTTTTGGTTCGGGTACGACAAGCTGTACAAAAACCGTTCGTGAAGACCGTTCTAGCCACTTTTGGTACGGAAAGAGTTGCATTGGAATTTTTCTCAACACCCAAGTCATCTCGTTTGCCCCAAAACAATGTTTCTAGCGCGTTTCTGTAGTTTTTGGTTCGAGTACAACAAACTGTGCGAAAACCGTTCGTGAAGACCGTTCTACCCACTTTTGGTACGAAAAGAGTTGCATTGGAATTTTTCTCAACACCCAAGTCATCCGTTTGCCCCAAAACAACGTTTCTAGCGCATTCCTGGAGTTTTGGTTCCGGTACGACAAACTGTGCGAAAACCGTTCGTGAAGACCGTTCTAGCCACTTTTGGTACGAAAAGAGTTGCATTTGAATTTTTCTCAACACCCAAGTCATCCCGTTTGCCCCAAAACAGCGTTTCTAGCGCGTTCCTGGAGTTTTGGTTCCGGTATGACAAACTGTGCGAAAACCGTTCGTGAAGACCGTTCTAGCCACGTTTGGTACGAAAAGAGTTGCATTTGAATTTTTCTCAACACCCAAGTCATCTCGTTTGCCCCAAAACAGCGTTTCTAGCGCGTTCATGGAGTTTTGGTTCCGGTACGACAAACTGTGCGAAAACCGTTCGTGAAGACCGTTCTAGCCACTTTTGGTACGAAAAGAGTTGCATTTGAATTTTTCTCAACACCCAAGTCATCCTGTTTGACCCAAAACAGCGTTGCTAGCGCGTTGCTGGAGTTTTGGATCCGGTACGACAAACCGTGCGGAAACCGTTCGTGAAGACCGTTCTAGCCACGTTTGGTATGAAAAGAGTTGCATTTGAATTTTTCTCAACACCCAAGTCATCCCGTTTGCCCCAAAAAAGCGTTTCTAGCGCGTTCTGGAGTTTTGGTTCCGTTATGACAAACCGTGCGAAAACCGTTCGTGAAGACAGTTCTAGCCACTTTTGGTACGAAAAGAGTTGCATTTGAATTTTTCTCAACACCCAAGTCATCTCGTTTGCCCCAAAACAGCGTTTCTAGCGCGTTCATGGAGTTTTGGTTCCGGTATGACAAACTGTGCGAAAACCGTTCGTGAAGACCGTTCTAGCCACTTTTGGTACGAAAAGAGTTGCATTTGAATTTTTCTCAACACCCAAGTCATCTCGTTTGCCCCAAAACAAGCGTTTCTAGCGCGTTCATGGAGTTTTGGTTCCGGTATGACAAACTGTGCGAAAACCGTTCGTGAAGACCGTTCTAGCCACTTTTTGGTACGAAAAGAGTTGCATTTGAATTTTTCTCAACACCCAAGTCATCCCATTTGCCCAAAAATAGCGTTTCTAGCGCGTTCCTGGAGTTTTGGTTCCGTATGACAACCGTGCGAAAACCGTTCGTGAAGACCGTTCTAGCCACTTTTGGTACGAAAAGAGTTGCATTTGAATTTTTCTCAACACCCAAGTCATCTCGTTTGCCCCAAAACAGCGTTTCTAGCGCGTTGCTGGAGTTTTTGATCCAGTAGGACAAACTGTGCGAAAACCGTTCGTGAAGACCGTTCTAGCCACGTTTGGCACGAAAAGAGTTGCATTGGAATTCTTCTCAACACCCAACTCATCCCGTTTGCCCCAAAACAGCGTTTCTAGCGCGTTCCTGGAGTTTTGGTTCCGGTATGACAAACTGTGCGAAAACCGTTCGTGAAGACCGTTCTAGCCACGTTTGGTACGAAAAGAGTTGCATTTCAATTTTTCTCAACACCCAAGTCATCTCGTTTGCCCAAAAAAAAGCGTTTCTAGCGCAAAATACGCGTTTCTGAAGCGCGTTTAGCCACTTTTGGGAGTTTTGGTCATCCGTTTGCCCCAAAACGACAAATGACAAACTGTGCGAAAACCGTTCGTGAAGACCGTTCTAGCCACTTTTGGTACGAAAAGAGTTGCATTTGAATTTTTCTCAACACCCAAGTCATCCCGTTTGCCCCAAAAGAGCGTTTCTAGCGCGTTCCTAGAGTTTTGGTTCCAGTATGACAAACTGTGCGAAAACCGTTCGTGAAGACCGTTCTAGCCACTTTTGGTACGAAAAGAGTTGCATTTGAATTTTTCTCAACACCCAAGTCATCTCGTTTGCCCCAAAACAGCGTTTCTAGCGCGTTCCTGGAGTTTTGGTTCCGGTATGACAAACTGTGCGAAAACCGTTCGTGAAGACCGTTCTAGCCACGTTTGGTACGAAAAGTGTTGCATTTGAATTTTTCTCAACACCCAAGTCATCTCGTTTGCCCCAAAACAGCGTTTCTAGCGCGTTCATGGAGTTTTGGTTCTGGTATGACAAACTGTGCGAAAACCGTTCGTGAAGACCGTTCTAGCCACGTTTGGTACGAAAAGTGTTGCATTTGAATTTTTCTCAACACCCAAGTCATCTCGTTTGCCCCAAAACAACGTTTCTAGCGCGTTCATGGAGTTTTGGTTCCGGTATGACAAACTGTGCGAAAACCGTTCGTGAAGACCGTTCTAGCCACTTTTGGTACGGAAAGAGTTGCATTTGAATTTTTCTCAACACCCAACTCATCCTGTTTGACCCAAAACTGCGTTTCTACCGCGTTCCTGGAGTTTTGGTTCCAGTACGTCAAACTGTGTGAAAACCGTTCGTGAAGACCGTTCTAGCCACTTTTGCTACGAAAAGAGTTGCATTTGAATTTTTGTCAACTCACAAGACATCCCGTTTGCCCCAAAACAGCGTTTCTACCGTGTTCCTGGAGTTTTGGTTCCAGTACATCAAACTGTGCGAAAACCGTTCGTGAAGACCGTTCTAGCTCTGTTTTGCTACGAAAAGAGTTGCATTTGAATTTTTCTCAACACACAAGTCATCCCGTTTGCCCCAAAATAGCGTTTCTAGTGCGTTCTGGAGTTTTGGTTCCGGTATGACAAACTGTGCGAAAACCGTTCATGAAGACCGTTCTAGCCACGTTTGGTACGAAAAGAGTTGCATTTGAATTTTTCTCAACACCCAAGTCATCTCGTTTGCCCTAAAAACAGCGTTTCCGGAGTTTACGACAAACTGTGCGAAAACCGTTCGTGAAGACCGTTCTAGCCACGTTTGGTACGAAAAAGTTGCATTTGAATTCTTCTCAACACCCAAGTCATCTCGTTTGCCCCAAACAGGCGTTTCTAGCGCGTTCCTGGAGTTTTTGATCCAGTATGACAAACTGTGCGAAAACCGTTCGTGAAGACCGTTCTAGCCACGTTTGGTACGAAAAGATTTGCATTTGAATTTTTCTCAACACCCAAGTCATCATCCGAAAAAAGAGCGTTTCTAGCGCATTCCTAGAGTTTTGGTTCCGATACGACAAACTGTGCGAAAACCGTTCGTGAAGACCGTTCTAGCCACTTTTGGTACGGAAAGAGTTGCATTTGAATTCTTCTCAACACCCAACTCATCCCGTTTGCCCCAAAACAGCGTTTCTAGCGGGTTCCTAGAGTTTTGGTTCCGGTATGACAAACTGTGCGAAAACCGTTCGTGAAGACCTTTCTAGCCACCTTTGGTACGAAAAGTGTTGCATTTAAATTTTTCTCAACACCCAAGTCATCTTGTTTGCCCCAAAACAACGTTTCTAGCGCGTTCATGGAGTTTTGGTTCCGGTATGACAAACTGTGTGAAAACCGTTCGTGAAGACCGTTCTAGCCACTTTTGGTACGAAAAGAGTTGCATTTGAATTTTTCTCAACACCCAAGTCATCTCGTTTGCCCCAAAACAGCGTTTCTAGCGCGTTCATGGAGTTTTGGTTCCGGTACGACAAACCGTGCGAAAACCGTTCGTGAAGACCGTTCTAGCCACTTTTGGTACGAAAGAGTTGCATTTGAATTTTTCTCAACACCCAAGTCATCTCGTTTGCCCCAAAACAAGCGTTTCTAGCGCGTTCTGGAGTTTTGGTTCCGTTATGACAAACCGTGTGAAAACCGTTCGTGAAGACCGTTCTAGCCACTTTTGGTACGAAAAGAGTTGCTTTTGAATTTTTCTCAACACCCAAGTCATCCCGTTTGCCCAAAAAAAGCGTTTCTAGCGCGTTCTGGAGTTTTAGTTTCGGTACGACAAACTGTGCGAAAACCGTTCGTGAAGACCGTTCTAGCCACTTTTGGTACGAAAAGAGTTGCATTTGAATTTTTCTCAACACCCAAGTCATCCGTTTGCCCCAAAAAAGCGTTTCTAGCGCGTTCTGGAGTTTTGGTTCCGGTATGACAAACCGTGCGAAAACCGTTCGTGAAGACCGTTCTAGCCACGTTTGGTACGAAAAGAGTTGCATTTGAATTTTTCTCAACACCCAAGTCATCTCGTTTGCCCCAAAACAAGCGTTTCTAGCGCGTTCTGGAGTTTTGGTTCCGTATGACAAACCGTGCGAAAACCGTTCGTGAAGACCGTTCTAGCCACTTTTGGTACGAAAAGAGTTGCATTTGAATTTTCTTAACACCCAAGTCATCCCGTTTGCCCCAAAACTCATGTTTAGCGCGTTTCTAGTCCGTTCCTGGAGTTTTGGTTCCGGTACGACAAACTGTGCGAAAACCGTTCGTGAAGACCGTTCTAGCCACTTTTGGTACGAAAAGAGTTGCATTTGAATTTTTCTCAACACCCAAGTCATCTCGTTTGCCCCAAAACAACGTTTCTAGCGCGTTCATGGAGTTTTGGTTCCGGTATGACAAACTGTGCGAAAACCGTTCGTGAAGACCGTTCTAGCCACGTTTGGTACGAAAAGAGTTGCATTTGAATTTTTCTCAACACCCAAGTCATCTCGTTTGCCCCAAAACAACGTTTCTAGCGCGTTCATGGAGTTTTGGTTCCGGTATGACAAACTGTGCGAAAACCGTTCGTGAAGACCGTTCTAGCCACTTTTGGTACGGAAAGAGTTGCATTTGAATTTTTCTCAACACCCAACTCATCCTGTTTGACCCAAAACTGCGTTTCTACCGCGTTCCTGGAGTTTTGGTTCCAGTACGACAAACTGTGTGAAAACCGTTCGTGAAGACCGTTCTAGCCACTTTTGCTACGAAAAGAGTTGCATTTGAATTTTTCTCAACACACAAGTCATCCCGTTTGCCCCAAAACAGCGTTTCTAGCGCGTTTCTGGAGTTTTGGTTCCGGTATGACAAACTGTGCGAAAACCGTTCGTGAAGACCGTTCTAGCCACGTTTTGGTACGAAAAGAGTTGCATTTGAATTTTTCTCAACACCCAAGTCATCCGTTTGCCCCAAAAAAGCGTTTCTAGCGCGTTCTGGAGTTTTGGTTCCGGTATGACAAAACGTGCGAAAACCGTTCGTGAAGACCGTTCTAGCCACTTTTGGTACGAAAAGAGTTGCATTTGAATTTTCTCAACACCCAAGTCATCTCGTTTTCTCGTTTGCCCAAAAAAAACCGCGTTTCTAGCGCGTTTCTGAAAAGAGTTTTTGAATTTTCTCAACACCCAAGTCATCTCGTTTGCCCCAAAACAAGCGTTTCTAGCGCGACAAGTATGACAAACTGTGCGAAAACCGTTCGTGAAGACCGTTCTAGCCACGTTTGGTACGAAAAGAGTTGCATTTGAATTTTTCTCAACACCCAAGTCATCCGTTTGCCCCAAAACAACGTTTCTAGCGCGTTCCTAGAGTTTTGGTTCCGATACGACAAACTGTGCGAAAACCGTTCGTGAAGACCGTTCTAGCCACTTTTGGTACGAAAAGAGTTGCATTTGAATTTTTCTCAACACCCAAGTCATCCCGTTTGCCCCAAAACAACGTTTCTAGCGCGTTCCTGGAGTTTTGGTTCCGGTATGACAAACTGTGCGAAAACCGTTCGTGAAGACCGTTCTAGCCACTTTTGGTACGAAAAGAGTTGCATTTGAATTTTCTCAACACCCAAGTCATCTCGTTTGCCCCAAAACAGCGTTTCTAGCGCGTTCATGGAGTTTTGGTTCCGGTATGACAAACTGTGCGAAAACCGTTCGTGAAGACCGTTCTAGCCACGTTTGGTACGAAAAGTGTTGCATTTGAATTTTTCTCAACACCCAAGTCATCTCGTTTGCCCCAAAACAACGTTTCTAGCGCGTTCATGGAGTTTTGGTTCCGGTATGACAAACTGTGCGAAAACCGTTCGTGAAGACCGTTCTAGCCACTTTTGGTACGAAAAGAGTTGCATTTGAATTTTTCTCAACACCCAAGTCATCCCGTTTGCCCCAAAACAGCGTTTCTACCGCGTTCCTGGAGTTTTGGTTCCGGTACGACAAACTGTGTGAAAACCGTTCGTGAAGACCGTTCTAGCCACTTTTGGTACGAAAAGAGTTGCATTTGAATTTTTCTCAACTCCCAAGACATCCCGTTTGCCCCAAAACAAGCGTTTCTACCGTGTTCCCGGAGTTTTGGTTCCGTACATGACAAACTGTGCGAAAACCGTTCGTGAAGACCGTTCTAGCCACTTTTGCTACGAAAAGAGTTGCATTTGAATTTTTCTCAACACACAAGTCATCCCGTTTGCCCCAAAACAGCGTTTCTACCGCGTTCCTGGAGTTTTGGTTCCAGTACGTCAAACTGTGCGAAAACCGTTCATGAAGACCGTTCTAGCCACGTTTGGTACGAAAAGAGTTGCATTTGAATTTTTCTCAACACCCAAGTCATCTCGTTTGCCCTAAAACAGCGTTTCCGGTACGACAAACAGTGCGAAAACCGTTCGTGAAGACCATTCTAGCCACGTTTGGTACGAAAAAGTTGCATTTGAATTCTTCTCAACACCCAAGTCATCTCGTTTGCCCCAAAACAGCGTTTCTAGCGCGTTCCTGGAGTTTTTGATCCAGTATGACAAACTGTGCGAAAACCGTTCGTGAAGACCGTTCTAGCCACGTTTGGTACGAAAAGATTTGCATTTGAATTTTTCTCAACACCCAAGTCATCCGTTTGCCGCAAAAGAGCGTTTCTAGCGCATTCCTAGAGTTTTGGTTCCGATACGACAAACTGTGCGAAAACCGTTCGTGAAGACCGTTCTAGCCACTTTTGGTACGGAAAGAGTTGCATTGGAATTTTTCTCAACACCCAACTCATCCCGTTTGCCCCAAAACAGCGTTTCTAGCGCGTTCATGGAGTTTTGGTTCTGGTATGACAAACTGTGCGAAAACCGTTCGTGAAGACCTTTCTAGCCACCTTTGGTACGAAAAGTGTTGCATTTAAATTTTTCTCAACACCCAAGTCATCTCGTTTGCCCCAAAACAGCGTTTCTAGCGCGTTCATGGAGTTTTGGTTCTGGTATGACAAACTGTGCGAAAACCGTTCGTGAAGACCGTTCTAGCCACCTTTGGTACGAAAAGAGTTGCATTTGAATTTTTCTCAACACCCAAGTCATCTCGTTTGCCCAAAAAACAAGCGTTTCTAGCGCGTTCATGGAGTTTTGGTTCGGTATGTATGACAACCGTGCGAAAACCGTTCGTGAAGACCGTTCTAGCCACTTTTGGTACGAAAAGAGTTGCATTTGAATTTTTCTCAACACCCAAGTCATCTCGTTTGCCCCAAAACAACGTTTGCGTTTCTACCGCGTTCTGGAGTTTTGGTTCTAGTATGACAACCGTGTGAAAACCGTTCGTGAAGACCGTTCTAGCCACTTTTGGTACGAAAAGAGTTGCATTTGAATTTTTCTCAACACCCAAGTCATCCCGTTTGCCCCAAAACAACGTTTCTAGCGCGTTCCTGGAGTTTTGGTTCCGGTATGACAAACTGTGCGAAAACCGTTCGTGAAGACCGTTCTAGCCACGCTTGGTACGAAAAGAATTGCATTCGAATTTTTCTCAACACCCAAGACATCCCGTTTGCCCCAAAATAGCGTTTCTAGCGCGTTCCTGGAGTTTTGGTTCCGGTACGACAAACTGTGCGAAAACCGTTCGTGAAGACCGTTCTAGCCACGTTTGGTACGAAAAGAGTTGCATTTGAATTTTTCTCAACACCCAAGTCATCTCGTTTGCCCCAAAACAGCGTTTCTAGCGCGTTCATGGAGTTTTGGTTCCGGTATGACAAACTGTGCGAAAACCGTTCGTGAAGACCGTTCTAGCCACGTTTGGTACGAAAAAGTTGCATTTGAATTCTTCTCAACACCCAAGTCATCTCGTTTGCCCCAAAACAGCGTTTCTAGCGCGTTCATGGAGTTTTGGTTCCGGTATGACAAACTGTGCGAAAACCGTTCGTGAAGACCGTTCTAGCCACGTTTGGTACGAAAAGAGTTGCATTTGAATTTTTCTCAACACCCAAGTCATCTCGTTTGCCCCAAAACAGCGTTTCTAGCGCGTTCATGGAGTTTTGGTTCCGGTATGACAACCGTGCGAAAAACCGTTCGTGAAGACTGTTCTAGCCACTTTTGGTACGAAAAGAGTTGCATTTGAATTTTTCTCAACACCCAAGTCATCCGTTTGCCCCAAAACAGCGTTTCTAGCGCGTTCATGGAGTTTTGGTTCCGGTACGACAAACTGTGCGAAAACCGTTCGTGAAGACCGTTCTAGCCACTTTTGGTACGAAAAGAGTTGCATTTGAATTTTTCTCAACACACAAGTCATCCCGTTTGCCCCAAAACAGCGTTTCTAGCGCGTTCCTGGAGTTTTGGTTCCGTTACGACAAACCGTTCGAAAACCGTTCGTGAAGACAATTCAAGCCACTTTTGGTACGAAAAGAGTCGCATTTGAATTTTTCTCAACACCCAAGTCATCTCGTTTGCCCCAAAACAAGCGTTTCTAGCGCGTTCTGGAGTTTTGGTTCGACAATGACAACCGTGCGAAAACCGTTCGTGAAGACCGTTCTAGCCACGTTTGGTACGAAAAGAGTTGCATTTGAATTTTCTCAACACCCAAGTCATCTCGTTTGCCCCAAAAAAGCGTTTCTAGCGCGTTTGGAGTTTTGGTTTCCGTATGACAAACCGTGCGAAAACCGTTCGTGAAGACCGTTCTAGCCACGTTTGGTACGAAAAGAGTTGCATTTGAATTTTTCTCAACACCCAAGTCATCTCGTTTGCCCCAAAACAAGCGTTTCTAGCGCGTTCTGGAGTTTTGGTTCCGTATGACAAACCGTGCGAAAACCGTTCGTGAAGACCGTTCTAGCCACTTTTGGTACAAAAATAGTTGCATTTGAGTTTTTCTTAACACCCAAGTCATCCGTTTGCCCCAAAGCTCGTTTCTAGTCCGTTCCTGGAGTTTTGGTTCCGGTACGACAAACTGTGCGAAAACCGTTCGTGAAGACCGTTCTAGCCACGTTTGGTACGAAAAGAGTTGCATTTGAATTCTTCTCAACAGCCAAGTCATCCCGTTTGCCCCAAAACAATGTTTCTAGCGCTTTCCTGGAGTTTTGGTTCCGGTATGACAAACTGTGCGAAAACCGATCGTGAAGACTGTTCTAGCCACATTTGGTATGAAAAGAGTTGCATTTGAATTTTTCTCAACTCCCAAGTGATCCCATTTGCCCCAAAACTCATGTTTAGCGCGTCCTGGAGTTTTGGTTCCGTTACGACAAACTGTGCGAAAACCGTTCGTGAAGACCGTTCTAGCCACGCTTGGTACGAAAAGTGTTGCATTTGAATTTTTCTCAACACCCAAGTCATCTCGTTTGCCCCAAAACAACGTTTCTAGCGCGTTCATGGAGTTTTGGTTCCGGTATGACAAACTGTGCGAAAACCGTTCGTGAAGACCGTTCTAGCTACTTTTGGTACGGAAAGAGTTGCATTTGAATTTTTCTCAACACCCAAGTCATCTCGTTTGCCCCAAAACAGCGTTTCTAGCGCGTTCCTGGAGTTTTGGTTCCGTACGACAAACTGTGCGAAAACCGTTCGTGAAGACCGTTCTAGCCACTTTTGGTACGAAAAGAGTTGCATTTGAATTTTTCTCAACACCCAAGTCATCTCGTTTGCCCCAAAACAGCGTTTCTAGCGCGTTCCTGGAGTTTTGGTTCCGGTATGACAAACTGTGCGAAAACCGTTCGTGAAGACCGTTCTAGCCACTTTTGGTACGAAAAGAGTTGCATTTGAATTTTTCTCAACACCCAAGTCATCCGTTTGCCCCAAAACAGCGTTTCTAGCGCGTTCTTGGAGTTTTGGTTCCGGTATGACAAACTGTGCGAAAACCGTTCGTGAAGACCGTTCTAGCCACGTTTGGTACGAAAAGAGTTGCATTTGAATTCTTCTCAACACCCAAGTCATCCCGTTTGCCCCAAAACAACGTTTCTAGCGCGTTCTGGAGTTTTGGTTCCGGTACGACAAACTGTGCGAAAACCGTTCGTGAAGACCGTTCTAGCCACGTTTGGTACGAAAAGAGTTGCATTTGAATTTTTCTCAACACCCAAGTCATCTCGTTTGCCCCAAAAACAAGCGTTTCTAGCGCGTTCATGGAGTTTTGGTTCGGTATGACAAACCGTGCGAAAACCGTTCGTGAAGACCGTTCTAGCCATGTTTGGTACGAAAAGAGTTGCGTTTGAATTTTTCTCAACACGCAAGTCATCCCGTTTGACCCAAACCTGCGTTTCTAGCGCGTTCTTAGAGTTTTGGTTCCGGTACGTCAAACTGTGCGAAAACCGTTCGTGAAGACCGTTCTTGCCACTTTTGGTACGAAAAGAGTTGCATTTGAATTTTTCTCAACACCCAAGTCATCCTGTTTGACCCAAAACAGCGTTGCTAGCGCGTTCCTGGAGTTTTGGTTCCGGTACGACAAACCGTGCGAAAACCGTTCGTGAAGACCGTTCTAGCCACTTTTGGTACGAAAAGAGTTGCATTTGAATTTTTCTCAACACCCAAGTCATCCCGTTTGCCCCAAAACAACGTTTCTAGCACGTTCCTGGAGTTTTGGTTCCCGTACGACAAACTGTGCGAAAACCGTTCGTGAAGACCGTTCTAGCCACTTTTGGTACGAAAAGAGTTGCATTTGAATTTTTCTCAACACCCAAGTCATCCGTTTGCCCCAAAACAAGCGTTTCTAGCGCGTTCCTGGAGTTTTGGTTCCGGTATGACAAACCGTGCGAAAACCGTTCGTGAAGACCGTTCTAGCCACGTTAGGTATGAAAAGAGTTGCATTTGAATTTTCTCAACACCCAAGTCATCTCGTTTGCCCCAAAACAGCGTTTCTAGCGCGTTCATGGAGTTTTGGTTCGGTATGACAACCGTGCGAAAACCGTTCGTGAAGACCGTTCTAGCCACGTTTGGTACGAAAAGAGTTGCATTTGAATTTTTCTCAACACCCAAGTCATCTCGTTTGCCCCAAAACAGCGTTTCTAGCGCGTTCATGGAGTTTTGGTTCCGGTATGACAAACTGTGCGAAAACCGTTCGTGAAGACCGTTCTAGCCACTTTTGGTACGAAAAGAGTTGCATTTGAATTTTTCTCAACACCCAAGTCATCCCGTTTGCCCCAAAACAGCGTTTCTAGCGCGTTCCTGGAGTTTTGGTTCCGGTACGACAAACTGTGCGAAAACCGTTCGTGAAGACCGTTCTAGCCACTTTTGGTACGAAAAGAGTTGCATTTGAATTTTTCTCAACACCCAAGTCATCCCGTTTGCCCCAAAATAGCGTTTCTAGCGCGTTCCTGGAGTTTTGGTTCCGGTATGACAAACTGTGCGAAAACCGTTCGTGAAGACCGTTCTAGCCACTTTTGGTACGAAAAGAGTTGCATTTGAATTTTTCTCAACACCCAAGTCATCTCGTTTGCCCTAAAACAGCGTTTCCGGTACGACAAACTGTGCGAAAACCGTTCGTGAAGACCGTTCTAGCCACGTTTGGTACGAAAAGAGTTGCATTTGAATTTTTCTCAACACCCAAGTCATCTCGTTTGCCCCAAAACAGCGTTTCTAGCGCGTTCCTGGAGTTTTGGTTCCGGTACGACAAACTGTGCGAAAACCGTTCGTGAAGACCGTTCTAGCCACGTTTGGTACGAAAAGAGTTGCATTTGAATTTTCTCAACACCCAAGTCATCCGTTTGCCCCAAAAAAAGAGCGTTTCTAGCGCGTTCCTAGAGTTTTGGTTCCGGTATGACAAACTGTGCGAAAACCGTTCGTGAAGACCGTTCTAGCCACTTTTGGTACGAAAAGAGTTGCATTTGAATTTTTCTCAACACCCAAGTCATCCGTTTGCCCCAAAACAGCGTTTCTAGCGCGTTCCTAGAGTTTTGGTTCTGGTATGACAAACTGTGCGAAAACCGTTCGTGAAGACCGTTCTAGCCACTTTTGGTACGAAAAGAGTTGCATTTGAATTTTTCTCAACACAAAAGTCATCCCGTTTGCCCCAAAACAGCGTTTCTAGCGCGTTCCTAGAGTATTGGTTCTGGTATGACAAACTGTGCGAAAACCGTTCGTGAAGACCGTTCTAGCCACACTTGGTACGAAAAGAATTGCATTTGAATTTTTCTCAACACCCAAGACATCCCGTTTGCCCCAAAACAGCGTTTCTAGCGCGTTCCTGGAGTTTTGGTTCCGGTATGACAAACTGTGCGAAAACCGTTTGTGACGACCTTCTAGCCACGCTTGGTACGAAAAGAGTTGCAATTGAATTTTTCTCAACACCCAAGTCATCTCGTTTGCCCTAAAACAGCGTTTCTAGCGCGTTCATGGAGTTTTGGTTCCGGTATGACAAACTGTGCGAAAACCGTTCGTGAAGACCGTTCTAGCCACGTTTGGTACGAAAAGAGTTGCATTTGAATTTTTCTCAACACCCAAGTCATCCGTTTGCCCCAAAAGAGCGTTTCTAGCGCGTTCATGGAGTTTTGGTTCCGGTATGACAACCGTGCGAAAACCGTTCGTGAAGACCGTTCTAGCTACTTTTGGTACGAAAAGAGTTGCATTTGAATTTTTCTCAACACCCAAGTCATCTCGTTTGCCCCAAAACAGCGTTTCTAGCGCGTTCATGGAGTTTTGGTTCCGGTATGACAAACTGTGCGAAAACCGTTCGTGAAGACCGTTCTAGCCACGTTTGGTACGAAAAGAGATGCATTTGAATTTTTGTCAACACCCAAGTCATCCGTTTGCCGCAAAAGAGCGTTTCTAGCGCATTCATGGAGTTTTGGTTCCGGTACGACAAACTGTGCGAAAACCGTTCGTGAAGACCGTTCTAGCCACTTTTGGTACGAAAAGAGTTGCATTTGAATTTTTCTCAACACCCAAGTCATCCCGTTTGCCCCAAAACAGCGTTTCTAGCGCGTTTCTGGAGTTTTGGTTCCGGTATGACAAACTGTGCGAAAACCGTTCGTGAAGACCGTTCTAGCCACTTTTGGTACGAAAAGAGTTGCATTTGAATTTTTCTCAACACCCAAGTCATCCCGTTTGCCCCAAAACAGCGTTTCTAGCGCGTTCCTGGAGTTTTGGTTCAGGTATGACAAACTGTGCGAAAACCGTTCGTGAAGACCGTTCTAGCCACGTTTGGTACGAAAAGAGTTGCATTTGAATTTTTCTCAACACCCAAGTCATCCGTTTGCCACAAAAGAGCGTTTCTAGCGTTTCTAGCGCGTTCCTGGAGTTTTGGTTCGGTATGACAACCGTGCGAAAACCGTTCGTGAAGACCGTTCTAGCCACTTTTGGTACGAAAAGAGTTGCATTTGAATTTTTCTCAACACCCAAGTCATCTCGTTTGCCCCAAAACAAGCGTTTCTAGCGCGTTCATGGAGTTTTGGTTCCGGTATGACAACCGTGCGAAAACCGTTCGTGAAGACCGTTCTAGCCACGTTTGGTACGAAAAGAGTTGCATTTGAATTTTCTCAACACCCAAGTCATCTCGTTTGCCCCAAAACAAGCGTTTCTAGCGCGTTCATGGAGTTTTGGTTCCGTATGACAAACCGTGCGAAAACCGTTCGTGAAGACCGTTCTAGCCACTTTTGGTACGAAAAGAGTTGCATTTGAATTTTTCTCAACACCCAAGTCATCCGTTTGCCCCAAAAAAGAGCGTTTCTAGCGCGTTCCTGGAGTTTTGGTTCCGTACGACAAACCGTGCGAAAACCGTTCGTGAAGACCGTTCTAGCCACTTTTGGTACGAAAAGAGTTGCATTTGAATTTTCTCAACACCCAAGTCATCCCGTTTGCCCCAAAAAAGCGTTTCTAGCGCGTTCTGGAGTTTTGGTTCCGGTATGACAAACTGTGCGAAAACCGTTCGTGAAGACCGTTCTAGCCACGTTTGGTACGAAAAGAGTTGCATTTGAATTTTTCTCAACACCCAAGTCATCTCGTTTGCCCCAAAAAAGCGTTTCTAGCGCGTTCATGGAGTTTTGGTTCCGGTATGACAAACCGTGCGAAAACCGTTCGTGAAGACCGTTCTAGCCACGTTTGGTACGAAAAGAGTTGCATTTGAATTTTCTCAACACCCAAGTCATCTCGTTTGCCCCAAAAAGCGTTTCTAGCGCGTTCATGGAGTTTTGTTCCAAAGTATGACAAACTGTGCGAAAACCGTTCGTGAAGACCGTTCTAGCCACGTTTGGTACGAAAAGAGTTGCATTTGAATTTTTCTCAACACCCAAGTCATCCGTTTGCCCCAAAAGAGCGTTTCTAGCGCGTTCCTGGAGTTTTGGTTCCGATACGACAAACTGTGCGAAAACCGTTCGTGAAGACCGTTCTAGCCACTTTTGGTACGGAAAGAGTTGCATTTGAATTTTTCTCAACACCCAACTCATCCCGTTTGCCCCAAAACAGCGTTTCTAGCGCGTTCCTGGAGTTTTGGTTCCGGTATGACAAACTGTGCGAAAACCGTTCGTGAAGACCGTTCTAGCCACTTTTGGTACGAAAAGAGTTGCATTTGAATTTTTCTCAACACCCAAGTCATCTCGTTTGCCCCAAAACAACGTTTCTAGCGCGTTCATGGAGTTTTGGTTCCGGTATGACAAACTGTGCGAAAACCGTTCGTGAAGACCGTTCTAGCCACGTTTGGTACGAAAAGAGTTGCATTTGAATTTTTCTCAACACCCAAGTCATCTCGTTTGCCCCAAAACAAGCGTTTCTAGCGCGTTCATGGAGTTTTGGTTCCGGTATGACAAACTGTGCGAAAACCGTTCGTGAAGACCGTTCTAGCCACTTTTGGTACGAAAAGAGTTGCATTTGAATTTTTCTCAACACCCAAGTCATCTCGTTTGCCCCAAAACAAGCGTTTCTAGCGCGTTCCATGGAGTTTTGGTTCCGGTATGACAAACCGTGTGAAAACCGTTCGTGAAGACCGTTCTAGCCACTTTTGGTACGAAAAGAGTTGCATTTGAATTTTTCTCAACACCCAAGTCATCCTGTTTGACCCAAAAGCGTTTTAGCGTTTCTACCGCGTTCCTGGAGTTTTGGTTCCAGTACGACAAACTGTGCGAAAACCGTTCGTGAAGACCGTTCTAGCCAGTTTTGCTACGAAAAGAGTTGCATTTGAATTTTTCTCAACACCCAAGTCATCCCGTTTGCCCCAAAATAGCGTTTCTAGTGCGTTCCTGGAGTTTTGGTTCCGGTATGACAAACTGTGCGAAAACCGTTCGTGAAGACCGTTCTAGCCACGTTTGGTACGAAAAGAGTTGCATTTGAATTTTTCTCAACACCCAAGTCATCTCGTTTGCCCCAAAACAGCGTTTCTAGCGCGTTCCTGGAGTTTTGGTTCCGGTATGACAAACTGTGCGAAAACCGTTCGTGAAGACCATTCTAGCCACGTTTGGTACGAAAAGAGTTGCATTTGAATTTTCTCAACACCCAAGTCATCTCGTTTGCCCCAAAAAGCGTTTCTAGCGCGTTCTGGAGTTTTGTTCCGGTATGACAAACTGTGCGAAAACCGTTCGTGAAGACCGTTCTAGCCACGTTTGGTACGAAAAGAGTTGCATTTGAATTTTCTCAACACCCAAGTCATCCGTTTGCCCCAAAGAGCGTTTCTAGCGCGTTCCTAGAGTTTTGGTTCCGATACGACAAACTGTGCGAAAACCGTTCGTGAAGACCGTTCTAGCCACTTTTGGTACGGAAAGAGTTGCATTTGAATTCTTCTCAACACCCAAGTCATCCCGTTTGCCCCAAAAGAACGTTTCTAGCGTGTTCCTGGAGTTTTGGTTCGGTTACGACAAACTGTGCGAAAACCGTTCGTGAAGACCGTTCTAGCCACGTTTGGTACGAAAAGAGTTGCATTTGAATTTTTCTCAACACCCAAGTCATCTCGTTTGCCCCAAAACAGCGTTTCTAGCGCGTTCATGGAGTTTTGGTTCCGGTATGACAAACTGTGCGAAAACCGTTCGTGAAGACCGTTCTAGCCACGTTTGGTACGAAAAGAGTTGCATTTGAATTTTTCTCAACACCCAAGTCATCTCGTTTGCCCCAAAACAGCGTTTCTAGCGCGTTCATGGAGTTTTGGTTCCGGTATGACAAACTGTGCGAAAACCGTTCGTGAAGACCGTTCTAGCCACGTTTGGTACGAAAAGTGTTGCATTTGAATTTTTCTCAACACCCAAGTCATCTCGTTTGCCCCAAAACAACGTTTCTAGCGCGTTCATGGAGTTTTGGTTCCGGTATGACAAACGTGCGAAAACCGTTCGTGAAGACCGTTCTAGCCACTTTTGGTACGGAAAGAGTTGCATTTGAATTTTTCTCAACACCCAACTCATCCTGTTTGACCCAAAACTGCGTTTCTACCGCGTTCCTGGAGTTTTGGTTCCAGTACGTCAAACTGTGTGAAAACCGTTCGTGAAGACCGTTCTAGCCACTTTTGCTACGAAAAGAGTTGCATTTGAATTTTTCTCAACACACAAGTCATCCCGTTTGCCCCAAAATAGCGTTTCTAGTGCGTTCCTGGAGTTTTGGTTCCGGTATGACAAACTGTGCGAAAACCGTTCGTGAAGACCGTTCTAGCCACGTTTGGTACGAAAAGAGTTGCATTTGAGTTTTTCTTAACACCCAAGTCATCTCGTTTGCCCAAAAAAGCGTTTCAGCGTTCATGGAGTTTTTTCCGGTATTTGACAAACCAAGTGCGAAAACCGTTCGTGAAGACCATTCTAGCCACGTTTGGTACGAAAAAGTTGCATTTGAATTCTTCTCAACACCCAAGTCATCTCGTTTGCCCCAAAAAAGCGTTTCTAGCGCGTTCCTGGAGTTTTTGATCCGAGTATGACAACCGTGCGAAAACCGTTCGTGAAGACCGTTCTAGCCACGTTTGGTACGAAAAGATTTGCATTTGAATTTTTCTCAACACCCAAGTCATCCGTTTGCCGCAAAAGAGCGTTTCTAGCGCATTCCTAGAGTTTTGGTTCCGATACGACAAACTGTGCGAAAACCGTTCGTGAAGACCGTTCTAGCCACTTTTGGTACGAAAAGAGTTGCATTTGAATTTTTCTCAACACCCAAGTCATCCCGTTTGCCCCAAAACAGCGTTTCTAGCGCGTTCCTGGAGTTTTGGTTCCGGTATGACAAACTGTGCGAAAACCGTTCGTGAAGACCGTTCTAGCCACTTTTGGTACGAAAAGTGTTGCATTTGAATTTTTCTCAACACCCAAGTCATCTCGTTTGCCCCAAAACAGCGTTTCTAGCGCGTTCATGGAGTTTTGATTTCGGTATGACAAACTGTGCGAAAACCGTTCGTGAAGACCGTTCTAGCCACGTTTGGTACGAAAAGAGTTGCATTTGAATTTTTCTCAACACCCAAGTCATCTCGTTTGCCCCAAAACAGCGTTTCTAGCGCGTTCATGGAGTTTTGGTTCCGGTATGACAAACTGTGCGAAAACCGTTCGTGAAGACCGTTCTAGCCACTTTTGGTACGAAAAGAGTTGCATTTGAATTTTTCTCAACACCCAAGTCATCCGTTTGCCCCAAAA
>JAENPR010001705.1:0-121592 GCA_018135685.1 Themeda triandra
CTTGTGTTTGCGATGCTTCGTTTTGGGGAGTTCGCTGCAGCGTTTTCTTTCGCGCATTTTAGATGTTTGTTCATGACGCTTCAGCGTTTTGCTGCATTCACTAGCCGCTTTTGGCTTTTGGTTGCTTGCAACCTGACAAAGACTGATCCGAGTAGGGACAGTGGCACATGTGCCATTGTCTTTTTCGGCTCAGAGAGAATAGTACGCATCCTCGCTTTTGGGGAAAACGTGACTTAAAAAGCATTGAAAAAGGGGTACATAGGGACGCCTCATTAAAAAACCTCACACCTCCGAAAAGGTTTCCCCTGTGAGGAAAAAGAGCGCGTCCCCCCGAATTGTACAATGTATGCTTATGAATTAAAAAGGAAAATTACAACCCCTGTGGGGCAATTTCATGGGTAAAAGCGGCGTAGATTGTCAGCATTCCAGGTATGGCTGGACTCAGCGCCATCCTCATTCACCAGCGTGTAGACCCCTGCTTTTACCATTCTCGCAACAATGTACGGCCCGTACCACGGCGACTGCAGTTTGCCTTGCTTGTCGGGTTGCCGAATGAGCACCATATCTCCGGGGTTGATGACTTGCCTCAGCACTTTTTTATCTCTCCAAGCCTTTGTTTCGATGGTACTTGTCGAGATTTTCCGCGCTGTTGCCTTAGAGAGTCAAGCGCTCGAGCCGAGTGTATCGTTACGGCCTAGTAGCCATGATCTCGGTTCGGAAAGATCCAGCCGCACCTCTTACGGAGTAATGGCCTCTTCCCCGAAGAGGAGTCTCAAAGGCGTGAAACCCGGTTGCGCGTGACTTGGATATATTGTGCCCCCAAACCGTAGCCGTAACTCCCGAGCCCATCCGCCTTTCTTCTCGGTGCTTTCGAGGGTCTTTGATATGGCGGGAAAATGTCGCCGTTGACCCGTTCCTTTGTGCCATTCAGTTCGGGTGGTTCACCGAGGCGAATGTCGGGGTTTGATCCCCGTGTCTTCACAAAGTCTGAACTTGGTACTTGTCAAACTGCTTTCCATTGTCCTTTGTTATGTAGGATGGGACCCCGAATCTGCAGATGATTCTCTGCCACACAAAGTTAACTAGAGTGCCAGATGATATTGTCGCCAACGCCTTTGCTTCGACCCATTTGGTGAAGTATTCAAGTGCCACTGCAGTGAATTTTAGATTTCCGGGCGCCGACGGAAGCGGCCCCACTATGTCGATGCCCCATCTGCGCGGCCAAGTTGGACATATCGGGGAGGTTGGGTTCGCTGGGGCCCTCTGATATTTTGCAAACTTTTGGCAGCCTTGGCACGATTTCACCAATCGCTTGGCATCCTCGATGGCGGTTGGCCAATAAAAGCCTTGTCTCATTGCTCTGTGAGCGATTTCATGCGGACCTCTGTGCGCTCCGCATGTTCCCGAATGTATATCGTGCAAAAGCTGGACCCCCTCGTTCCGGCTAATGCACTTCAGCAGTGGCGCCACAACTCCCTCCTTGTACAAATTCTCTCCAATTATGGAGTATTGCTTGGTTCTGGACTCCATCCTTTGCTGTTGCTTTCTGTCTCCGGGCTCATAAGTTCCAGAAATGAATGCCCATATCGGTGCCCTCCAGTCGTCACTCGCGATAGCATGAATTACTGCCGGTCTCTCGTCTTCCTGCTGTACCGCTGCGGCTGTCAAGACTTGGTAGAAAACATCGGCAGGCAAGGGAGAGTTCTGGGCTGCAGCTTTTGCCAACGTGTCCGCCTCTGTGTTGTCTGCCCTCGAAATGTACTGCAAGGTGAAACCTAGGAAATATCTCTCCATTCGTCGTACAGCCTCCAGATACCTAGCTAGAGCTGGCTCCTTGGCTGTGTATTCCTTTCGGATATGCCCCACAATTACTTGCGAATCAGACTTAATGACACATCTACGGATTCCTAGTGCTCTGAGTTTTCTGAGGCCCAGCAGAACTGCATCGTGTTCGGCTGTATTGTTGGTGGTGCGATACTGCAACCTTGCGGCGTATCGCAATTTGGTCGGTTGGAGGTGTCAATACCGCGGATATGCCCGCTCAGTCGAGCACCACGCTCCATCCGTGTGCACCGTCCATTCTCGGGTTCCTCGAACCGAGAGTAGTGTTGTCCCCATGGGGTCCAATCTCGCAATAAAATCCGCTATCACCTCGCGATTTGATTGCTAATACGTACTCAAAGTCAATGACATATTCATTCATCTCATTTTGCCCACTTGCCTATTCACCCTACCGCCTCGCATTTCCGAACGGGGGCATCTAGGGGCCGGAGGCGAACCCGAATGTGATGAGCCTGGAAATAGTGTTTGAGCTTCCGCGATGCCATGACCACCGCGTATGCGATTTTCTCCAGCTCAGAATAGTTTGCCTTTGCTGATGTCAAAGCTTTTGATACGAAGTAGATTGGGAACTGCTGTAACTTTCCCTCGTTCTCTTTTTCTTCCACCAGGACCGCGCTCACCGCGGCGTGGGATGCCGCCACATACAGTAACAAGATCGCATCCGGCGATGGGCTTGATAATGTTGTGGCCTTTGAGAGATAAGCTTTCAGGTCATCGAATGCTCGCTGCTGATCCGGACCCCATCCGAAACCTTCTGAAGTTTTTAGAATACGGAAGAATAGAAGTCCTCGCTCCGCGCTTCTGGATATAAATCTTCCTAAAGCGGCGATCCTGCCAGTGAGCTTCTGCACCTGCTTCTTTGTCTCGGGCGGCCTCATGTTTACAATAGCGGCAATCTTGTCCGGGTTGGCTTCTATACCTACGCCGATGCAGTTGTCATCCGAGAATCTTGCCCTTGCTGACCCCGAATATGCATTTTTCTGGGTTTAGCTTCAGGCCGCTTGCTCGGAGGTTAACGGAAGTTTCCTTGAGATCCTCAATGTGTGTGGTTTTTTTATCGCTCTTTACCACCATATCGTCCACGTATGCTACCAGGTTTTTCCTCTTTTTCTGTTCCCTGAAGACCTCATCTGTCATTCGTGAGAAAGTAGGGCCAGTGTTGCGCAGACCCTCGGGCATGCGCTTGTAGCAAAAGTTCCCCCCAGGAGTGATAAAACTTGTTTTCTCCTGATCTTCTTCATTCAGCCATATCTGATGGTATCCCGAGAAACAGTCCAGTAAGCTCAACAATTCGCAACCCGATGCAATATCGACCAGCTTGTCGATTCGCAGCAGTGGGTACGGATCTTTAGGGCAGTGTTTGTTGAGGTCTGTGAAATCCACGCACATGCGCCATTTGCCGCTTTTCTTCTTGACCATGACTACATTGGCTAGCCATTCCGGATACTGCACAGGCCTGATCACATCTGCGTCCAAAAGCCTTTGCACTTCTGTGGCTGCCGCGTCTGCCCTTTCGGATGACATCTTTCTCAACTTTTGCTTTCTTGGCTTTGCCGTTTTGCTAACATTGAGATTATGCTTGCCAATTCCCAGTCAACCCCCTTAAGGTCTTTCATGGTCCACGCGAATACGTCCTTGTTTTCAGCCAGAAATGCTAGTAGCTCCGAAGCATCCTGTTTCGACAGACTTGCCCCGATATGTACACACTGGTCCGGGCGATTCACCGATAAAGGCACTCTTGTCATGCCCTCGTCCGGCTCTACTCTCCGCTCTTTCCGCTCTGCGGCCTCATTAGCATCCTCTTTTCCTGCAGGCTTTTTTACCTCGTGCACCATGCTGTATCCCGGTATAGGTTTGCCATCTATCTTTCTGGCCGCAATTTGATCACCATGCACCGGGATTACCCCGAATGGGGAGGGAAGCTTCATGCACAGGTAGCTCTGCTTGATGATGATGTCAAACTTGTTTATGATTCCTCTTCCGAAGATAGCCGTATATGGGTATTCCATTTCCATCACATCGAAAGATATTTCTTCCGCACGCACTTTCTCTCCCTCGCTGAACGCCACCGTAAGCGTCTTCTTCCCAAGTGCGTCTATTTTCTTTCTGCCAAAGCCGAATAGGGCATTGCCTGCCTGATCCAGTGAACGCCTGTCGAGCTTCATACTGTCGTACGCTTTGGCGAACAGGATGTCGGCCGAACTCCCATTGTCAATCAATATGTTGTGCAAAGTATACCCGGTGACGAAGGCTGTTGCAACGAAAGCGTCATAATGAGGGTAGTCCCGGACTTGATTATCTTCTTCGGTGAAAGTGATTGGCTGAAGCTTCCATGCGGCTCGGTTTACCAGCGCTGCTGGTGCCACGGTTAGCACGCGCCTTTGGTACTCTCTTCGCGTTCTCTTGCTGTCGTGCTCTATATTGGAGCCTCCAATAATTGCGTATATGTGCCCATTGGAAGGCATCGCATTTGCGGGCGCTACAGTATGTACGATCTGCAATTCCTTGGAAGTTTCCTGCTTTGCTACTTGTTGCTGCTGCTGTCTATTCTCAGTAGGCGCTGAGGAAGATGCAACAGTCGATACTGGCATCGGATGCGCGATCATCGGCTGCTGGTATTGTTGGTAATGCATATTTGGCGATCCCCCCAATGTGCTTGCGCATGTGGGTGTTGGGTATTTTAAACGCACACAGAATAATCCGCAAGCGCACGGATACCGATGTAGCTTTCACCCGGTAGTATTCCAAGGTATCGATTTTCCACGGGAACGCGAAGTGCACTAGTTGAGGTTCAAGAACGCCCAAGGATAACTATATGTTTTTGTGGAGAGAGAGTGAGTGTTTTCCTATGATTTCTCTAATTGATCTATGAATCAAGGTTACTTAAAGATTACTTATTTCGGGACATCAGAGCACTAGCCACGGAAATGGATGAGAAGGGGGCTAGGAAGGTCTGACTACGGTCCTACAGACACCAATCCGAACGAGGTGGAATACGTCCGCCGTTAGGGCTGTCATTACCCTAGGGCTACCACAACAATCCGCAGAATTGGGTGCAATTCTAGGTAATCGCCAGACTAAGCACCAAGCCTAATCTATTAATTACTACTCTAGCGTTGCAAAGACTAGAGCACTTGATGCAAGCGAGAATCCAATAAATAACTTGAAAGTAAATGCTGGAAGTAAATAAAGAACTCAGGAATTAAGAATTGATGAACTTGGAGAGTAGCTGGAAGACGAACTAGATGCTGCAAAAATACAATGTTGAGGAAGATCCGATGATCCGTCTCCTCCTACGCTCTCTCCTCTTCTCTCTCTATTTTCTAGATACAACTAGACGAACTAGAACTAGAACTAGATGAACTAGAGCTAGATCTAGATGAACTAGAGGGACCCTCTTCTACTTGGATGGAGGATGAAACCCTAGCTTTTGATCTGTAGAAGAATAATGATGGGAAACCCTAGGGGGCGCCCTCCTTATATATCCCTGGGTGGAGTAGCCCCTAAGGAATAGCCACGTCATTGATCCGTGTGAAGCGCCATGTCATCGATCCGCGTGAGGTGCCATGTCATCAATCCAGGAGACTATCTCCTATTGGCTAGAAGAGGGGGCGCCACCTTAGCCTCTATGACAGGTGGGCCCTCTTGCTTTGTCTCTATGTAAACATGACATGTGGGCCCTCCTCCTTTGTCTCTATGTAAACATGACATGTGGGCCTTTTTGGCTCTTTTCAGATAACCCCCTGTAGAAATAGACATTCACCAAAACTCATAGAAATTTGTCAGTTAAACCCCTAAGTCTATGGTGATATTACAATTATGCCCTTTTTAGCTATTTATTGACGATTAAAAAAGGAGTTAACTACCATCAACAAACTCCCCCAAGCCTACCCTTTGCTCATCCCTGAGCAAAGATAAACTCAGTAATGGATCAGGAGTTGCTACAATGCTTTCACGCCTCAAAAGTACACATGCGTTCAAACAAGAACTCTCTTCCGGATTAGAGTGGACTATTCGACTTCAAACTTACCCGTATTACCTTCCACCATGGGGCTTGTAGCCTTCACTTGGGTCTTGAGCGGTTGAAAGAGCATTTAACGGTCAAGTGAAGCACTATGTCTCTAGCTCTTTGCTCAACCTTCATTCCGAGTTTTTGGCAAGTTTTTCAAATAAAACTTAGAGATTCCCGTGTATGACCCTTTCAAGTCTCTCCTTTGTGGTATTTCTAGATCCTTACCAAGGCATTGATGGTGTATGCCTTTTCTCTTCTCTCAAGATATGTGGTATTTTTGGCATAAGGCAGAGTAACATTGTGCCTTCGCTCTCTCACCCTACCTCTAATAGGCTTATGTGGAGTTTGTAGGTGGGAGCTTATACATATGTTGCATAGTCAAACCATGGATCCGAAGAAACCGGACATACAATCAAATCAAGATGTGCATGTGTGTGGTCCTATATATGGGTTAAGTGGATATATGGTGATAGTGGAAAATGGTGATGATAGATATAAGATGAAATGAAGGGAAAGGGGATGATAATGGTGAACACCTATTCTTGTTCGCTCCTTGAAGAAATTTATACCTTCCTTTGTAATTGCGCCATGAAAAACTGGATAGAACTTGGGATGAAGATCTCGCATATGATGGGACATTCCTTCTTGCTCTTCTCTTTTTTTTCTCTTTTTTTTCTCTCTTTTTTATTTTTTTTGATGAAGCACCTTGGTCTCTTCTTTGAAAATATTGATGGATGTAGTAGCAAACACATACTTGGAGCTTTATTGGATAACAAAAGGGCTAGCAATGGATGAAGGGATATTTTTGATGCTCACTCCGGTGTAGGAGTAGAACAATTTTGGGATGTGTCTAAATGGATGAATATGGTGGCGCGTACTTCGAGTAGAAGTAGCGAGGGTGCATGGTGTAAGTGTGTATGATCTTGACTTTAACCGTATGACGAGTTTCTAAGGGTCAACACAATCGTCCACACTCAAAGCATAAGTAAGTATAAGTGGACTTCCTAGTCTATCAAGCATGCATATATGGCAGTGGTAGGAATTTAAACTCTCGTCATACAGGAACTCATCATGCAACATTTTGAATTTTCAAAAGATAAATTCTCCAGAACTCTAGTATCACTTAGAACAAGATAAACAGTAGCTCAGACCTTCCCATATCATACCCGTCAACTACCTAGACTTAGATCAAGCATTTGCTACCCACAAGTTTCAGGTTCAGAGCAAATCTTAGATCAAAACAGTGTGTCCAAGACTTGGGAGAGTTCTAGGTTGAAAACAGGCACTTGAAAGGAATTACGGTAGAGCAACTATTCATCACTTCCAAAGAGTTTGTTCTAGGGATTTATTTTAGCGAGCAAAAACTTGTACACTTTCTTTTTATTTAACAAACTTAAACATTATACAAAACTAAATATAGCAAGCAAATTAAAATAAATAAGATGGGAACAAGAAATACTTAGCTAGATACATGGGGGTGCTCTCCCCCAAGCTAGATGTTGGCATAGTCATTCACTTTTGGGTTGATGTAGGTCTCACTCTTCTCAAACTTCACAAATCTGCAGAACTCAAATAGACAACAAAACTCGTGGAGCATGTTAAGGGTTAGGTAATCGAGCATTAGTTGTCGAGAGCTTCGGTTGATTGAGTTTTAATGTGGGAATTCTATGAACTCAATAACATCGAGTTCCTCAGCCGTGTTGATTTGTGGCTCAAGATACACTTTCAAGCGTTGGCCGTTTACTTTAGAAGTGTTTCCTACATCGTCTTGGATGGTAATGGCCCCGTGGGTTGAAGTGTCAATGACTTTGTATGGGCCATCCCACTTACTTCGCAACTTTCCATGTCCAAAGAGCTTAACCCTTGAATTAAATAGTAGAACCTTATCTCCAGGCTTAAACTCCTTGTGCTTGATTCTCTTATCGTGCCACCTTTTGGTTCTCTCTTTATAGATCTTGGAATTATGGTAGGCCTTTTCTCTCCACTCTTCTAGCTCAGATAGTTGCATCAGACGATTCTTGCTAGCTAGGTGGAGATCCATGTTCCATTTCTTGATTGCCCAGTGAGCTTTGAACTCTAATTCCACAGGCAATGGCACGTCTTCCCATATACAAGTTGATAAGGTGACATGCCTATGGGTGTCTTGTATGCAGTTCGGTAAGCCCAAAGTGCACCAGGGAGTTTGTCTTTCCATCCTTTACCCATTTCATCTACGGTCTTTGCGAATATTCTTAATTTGTTTATTGGATGTTTTCGCTGACCGCTAGTCTGAGGATGGTATGCCGTTGCGACATTGTGACGAATTCCATGATCCGCTAAGTACTTTCGGAAGTGTCTATCAATGAAGTGGGAACCTCCATCGCTTATAACTATCCAGGGTGTACCAAAGCGAGGAAATATTACTTCATGAAACATTCTCTTGGCATGTTTTGAATCGCCTTACGACAAGGTAGTGCTTCTACCCATTTGGACACATAGTCCATGACTACTAAGGTGTATTCACAATTCGAGACATAGGGAATGGCTCCATGAAATCAATGCCCCAAACATCAAAAAGTTCAACTTGGAGATTGTTTGTGAGAGGCATTGCATTTCGTGAGTTGATATTTCCATGTTTTTGACAATGGTGGCATCTCGACAAACTCCTTTGTATCTTCATACATCGTTGGCGAGAAAAAGCCACTTTGCCGATCTTGGCATGTGTCCGGAATGCTCCATAGTGTCCTCCATATGGCGAGGAATGACATCTATCCATAATTTGAATGGCCTCAGCCATAGGGACACATCTCCTCAACAATCCATCAGCGTAGACTCGAAAAAGGTAAGGCTCATCCCAATAGTGAAAACGGCTATCATGTAGCAATTTTTCTTTTGTTTGCACCAGGTGGGACATAGCCTTTCACTATAAAGTTCATGATGTCTGCGTACCATGGATCGGAGTCTTGTATTTTGAGCGGGGTGTCATCCCTTAGGTAGTCATTGATGGGAAGCTCATATGTTTCCTTATCGAAGCCTAGACAAGTGGTCGGCTACATGGAATTTTCTACTCCCATTCTATCTCGGATTTCTAAGTCAAACTCTTGGAGTAGAAGAATCCATCGAATTAGGCGAGGCTTAGCATCTTTCTTAGTGAGGAGGTACTTAAGAGCAGCATGATCCGAATAGACAATTACCTTTGCCCCCACTAAGTAAGATCTAAACTTGTCTATAGCAAAGACAACAGCTAATAGCTCTTTTTCAGTTGTAGCATAATTGAGCTGTGGTCCGGACAAGGTTTTGCTAGCGTAGGAAATGGCATAATGCTTCTTATCCTTGGTTTGGCCTAAAACGGCACCAACCGCAAAGTCGCTAGCATCACACATTGTTAACACCAGATTTTGGTCAGGGGTATGACAGATGGGCCCGCGAGCGGCAGAGAGAGCAATTCGGCAAGCACGTGTGTGGTCGGCTAACTTTCTATATATTCGGCAAGCACGTGTGCGGTCGGCTATCTTTCTATATGTTCGGCAAAATGGTCAAGCGGTCGGTTGAGCAATGGCTTCATGAAAAAGGGAAGAGGAAGCTGGCCAGAAAAGGAAGGAGTCGTAATAGTCAAGGACTCCGATTATGGTTAGAGTTGGCATATTTGTATCTTTCCAATTTTGTTTAGATAGTTCGTAAACACTTAGGACTCATGTTTCGTCCAGGGTATAAATATAAGCCCTCGACCATTGTAATAAGGGTTCACAACCAAATCAATACAACCGGCTACGTGCCACCCTTCGAGTCCTTTAGTCGTGTCGTCGAGTTCTTCGAGAGGGCCAATCGATCCGTCGACCTCCGTAAGTCCCGGCAACCTTGTTATCATGTCTAGTATCATGCGGTGGATTTAGATGTGATACAAGTAGTCTTGTTTGTCTCGACGGGATGGCCGTGCGGCGGCGTCTCGCTTGACAAGGAAGTCTTTGCTTGTGCTTTGCTTATCTCGACTAGATGGCCGTGCGGCGAGCGTCCGCTTGATAGCTTAGTGTAAGCGAGATAGTTATCGGCTCTTTTAGATTTGGCAAGATCTAATAGATTCATTAAGTTACCACGTGTTGCATGCTTTATTTCTTTGTTTAATTATTTTGCAACACTCTTTGCCCAATCTAGATTGATACTCTTTTCGGCTCTTGATCATCCCTTCTTGTTTATTCAATATATAATAGATCGAATCCATACGCCGAATTAGATCAATCAAGATTGTTACATGTTGCGGGTTCAAGTAAGTTAGAGCGTTTAGATCTTAGTTAAAATTTGGATATCGTGCGGCGAGATGTAGGCTTTGCTTTGATCTAGGTCGTAATAGTTTGTTTGTTTCTTCTTCATGGACCCCGATTCGGCAATCTTGCCGATACGGTTATGCTTACACATGTAAGCAGTATTTATAGATTTACTTAGGCAATTACGTGCTTTTAGCTCTTTATTGTTAGATTGTATCATGCGTGGATTGATCTAGTAGTAAGGAGTGGTGTAAATTCATAGTGAGTGGTATCATGCGGTGGATTAGCTTGCTTGGGTTTATGCTCGACGGGTTTATGAAGGCTAGACGTGCGGCAGACTAGTTGGAGTAGCCTATGCATGTGTTGTTTAGTAGATTTATATTCATAAGTTACTTATCCTTAATTATTAGTGCTTGATGATACTTTAAACCTGAGATATAGTTTGATATGCTTTGATGATTAATTCTTGTTCAAACATGTCCTCGTTTATACTTATTCGGCAATTCAGTTCTATTCATATTATTTATATTACATTAGCTGAATGAATTGCAAACATGTTGGCAGATAGCTTCTATAGCTATATGTCGTCGTAAGTGGCTTCGGGGCCGTAAAGATGGAAGCTGTCTGGTCTCACCCGGCATGTTCCGGTTTTGATCTTACCGTTTTATCCCTTGTCGATTTTCGGTCAAATCGGCGCACGCTCCGGATTCAACGCCTAGGGCACCCGATTGAAGCTAGGCTTTCCGGCTTCTTTGTGTGTGAGACACGGTGCGCCACATTTTGTGTCAACACACTTTTTGGCACGCCCAGTGGGACAGCTTTTCAGTCTAAGATGGGATCGGAGATTGACAACAACCACGTTCCGAACGTGACTATGGACGAACGCAGCCGAGCAACGCCGGATAGTGGAGCAAGCGATAGAACGTATCAGGCGAAGTGTCTAATGTCTTTCTCCAAAAACAAGAGTGGCAAAGTGATCGTTAAACAATCAACGCCACGAGTTCTTCTTTTTGAGTCGATCCGATGTGCGACGAAGAAGAGATGCGAGAGGGTAGTTCAAGTCATCTATAAAGGCGTGGGAGATACCATGTTGAACCACAACACGGCTTTTAAGGCACCTTCCGCAAAATCATGATTGACACCTTCGGTCCATCGGTAGATAAGCGCTTTGAAGAGAAATTTGGAGAGCTCGGTGGACCGGTGTTCTTTAACACCTAGCCATCTTCGGGGAAGCCAAGCCGGGGGAGGAGAGATGATCGGTACAAGCAAGGATGGAGCTGTTCATGATGAAAAGAGAAGCCTCCTGTGACCGAGCAAACTCATGGTCAAGTAGCTTTTGGTGCAACAACGAGATATACCGCATGCGCTTACAAGATTTCCCCGTGGCAAACAGATTGCGAGAAGAGTATCTATGGAGATGGGTACAATGAGTTTATTGATTACAGTGCCCTTAATGCTTTGCCGAATCCAGGGTATATGAGTACGTCAGGAATACCTTCTGGAAGACAGGGGGACAGGATGCCAATGATGTTCTCCTAAGCGGAATGGGCGATATGATGTAAGAATCGGTTCGGCCTTAAACCAATGAATCGAGACATATGCATATAAATCCCTTTTCGAGAATGGTACAACGAGTAGCTCTTCCACCAAGAGTAAAACCACCTACAGATTTGACCAAATTTTCTGGTCAAGATGACACCCATTACCATCGAGCACATTAGCGGGTACTTGATGCAACTTGGAGAGGCTGCTAGTGATGAAGCTTGGAGAATCGGATATTTTCCTATGTCTCACGACGGGCCGGCTTTCACATGGTTTGCATCACGGCCGGCCGGTTCCATAAGAACATGGGCGAGTGGAACAAAAGTTCCATGCATACTTTTATACGGGGACCAATGAGAAGAAGATGGTTGATCTGTGGGCTATGAGGATGAAGACTACCGAAACACCAATGGAGTATCTTCGCGGATTCGGAGAAGCCAAGAACATGTGCTATTCTCTCGAACATACCCGATGATCAGCTCCCACAGCTAGTCATTGCAGGCATGTTGCCACACATCAAAGATAAGTTGTTCGGCATGGAGTTTGAAGACTGGGGCAGCTTGCCTGAGAGATTGACAATGAGTAACCAAGCCCGGGGATTCGGGAGAGATGCTCGTTTTCGGAAGAACGAGTGCAACAATTGATATGTATCAAGGTTTTCGGAAGAAGCATCGAATATGAATATGAGGATGAAGTAGGCGCACGGAGTTGAATTGGACGAAGGCGCCTACTTTAGTTAGTCGGCGATGGGTGAAGCGACGAGAAAGGATCCTATGATTTTGATGTCGGCAAACCAGATAGGATTTTCAGATCTGATTAAGGAAGGACGTATTAAGCTGCCAGAAGGACATCCCATGTTGCGCCCAGAAGGAGTAAAAGATAAGAAATATTGTGGGTTTCACGATACAAGCTCTCATCATATTAATGACTGCCGAGTGTTCAGAGTGAAGATTCAGAAAGCTATCCAAGATGGACACTTGAGGTTCGACGGCAAGATGAAAGTAGATGATCGGCCGTTTCCCGTAAACATGATCTCTTTCTCTATAGGCATGGTTGATCTTTGGTGAGTCTAAGGAGAAGGGAAAGGTGAAGGTTTTAACCTACGAGAGAGCCAAAGAAAGTGGTCTTGTTGACCACGATCGGCAAGTTTCCAAGGAAGAGGTGCAGCAAGTTCGGTTCGAAATAGCCGAGCAGAGAAGGGTCAGACTTCAAATGCAGCCAAAGGGAATTGCCGAATGCACACTGAACCGAAGCGCAGAGTTACAGCACAACACTTGTTGAATAAATGGCAAAGAGAGAGGAAGATAGAGTATGATGAGGAGCAGCAGTTCATTGAAGAGGAATGCAGGTTCATGGCAGAACGTCGGAGATATGAAGCAGAAGTGCGCCAAAGAGAACAAGAAGAGTACGGGAGAGAGCAAGAGCAAGTCTCATTGGAGCTGTTCCTTCTTCGTTTCTTGTTGGAATGAAGGCTTGAAGTTGCACCGCTAGGAACAATTGCCCCGAATGCGGTGATCAATATTCGAGTACGGGCAATCTCGAGTCAACCGTCCCGTTCATGATAGACTTGGAATGAGAGTTCCGAGAGAATGATCGGCGCTTAAAAATAAAAGGTTTTGATGGACATCGGAGGAAGAGATTTGCGGACCAAGCTTGGGCTCACAGCAGTGCCCATAATACGGAAGAGAGCTCATACAGGTGGCAAAGAGGTCAATGGTGCCCTCCTGGTTTGAGGAAAAGCCAGAAAAGAAGGGTTCAGCGTTTGAAGAACCAGGAGATGAAACAAGAATTAGCCGAAAAGAAGCCGGTGTGGCGTCCTAAGAAAAAAAAGATGATGGACGGGGTCCTTCGGTGATGCTAATATGGTGTTCTTTATCCCATTGGAGTTGAGCTCCACGAAGATCAAAATGTTCAAGATGAAGTATATTGATTTTGATGAAACTGAATGCCGAGACCTAATGGCTCAACTTGTGTTGACTCGGCAAGCAGTCTTTGACAAGCCAATTAAAAATCGCCATCTAAAGCCATTATATCTAAAAGGATATGTCAACGGCAAACCTTTGACCAAGATGCTTGTGGATGGAGGGGCCGCTATCAATATTATGCCCTATGCTACTTTCAGAAAGCTTGGAATGACAAGTGAAGATTTATTGCAGACTGACATGATCCTTAGAGATTTTGCTGGCAACGCTTCTGACACTCGTGGAGCTGTACATGTGGAACTGATGATTGGGTCCAAGACTTTGATCACTACTTTCTTTGTCATTGATGGCAAGGGGGCATATAGCATGCTTCTGGGAAGAGATTGGATTCATGCCAATTGCTGTGTTCCCTCGACTATGCATCAGATTCTTATTCAGTGGATTGGAGACGATGTAGAAGTTGTTCAGGCGATGATTCAGGTAAGTGTTGCCACTTCCAAGCCCGCTTATTGGGAGTATGATGGACAAGATTGCCTTTCGGGTAAAAAATGGAAAGAAGGTCTTTGTCAATGTGTTCGACAGAGATCAACGGCCCGATCCAAGCAAATGGCTCGACGGTGGCTTTTAATGGGCAATCCAATCGATGGCAACAAAGGCAAACTGGGTCGTGGTTTCATGTCGGCCGACAAGTTAGAAGAGATCGATGTTGGTGATAGCACAAAGTCAAGGCCGATGTATATCAGTGCAAATTTAGACCCAGAATATAAATTGAAATTAGTAGAGTTCTTTGAAAGAGTTTAAAGATTGTTTTGCTTGGGATTACACGAGATGCACGGATTGGATCGATCAATTGTTGAGCATAAATTGCCTATCAAACCTGGGTTTCGTCCTTTCAAACAACCTCCACGAAAAATTTATAAAGAAGAGGTATTGGCCGATGTAAAGAAAGAAGTTGAAGAGCGATTGAAGCAAACTTTATTCGGCCATGCGGTATGCGAGTGGATTTCAAACATAGTACTGTCTACAAAAAGAATGGAAAGATGAGAGTATGCATAGACTTGAGATCTCAACAAGGCTACTCCTATGGACGAATATCCAATGCCGGTTGCCGATTTCTTTGGTTGACGCAGCTGATGAGGCTATGAGGTCATCGGTTTATGGATGGCAATGCGGCTATAATTAGATTTTCATGGCAGTTGAGGATGTTGCAAAAGCGCATTCGGATGCCCTGGTCATATTGGATTATTTGAATGGATAGTTATGACATTTGGATTGAAAAATCTTTGGTGCAACTTATCGAGAGAGCCATGAACTATATCTTTCATGAATTGATCGGCAAGATTGTAGAAATTTACATTGATGATGTGGTGGTCAAATCCAGAAACCATGAAGGACATTTAGCCGATTTAAGAAAGACTTTGGAGTGCACAAGAAGACATGGGTTGAAGATGAATCCAAATAAATGTGCTTTTGGAGTCTCGATTTGGTGAGTTCTTGGGGTTCTTGATCCACAAAGGAGGAATAGAAGTTGGGAAAAAGAGCATGGAAGCAATAGACAAAATTGTGCCCCCAACTAACCTCACAGAGTTGCAATCATTGCTAGGCAAGATCAATTTCGTGAGAAGATTCATATCCAATTTATCAGAAAGAGTATTGCCTTTCTCTCCATTGTTGAAGCTCAAGAAGGATCAGAAATTTGTTTGGGGTGACATACAGCAAAAGGCTTTCGATGAGATCAAGCAATATATGAAGGCACCACCAGTGTTGATACCTCCACAACTTGAGAAGCCTTTCAAGCTGTATGTGGCGGCCGATAGCCTAACAATAGGATCGGCCCTTATGCAAGAGTTTGATGGAAAGGAGAGAGTGATAGCTTATCTTAGCCAAAAATTGTTAGACCCTGAAACGAGGTATTCGGCTATAGAAAAACTCTGTTTGTGTGTTTATTACTCATGCACCAAATTTCGGCACTATTTGTTAAATGCCGAATGTGTGGTGGTATCTAATTTTGATGTAATTAAGCACATGTTGTCAATGCCGATTTTAAATGGAAGAATCGGCAAATAGGTATTAGCACTGTGTTGGTATAAATTAAGTGCACATAAAATATGAAGGATTCCACAAGCGCCTGAGAACTTACCATTGTAGCATTTTACCGGGAGTAAACCGGGTATCGTTATTTATATTTTACCACGGGGAAGCAAGGGTTAAAGAATCTAATAACTCACCATCATGCATCTACTAACTTAGTAAACCAACTAACTATAGCGGGGATAAATGATACATGAAATGATAGGATTTATACAATATGTCACACATGGGATAGGTCTCTAAAGATATACAACTAGTTAACTTGGGAGATCTAGGGTGAGGTCGATTCCTATGATATTCTTATCACATGGTCAAAGATATACCCAACTATGCTAAGACTTACCACACTCTTGTGCACTTCGGGACGTCACTAGACGGAGAGAGCAACACAAAGGATACCTCTACCGACGTGACTACGGTCCTACAATTTAAGAACTGCTCGAGATATGGCCGGGGGCTGTCACCTCCCGTAACTACCATACAACTAGGGAACAGGTGTACTCACGCGGCGAGCATCGTGTAAGCACCACGCTTACATGAGGCTCGGCTACTTAGCCCAACCATGGTAAAGCAAAGACTAAGCGCTCTATGAACTAGCACACAAAAGCAATGATAAACTAAACTAGAAAGATATAATGAAAGTAAGCATAGCCATGTGAATAAGAGAATAAGTATAAGTCTTACAGAATATTGAAGTGAAGATACAAGGCTATACCAAGCCTCCATGACTAGATCCGGAACCTTGAGCAAGATCCCAACTCGACCCTCTCTCCCAAGATACTAATCTATTACATTGGAGAAGCTAGACCTAATCCCCTAGAGAGGAGAGGTCATCCTTTCAAGGGACACCTCGCCTCCGATCCCTATTTGGAAGATAATGAATTAGGGTTTTAGGGATGCCTCCTCCGGGGGCCGGGGCCCCGCTATATAGCCCCTAGGATGCACCGCAGCCCTCGGATCAAACAGACCTAAACGGACGATTATTATTCATCCTCAAAGGCGGTGGAACGGGATCCGCGAGGCCGACCCGGTTGGCCGAGGTGCCCGGTCGGCCGCCCAAGGGGAGTCGGCCGACTCTCCACCGAGCCCGTTCGGGCTCCCGTTTGGTCCCGAGCCTTCTCGAACCTTCAGTTACGGAATTTTCACCGGTTCCGATTATCTCTATGTAAACCGACATGTGGGACTTCCTTGGGTATTTTCGGTGACACCTGCGAGAAACGGACATTCACCAAAACTCGTGGAATTCTGTCGGTATAACCCCTATATCTAGTCGGTGAACATATTTTAGTCCTTTCGATGTTTAGTTGACGGTAAAAATTGACACTTAACGACCGTCAACAACTCCCCCAAGCTTACCTTTTGCTCGTCCCGAGCAAAGATAAACTCGGTGTGGATCAGGAGTTGCTACAATGCTTTCACACCTCAAAAGTACACATGCGTTCAAACAAGAACTCTCCTCCGAATTAGAGTGAACTATTCTGACTTAAAACTTACTCATATTACCTTTCACCATGGGGCTTGTAACCGTCACTTGGGTCTTGAGTAGTTGAAAGACAGAACGGTCAAGTCAAGGGCTATGTTTCTCGCTCTTTGATCAACTATTATCCCAGAGTTTTTGCAAGGTTTTGAAATAAAACTCGAGTTCCTTGTATGAACCTTTCAGGTCTCTCATTTGTGGTACTTTTGGATCCTCTCCAAGGCATGAGTAGTGTATGCCTTCTCTCTTCTCTCAGAATATGTGGTATTTGTGGAACTAGGGCATAGTGAAAAGAGCCTTCTCTCTCTCACCCTACTTTCTAATAGGCTTATGTGGAGCTCATAGGTGGGGAGACACTCAAACTCACTTGCATATATTGCACAGTTAAGACATGGATCCAATAGGAACTAAAATAATAATAAAGTCATATGTGCATGTGAATGAGGAAATGGATGATAAGATGATGATAGGATAATAATGAGATGATGATAATAAGGAAATGATTATAAGGGGTGATCACTTGGTGAACATCTACTTCTACACTTGCTCCTTTGGGGATAACATACCTCCTTTTATTTGGAAACTTTGAAGACCTTTGAAGAGGAGGACTTGGTTGCTTTTTCTTTTTCTTTTCTTTTTTTCTCTCTTCTTTTTTTCTTTTTTTTTTTAGAGCAACCAATCCTCTCGAAATCAAAACTTTAGCAACGGGGGAGTGTATAACTTGAAATGATAATAACCTGGAGCTTTTATGTAGACAAATGGAATGGCGATGATTATTTCTAGATGTTCACTCCTAGGATAGGAGTAAAACCTTTTTTCTGAATGGAATGAAATGAGTGGCATATGTATATGTGGATGGATGGATGGATGGATGCGTACTCCCAGGGTAGGAGCAGCATAAGTGCGTATCTCCAGGGTAGAGACAGCACAATATGTGGGGGAATGCGTACTCCCAGGATAGGAGCAGCATAGGTGCATATCTCCAGGGTAGAGATAGCACAATATGTGATAGATGTGGATCTATATATGGGTGGTACTTCTAGGGACAGAAGTAGCACAGAATGAATGTAGTACTTATAAAATAGGTGCATGCTTCTGAGGACAGAAGTAGCATAGATCAATGGATGGAGAGCACATAGTAATGACTTTTAACCGCATGTGATTCCTTATGGGTCCATGACATAACCACACTCAATGCCTAAAGATTACACTCAAGCCTACAAAATGATCTATATAAACAGATGGGTTTTCCTAATCTAGTAAGCATGAATATATGGTTGTGGTAGGAATTTGAACTCTCATCATAAAGGAACTCATCATGCATGAATTTAATATTTTCACGAGATAAATTCTCAGAACTCTAGTATCTCTAGGAACAAGATGGATGAGCGGCTCAAAACTTTTCCCATATCATACCCGTCAACCACCTAGACTTAGATCAAGTGTTTGCTACCCACAAGTTTCAGGTTCAGAGCAAATCTCAAATCTAAACAGTTGTGTCCAAAACTCGGGAGAGTGCAAGGTTGAAAACTAGGTACTTGAAAGGAATTACGGCAAAGCAACTATTCATCATCTCCATGTAGAGTTTATTCTAGGGATCGCTTTTAAGACAGATTGCAAGAGCTCTCCAAAAGTAGAAAAGATAGATAAAGAAATCTTTACGGGTTTCTAAGGTTATGCATCTTTTTAGTTGTTTTAACAAAGCAAACTATAACATAGATAAATAGACAAGTTGGGATCACTTAGCTTGGTACACGGGGGATGCTCTCCCCAAATTTGGATGTTGACATAGTCTGCGGATATTGCGACGGGCGGTGAAGGAGTTCTAGTCTTCCGGAGTTTCGTGGATAGTTTGTTGGAGAGGCGTTCAAGCTATTGAGGGCAACACTTCGGACAGAGCTGGACATCCTTAAATACGGTAGCTCTTCTTGATCCTTTATGTTACGTGAAGCTCAAATAGACAACAAAGCTTGTGGGCTGATTAAGTGTTAGTGATAAAACCTCTAAGCCTTGATTGTCTAGAAGCTGCCTTAACTCAAGTGATCACAAGAAATATTTTTATCTTTTTATAATAAAGGATGCAAACAGAGGAAATAGATATGCTTTGAGAAATTATTTTTATGCCACCACAATGAATGATTATTCACATGGGGCTTAGTAGTTTTTTTTTAATGCAAAATGCAGAAATCTTTATTTTCTTTTTCTAGTGCGAGAGATAGTAAAGCAAAGATGCAATTAAGATGTAGGGAAAATAAATATGCTTAAAGGAAAATGCAATGCTATGAAAGGAAATACTGATAAATACCAAGTTACCTCCTTGGTGAGGGTTCAGTGATTTGAGTCCTTGAACGGGACTTCTTATCATGTTCACTCCTTCAGTGCATCATTTGATCCCAAAGGTAGAGACCTTGAGACCTTGTGATGAAGAGTAGATGCTTCTAGTGGTCCTTTACTTCTTCTTGGAGTTTGCCTTGCTTGATTGACCTCTTGAGCATCTTGTCTTCTTAAAATTTCACTCCTTCTTTTTTTTTTCTATGCACGGACCTTGTGCTCCACTCATTGTTTCTTCTCGGCATGCCGAGCGACGGGGCTTGAAAAGAGGAAAAGCATTCGGATCATTGTTTGAAGAGTCATTGGCCTTCCTCCCCAAGCTTGACCTTGTTGTTGCTCGCCACGTGAAGCCAAATATGAGTGTTGAGTCATCCCTCGAAGTGTGTTGTGAATTCATATTCTTAGACACTATTCTTCCTTTGTTCTTAAGTCTCTTGGAGAGGACTCTTGAATCTAGGTCGTTGAGCAAAGATCTCTCCTTTGAATTCTTATCTTCTTCGGACTTGTCCAATCCCGGAGATGAGGATACAAACGAGTTGCATGATCTTTCTTCGTCAACCATTCTTGATTTTTTGAGTTTTGGTTGACGCATTGATGTTCATTGGAGATGTAGACTCGACTTCTTCCTTGATGGTCTTTGTCTTCTAGCGGCATGGCAAAGAGTTGTACGCCATCCATCTTGATCATCAAGGAAGGAGCTTCTTTAGAATTTGTATGCATGCTTCATCTCCAATGGCTTAGGGACATTATCTTGCAACCATGGTCATGGTCCTTCAAGGCTTGGTCGATGGTCAACCCTTGATTGGTGATTGGTTGACACAAGGATGCATGCTTATCATGCCATCCTTGTCCTTGCTGCCAATGTGCAAGATGGTGTCTTCACTCTTCAGGAACAATGAGAGCAGGTTTTTAATTGGCTAAAATGAGATGTGTTGCACCCTGCTCCTCATTGGCATCCTAGATCGAGTTGGGCTCAATGCTATGATGTCTTCAAAGTTGCTCATAGCTTGTCGCCTTGATCCACTTCTTTGAGTGAGTTCAAGATGTTGATCCTTCTTGTGGCACTCTTGTCTTCTCCTTTCTTCTATCTTGAAGTGGCAATTTCACAGGTGATGCCAATCCACGAACAGGAGGCACATCATAAATTCTTTCCGCAAAATGTTAGTGGACGCATACCCGAAGGATTGCAACAATTTCAAACTATGGGCTATTATCCACCTTCTATTTGAAAGTTCATCTATGCTAACAAGGAGATGGATTTTGAGTTACTTTAGCATAGACTTTATTTATCATGTTTTCTAACAGCTCTTTTTATGGCATGTTAACATGGTTCAAGGCAAAGGTAAGTTGCAACAAAAAACAATGTGAATGATATTTGTTACTTACAATTCTTCCTTGGACGATGAATGAGTTGTGTCTTTTGTGCGAAGTTGTTGGAGTTCATCGTACGCCTTGCTTCATCTACGAAGTGTGTTCATCTCTTGACTTACCCAAATTGGATTTGAGAGTTTTTGCGGGGGTTAGTCCAACAAAATAACCAATATCTACTAAAACATAATTTTAGCTCAATAACCAAACTAGACTCCATGTCTAATTTAATTAAGGAAGGCTATTTAACCTAAGCACCACGCTTAATTTAAAAGCCAATGGAAGTATTTCGAGTACTTCCAAACCAAAGCATACTTTAGCAAACAAAGGTAGCATGAAAGCATTATAGAGAGTTACTTAAACAGAGATGACGAGAGCATGATCATGGTGAGGATTTTTTTTTTCTTTTAGATGCAAATGGCATGGGTAAATGCAAGAAACAAAACATGCAATGGATTGAGCAAATATCAAAGAATAGAGTGGATGCATGAATTCTTAAAAGTAAACATGTAGTGAGATGCAAGAAGTTAAAAAGATAACTACTCATCAATTTTAAAGTCCATGAGCAAGACTATCTCACCTTTCTTGATCATACTTACCATGACTCACATGATGAAATTTGTGAGTGGTGCAGCATCTATGTTCGTCACTTGTGATGTGATTTGAAATTCTTGTGACGACGACCTTTTCTACATTCTGTGAGGTGGCAGGGTTCCAATGTTGATGAATGTTGAGTGTTGGGAGACCCTGGGCTCTTCATTGTCTTGTGGAAACTTGTCGAGAGGTCGAAACGACATCTTTTGTCTGTCTATTCCACAACTCAACGAGAACAAGGGGTAATCCTACTAAAGCTAGTGATACACTAAATTAGAGACATCAAGATCACTATCAAAAACTTAACACCGATTGCTTCCCGCAACGGCGCCAAAAATGCTTGTTGGTATAAATTAAGTGCACATAAAATATGAAGGATTCAAGCGCTGAGAACTTACCATTGTAGCATTTTACCGGGAGTAAACCAGGTATCGTTATTTATATTTTACCACGGAAAGCAAGGGTTAAAGAATCTAATAACTCACCATCATGCATCTACTAACTTAGTAAACCGACTAACTATAGCAGGGGATAAATGATACATGAAATGATAGGATTTATGCAATATGTCACACATGGGATAGGTCTCTAAAGATATACAACTAGTTAACTTGGGAGATCTAGGGTGAGGTCGATTCCTATGATATTCTTATCACATGGTCAAAGATATACCCAACTATGCTAAGACTTACCACACTCTTGTGCACTTCGGGACGTCACTAGACGGAGAGAGCAACACAAAGGATACCTCTCTTGACGTGACTACGGTCCTACAATTTAAGAACACTTTCACAAACGAGATATGGACGGGGCTGTCACCTCCCGTAACTACCATACAACTAGGGGAACGGGGTGTACTCACAAAAGGCGAGCATCGTGTAAGCACCACGCTTACATGAGGCTCGGCTACTTAGCCCAACCATGGTAAAGCAAAGACTAAGCGCTCTATGAACTAGCACACAAAAGCAATGATAAACTAAACTAGAAAGATATAATGAAAGTAAGCATAGCCATGTGAATAAGAGAATAAGTATAAGTCTTACAGAATATTGAAGTGAAGATACAAGGCTATACCAAGCCTCCATGACTAGATCCTGAACCTTGAGCAAGATCCCAACTCGACCCTCTCTCCCAAGATACTAATCTATTACATTGGAGAAGCTAGACCTAATCCCCTAGAGAGGAGAGGTCATCCTTTCAAGGGACACCTCGCCTCGATCCCGCCCGGGAGATAATGAATTAGGGTTTTAGGGATGCCTCCTCCGGGGGCCGGGGCCCCGTTTATATATAGCCCCCTAGGATGCACCGCCCTCGGATCAAACCGACCTAAACGGACGATTATTATTCATCCTCAAAGGCGGTGGAACAAGGATCCGCGAGGCCGACGCCGATTGGCCGAGGTGCCTTGATCGGCCGCCCAAGGGGGAGTCGGCCGACTCTCCACCGAGCCCGTTCGGGCTCCCGTTTGGTCCGAGCCTTCTCGAACCTTCCAGATTACATGCAATTTTCACCGGTTCTCGATTATCTCTATGTAAACGACATGTGGGCCTTCCTTGGGTATTTTCAGGTGACACCTGTAGAAAGAGACATTCACCAAAACTCGTGGAATTCTATCGTAAGTATAACCCCTATATCTAGTTGGTGAACATATTTTAGTCCTTTCTCATGTTTAGTTGACGGTAAAAATTGACACTTAACGACCGTCAACACACTGTCAGAGTTTAATCTAAGATATGAGTCGGCAAAAGCAGTGAAAGGACAGATAATTGCCGATTTTATTACTCAGCATCGTGATTTATCTGTTGATATGGTTAACATTGCCCCATGGGCATTATTTTTGATGGATCATCATGTGACAAAGGTGGTGGTGCTTGGTATTCTTTTGATATCCCCACGTGGAAAAACATTTGAGTTTTCTTTTTCAATTGAATATCCTGTCACTAATAATCAAGCGAGTATGAAGCTTTGCTTAGAGGGCTTAATTTGTTAATAGAGATGAGAGCATTCTTTGTCGAGGTATTTGGTGATTCTGAATTAGTGATCAATCAATTAACAGGACAATATGAATGCAAAAACGATGTACTGCAAGGGTACCATGAACAATGTCGGGAGCTTCTGAGAAGTTTTTCAGTGGTTACTTTGCATCATATACCTAGAGAGCACAATGGAGAAGGAAATAAGTTAGCTCAAACAGCCTCTGGATATCGTGAAAATTAGGAAGTTTTTGCTATTGAAGAGGGTGCTTTCAATACTGATCAAGTAGATAATGATTGGAGAAGTGATATTATCAGTTATCTGAAAGATCCATCTCAGAGAGCTTCCCGAAAGCTCAGGTATAAGGCCCTCAAGTTTGTGCTCCTTGATGATCAGTTGTACTACAAGTCTATAGATGGAGTATTGCTCAAATGTTTAAGTCAAGATGAAGCTAAGAAGATCATGTTTGAAGTTCATGAAGGGACTTGTGGTGCACATCAGTCGGCTTACCGAATGAAGTGGATAATCAGAAGGACAGGGTACTTTTGGCCAACTATGTTGGAGGATTGCTTTGAATATTACAAAGGGTGTCGAGATTGTCAGATATTTGGTAATGTTCAGAGAGCGCCTGCATCTGCTCTGAACCCGATAATCAAACCATGGCCGTTCGTGAGGATGGGGCATAGATTTAATTGGACAGATTAATCCACCATCCGGCCAAAGGACACAAGTTTGTGTTATTAGCTACCGATTATTTTACCAAGTGGGTTGAAGCTATCCCTTTGAAAACGGTTACATCGAGAGAATATGGTCGGCTTTGTCAAAGAGCATATAATTCATAGGTTTGGGATTCCAGACCATTACAAGCGATCGGGGGACTCGGTTCACTTCTTGAGAATTTTGTGACTTTGCCGAAAGCATGGGGATAAGGTTATATAATTCTTCCCCTTATTATGCACAAGCCAATGGCCAAGCGAGAGGCATCAAATAAGATCATGATCAAAATCATCCAAAAGAAGATCGATGAGAAGCCAAGGAAATGGCACTTGGTCCTTAATGAAGCATTATGGGCTTACCGAATGGCTTGCCATGGATCCACACAAGCATCTCCATATGAGTTGGTTTATGGACATAATGCTGTAATGCCTTGGGAGTTACAATCGGGATCAAGGAGAGTTGAATTGCAAAAGGACTTGACGGATAAAGATTATAAGGATTTGATGATGGATGAATTGGAAGATTTGCATTTGATTTGTCTTAAAGCTTTGGAGAACATTGAGAAGAATAAAATGCGTGTTGCCAAGTACTACAACAAGAAAGTTAAAGTTAAGCAATTCGCAGAGGGAGACTTGATTTGGAAAACGGTATTGCCAATTGGCACAAAGGATAAGACATTTGGCAAATGGTCACCAAATTGGGAAGGGCCTTTTCGAGTTGTCAGTTGTGCACCTGGTAATGCGTATATATTGAAAACGCTATTTGGAGAAGAACTTACTAGAGCCATCAATGGCAGATATCTTAAAAAGTTTTATCCAAGTGTTGAAGTTGGATCTTAATGATGACTATGACTTAAACATGGTATAGCCGATTGAATGAAAAATCGCCTTCAAGACAAAGGGAAGAAGTTGGAGAAAATAGCCGATATTATTGTATCGCCTCTAGTGCAAAAATAGCCGATATCGTATGTATCGTCTTTAGAACAGAAGTAGCCGATGCAGTTGTATCGCCTTTAGCCAATTTTTTAGAATGTAAGTGAACAGTTTTATCTCGCAGCTGGTAGGTTTATCGGGAGAAGATAAAGGGAATTGAAGAACTACGCTACAAAATGTCAAGTCATGGAGCGGTGCCAAGATCTAATCGGCTAAGATGACGTCATACGCTCGGGAAAATTTCGTTCGAGAAGAATGTTGCAGTCGAGTTCTAACTGAGGAGTGAGGAAAATTTGCAAGAACAAACACGATCGCTAAAATGCCATTGCAGCTAAGACAAGCGAAAGCAAGGAGGAGACCAACATTCTTCATTAAAAGTTTTTATTTTACAACCCGCGCCGGCCCTAATACAAGCTACTCCTCTTCCTCGGTGAAGAGCTTGTTGAGGACGGACTCGGGTTGGTGGCATTGGCCATGGTGTCGGCGTGGTCGTTGTACGCCGCCGGGAGACCCTCGATGCCGTCGACCTCGTGGGGAGACCACCCGGAAGCCGACCGGCATAGGAGCATAGTCGTCCCGGTCCGGGACGACATCCCCGCCAAGCCGAGGGAAGTGCCAAGGCACACACCATGAAGGGCTGCCCGATCAATCTGATCAGGCACCGCCTCCAGACGATCCGCCACGGTCGGTCCCCTGGCGTTCACCTGATCGGCCACCCTCGTCGCCGCCACCTTCAGGCGGTTGAGCTCATTGGAGAGATCTGCAAAACACAAGACAGACCCGTGAACAAACAGATCGGGAAGAACGGGAATCAAATCAATGATTGTAGAGCAAATACTGGTAATGGCCTCGCTCAGCTGCCGGCAGTTGTCCTCCCATTCCAGCTGGGCGATCCCGAACTTCTTGGTTTCTTCACCAAGAAGCTCCCGCGCCTCGTCCCTCTCGCGGCGGTAGGCGTCGGCGTCGTAGCGGGTGTACGCCGGGATCTCCTCGTCGTTCCTATCCCATATAGGGCGGTACGAGCTGCCGGAGGAGGACCCCAACGAGGCCGTGCGAGGCGGCGCGGAGCGGAGCGGGCCGGGGTCGGAGCGGGGGCGAAACGGGGGCGATCACGCTGCGCCGCTGCGGGCGCGCCGGGGAAGCGCCATTGGCCGGTGCCGATCCTCGCCGTCCTACAAGCAAGGTGCAATCAAGATCGGCTATATATATAAAAAAAACGGAGACGTAGAGGTTATTACCGAGACGGCGTCCGCCACGGTTGCTTCCCTCCGCCACGTCCGCCGCAGGAGCGGGAGCGGTAGCAGGAGGAGGAGTGTGAGTGCCAGCCCGGGCGACCTGCCTCCGGAAGTTGGCGGCGTAGTCGCCGGCGACCCCGGTACCCCTGAAACAAAATCAAGAAGGTGAATAACCGCAAGGGGGCAAGGCCCAGATCGGGTGAAAGGAAACAAGATCTGTGGTAATTCGACTCGAAGAGATGAAGATTTCTCACCTCCGGCGCCGGGCATTGCTTCCCTCCGCCTCGCCCTCGGCCAGGCACTTGCCGCGATCGCCGCCGCTCGCCATTGGTGGTGGTGGGGTTTTTGGCTTGAAGAAGGAAGTGGAAGAGATTGGAGATGGCAACTGCTTGGCGTGGTGATGATGGGAGCCGAGTGGCTCTATTTATGAATGATGGGAGCCGTGGTGGAACCTGCGGAAAAACCAATCGACAGATTAGGGTTTTCACACTTCTATGGGCCGGTATTGAGTTGGGCCAAGCCCATTACTGTGGTCGATTCAGTTACCAGCATGCGGTCGGCTAAATAGCTAAATGAGAACCATTCGGCTAAAAGCGTGTACTTGAGTCTACGGCGGTTGTGTTGGTGATTTGCGAGGTGTGAGTATAGTCATACTCGAGAATGACCGAATGATAACGAGCGAGAGAAGAAAAAGAAAAACAAAAATTTCCCATGATTCAGGGAAAGGAGATTGTTCTCAGGTATAACAGGGCCGGACCTAAATATTTACACCTTCAAAATACAAGCCAAATATCTATGCGTTCAGAAAAGAGTTAATGACATCAAAAGCATCAGCCTTGATTCGGTTAACTTCATCAAGAGCTTTTTGATCCTCTTCTTTAGAGTCTTGGATCTTTGATAATTTGCTCTTGATCTGCCGCGTCTCCTTGATGACTGACTGAATTTTGGACTTAGCCAAGTCAAGAGGTGGCAGGTTGGCAAGCTTGGCTTCATGGGATTGAATATTGGCATTTAATTGAGCTAGCTGAGCTTCAAGCTTGGTTCTTTCATCTCTCATAATTTGCAGTTCTGGTCCCAAAGTGCTCAAGAGGTGCTCAGTTGACTTGATGTCAGAGTAAAGCTCCTTGACCTGCTGTTCTTTAGCCACTTTACCTCTCTCCAAGTCAGCCTTGATGGATATATTCTTATGTGCCCTCTTGATAGCAGCAAAGTGATCATCGAGGTGGGATAAGGCATCTATAGCAGCTTTAAGATTGGAAGGAAGATCTTGATCAATGAGCTCTGCTATTTCCCTTATCTTGTCCGAATCTTGGGTCAAAGCAACAACGTCCTTTTTCGAAATAAAATTATATCCTTCAGCTTGGCTTAATTCTCGACGATAAGCCGCTGATTAGAAGAAACTTCATCATCGACAAATTCTTGACAATAAAGGAAAAAGCTGGCTTGTGGGTGAGCAGTATCCTGTTGATGAAACAGAAAAAGGTAGTTTAGTCAGGTGATTCGGTTTAAGTGAAAAAATAGCCGAATGAAGTAAGAGTGATACCTCTTCGGCAAAAACTTGATCAATTGCATCCATAGTGGAATCAATATCCTGGGTAATTAACATAGTGGATGCCTCAGAATTAACATGGCTTGTTGAGGCAACCTGTATAGCCGGAATTGAGGAATCTGTCGCTGATGAGGAGTGAGTGCTTACATTCTTTGTTCCTTGCTCATCTAAATCATGAAACACATGATGAATACTAGTACATTATTTAGAAAAAGAGAGGCATAAAATGCAAGTATATACCCGGGATTGCCAACAGGCTCATCGGCATCCGCGACCGGTGGATACGTCGGGGGAATCCTCCAAAGTCCTTTGTTTTTCAAAGCTCGAAGATCGGCTTGTACTGTAAGGGGAATGATAAATATGGGCATCTTAACAAGTAGAGACAGAAAGACTGGGGGCATTCATACCTGAGGAGTTGGTTTAGCTTTCTTTGACCTCATCTTCTTCGGAACAGTAGTGTCTTTGTGAGAAGAAGGAGTCTTCCTTTTCAGGTCCTTCAGGAGCACTATCTCATCGGCAGAGGTCCTGTTGAAGACTGCTAAAGTCGGTGCATCATGTCCTAATGCAGCAATCGGACCAGGTTGCCAGTATTGAACTTCTGGGGGACTTGGAGGAGCATTGTCCTGTTCAAAGAAGTGATTAGGTAAAAGATCAAGAACAGGAGAAATTCTGAGAAAGAGAAATACCTCATCATCAGAAGTGAATTGAGGCATGAGGACTTGGCATAGAAGGTGGGCTTGAGTCTTGAAAATGTGAGGGCGCCATTCTTGCCACCGGGATTTAAATAAGGGATGGGCAACCTCGGTTGTTACCAAAGGATCGGGTCCATATAATGGAAATTTACATCCCAAGTTGAAAACTTTGTTGGTCTCGGTGATGTTTGTGAGAACCTCCCTAGGTTTTATGATGCTTGAAAAATATAACCTTGGAGGCAATTGACCAAATCCTAGTTGCCTGGCAACCATGTTGGGGTTATAAAATTCGTAAGTTGGGTTTACCAGCCTGCCATGATGGAATTCTGCTGGCAAAGCACAAGGCCTGATGAAACAGTTGAAGATCTCCTTGGATTCATCATCTATGCAGCCCAATTGATAGCTGAATTTGCAAGGCAGAGTCAGGTTTTCATTTTCTCTATAGGGGAACCAGATTATTTGGTCAAAACCCTTATAAAACAGCTTGAAGAGGTGGCCAATATCTATATCAATAACAACAGAAGATGCAGCTTCACCATATGTCTGACAGGCCTTTTGTCGTGGATTCTCACCTTCAGCATAGTTGATAGATGGAAAGCCCAGGCTATGGAGGTCGATTGATACAATCTGATGCATGTACAGTTGCAACCACATCTGAACCAGCCACCAAGGGCCATTGACACAAGAAATTTCACCTTGGTTCCTCATCTAAATGGTGATCTGATGCATCATATGGTAAACAGCGCCTAGGAGGTATTTGCCCAAGGGGATCAATTGACTGCGGCTAAGTCTTGCCATCACTATATGGTTCGAGTGGGCTCATTAGACTTCTTTGCAGAAGATAAATCTGCATAACCACATATTCATGAAAGCCCTGTATTCCTTGTCAGATACAGCACCAGTTGATGCATAAGACTGAATATGCTTGACCCATCCACCTCGACTTAGATTTACCGAGTACTAGTGCCCTTGTACTTAGTCGGGTATGCCGGTTTGGTGATATTCAATCCGGTCATCATAAAGACATCGCCGGTGTGATTGACATTGGGCCATGGCCGAAGATGAATGCATTAACAGCATCAGACCAAAAGTGAGAAGCAGCAATCAGCAAGGAATCATTGCTGGGCATTTCGGCTAATGACAGTTCCAAGCAGTGTTGGATGTCCTGTGCTTCCCAAAGATCACTGTTCTTGGCTTGCATCCTACGGTACCAATCATGCCAGCCTGCAATAGAGGGAAGAGGCCATGTTTTGAAGGTGTTCGGCCATTTTGTTTGGGGGGCAATCACGGATTTGAATGGGATCCTCAAAGTTTCCTTTTCAATAAAATCCCTCGGATTGGGGTCTCCCATCGGACCAAGGAAAAATGACTCAGGGTGAGCAAGATTGGGAATCAAAATCTCGTTCTTCATTTCCTTTAGAAGAGGTGAGAACAAATAAATCAAGAACACATCTGAGAACTAATTCAGGAGAAATTGCCGAATAGGTAATACAAGTAGGGTTACCTCTAGAAGCTCCTCTTGGGTTCCTGTTGCCATGATGGAGCTGGTTGAAGTATCCGTCGCCATTGAAGACGATGCTTGAGCACGAGATCTCAAGTGGCGGCTGCGGGCGTCGGCCCAGTGCGACCTAGGCGAAGGCGGCGATAGTCAATTTCGAAATAAAACCCTTTTATCTCGAAATTGAGGGGGCATGTGTTAACACCAGATTTTGGTCGGGGTATGACGAGATGGGCCCGCGAGCGCGGATAGAGCAATTCGGCAAGCACGTGTGTGGTCGGCTAACTTTCTATATATTCGGCAAGCACGTGTGCGGTCGGCTATCTTTCTATATGTTCGGCAAAATGGTCAAGCGGTCGGTTGAGCAATGGCTTCATGAAAAAGGGAAGAGGAAGGCGCGAGAAAAGGAAGGAGTCGTAATAGTCAAGGACTCCGATTATGGTTAGAGTTGGCATATTTGTATCTTTCCAATTTTGTTTAGATAGTTCGTAAACACTTAGGACTCATGTTTCGTCAGGGTATAAATATAAGCCCTCGACCATTGTAATAAGGGTTCACAACCAAATCAATACAACCAGCTACGTGCCACCCTTCGAGTCCTTTAGTCGTGTCGTCGAGTTCTTCGAGAGGGCCAATCGATCCGTCGACCTCCGTAAGTCCCGGCAACCTTGTTATCATGTCTAGTATCATGCGGTGGATTTAGATGTGATGCAAGTAGTCTTGTTTGTCTCGACGGGATGGCCGTGCGGCGGCGTCGCTTGACAATGGGAAGTCTTTGCTTGTGCTTTGCTTATCTCGACTAGATGGCCGTGCGGCGGCGTCCGCTTGATAGCTTAGTGTAAGCGAGATAGTTATCGGCTCTTTTAGATTTGACAAGATCTAATAGATTCATTAAGTTACCACGTGTTGCATGCTTTATTTTAATGTTTAATTATTTTGCAACACTCTTTGCCCAATCTAGATTGATACTCTTTTCGGCTCTTGATCATCCCTTCTTGTTTATTCAATATATAATAGATCGAATCCATACAACCGAATTAGATCAATCAAGATTGTTACATGTTGCGGGTTCAAGTAAGTTAGAGCGTTTAGATCTTAGTTAAAGCTGGATATCGTGCGGCAGATGTAGGCTTTGCTTTGATCTAGGTCGTAATAGTTTGTTTGTTCCTTCTTCATGGACCCCGATTCGGCAATCTTGCCGATACGATTATGCTTACACATGTAACGAGTATTTATAGATTTACTTAGGCAATTACGTGCTTTTAGCTCTTTATTGTTAGATTGTATCATGCGGTGGATTGATCTGGTAGTAAGGAGTAGTGTAAATTCATAGTGAGTGGTATCATGCGGTGGATTAGCTTGCTTGGGTTTATGCTCGACAGGTTTATGAAGGCTAGACGTGCGGCAGACTAGTTGGAGTAGCCTATGCATGTGTTGTTTAGTAGATTTATATTCATAAGTTACTTATCCTTAATTATTAGTGCTTGATGATACTTTAAACACGAGATATAGTTTGATATGCTTTGATGATTAATTCTTGTTCAAACATGTCCTCGTTTATACTTATTCGGCAATTCGAGTTATATTCATATTATTTATATTACATTAGCCGAATGAATTGCAAACATGTTGGCGAGATAGCTTCTATAGCTATATGTCGTCGTAAGTAACCGGGGCCGTAAAGATGGAAGCTGTCTAGTCTCACCTTGACATGTTCCGGTTTTGATCTTACCGTTTTATCCCTTGTTGATTTTCGGTCAAATCGGCACGATTCCGGATTCAATGCCCGGGCACCCGATTGAAGCTAGGCTTTCCGGCTTGCTGTGTGTGAGACACGGTGCGCCACATTTTGTGTCAACACACATGATCTCAAAAGGAAGCTCCCAATCAGGTGGTTGGATGATTGGAGCGAGAGAAGAGTGCTTCTTTGAGGATTTGAAAAGATTCATGACACTCATCATCGAAGATGAAAGGCGCATCCTTAGCTAGGAGACTAGTCAAGGGTCTAGCGATTTGGGAAAAATTCTTTATAAATCGCCTATAGAACCCTGCATGTCCCAAGAAGCTACGGATTCCTTTCACATTTATGGGAGGTGGAAGTTTTTCAATAACTTCAATCTTTGCTCTATCCACTTCTATCCCACGTTCCGACACTTTATGTCCTAACACTATTCCTTCTGAACCATAAAATGGCATTTCTCCCGGTTCGGGACTAAGTGCTTTTCTTCACATCATTTGTAAGACTTTGTCTAGATTCTATAGACAATGATCAAAGGTTTTGCCATAGACGGTAAAGTCATCCATGAACACCTCCATGATTTTCTCGATCATGTCACAGAAAATAGACATCATGCACCGTTAGAAAGAAGCTGGAGCATTGCACAACCCGAACGACATTCGTCGGTATGCAAAAGTTCCATACGGGCACGTGAAAGTGGTCTTACTTTGGTCATCTGGGTGGATGGGGATTTGGTGATATCCAGAATAACCATCAAGGAAACAATAGAAAGAGTGATTTGCAAGCCGTTCCAGCATTTCATCAATGAAGGGTAACGGGAAGTGATCTTTCTTTGTAGCCTTGTTGAGTTTTCTATAATCAATGCACATACGTCACCCGGTGACCATTCGTTGAGGATGAGTTCATTCTTCTCATTCTCAACAACTGTCATTCCTCCTTTCTTTGGCACTACTTGGACAGGACTAACCCACTCGCTATGTGGCACGGGATAAATAATCCCAGCATGTAGGAGTTTAAGGACCTCTTTCTTAACAACCTCTCGCATGGCATTGTTAAGTCTACGCTGTGGCTCCCTTGAGGGTGTACAATTGGGATCGGTAGGGATACGATGCGTGCAAAGAGCGAAACTAATGCCTGTGAGGTCTTCGAGTGAGTAGCCAAAAGCTGATCTATGTCTTTCAAGAACAGTGACAAGTTGTTGTGTTTCATATTCAGAAAGCTTGTCACTGATGATTACTGGAGTGTTTGGGTTGTTACGAAGAAAGACATATTTAAGGCTAGGAGGAAGAGGTTTTAGCTCTATCATAGGAGGTGGAGGTTGTTCATTTATGTCTAGCCCAATGGGCGCTGACTCATCTTCTTCTTGAACAAAGAGTTCTACATCGAAGAATGGTTGAGTCATCTCCTCTTGAGACACCACTAAGACCTCCTCAATAGGATCTGGTTCAGGTTTGGATTCCACTATCGTGTTAATTGATCGATCAAGAGGAACAACAATAGTGGAATTCCCAACCTTGAAGTCTATATGACCTCTTAATGGTTGTTCCTGTAGAAGTCTCATGATTGGTCTGCCAATCAAGAGAGGAATATCAGGATGTCAAAAATGTGAAAATCTAGACATATCCCGAGTTCTTGATTACGATGGGAATAGTTCTCAATACCCATGACTTACTAAAATAAGTCCGATGGATCTTGTAGATGTTTACGAGATGGGGTTAAGGACATGTTGGGATAAAGAGTTTCGGCTAACTCCTTAGAAATAACATTTATCCCAACGAAGGATTATAGAGGACCTTCCTAGCGAGATCTTCTAATGCGGAAGCGAAGAATGGTTGAGGGAGAGATGATTCGAGCTACCTCGGGGACATCTCGCTTCGGTTAGCCATTCATAACTCATGATCGCCGAAAGGCTTTGGATGTGTTCTACAGCCATCGACTCTTTCTGTGGATTAGATGGAGTGGTCTTTTCTCGAGGTCTCACTTGGATTGCAAAATTCGAGGCATTTCCATAATCTTCAAAGAGATCTTCCTCGAATTCAAAGGGAAGCTCTAAAGGAGATGGTTCATCATCCTCTAGGGGGTTTGCATTCCCTTACTAGGAGGGTTTTTGACAACCAAATTTTTAGAATAGTCTATTGGAATATCTAATTCAGTTGTGGGTTCCTCCTCTTTTGGTTAGGATGGGCTCAACTTCTTTTTCTTCTTGGGAAACTCATCAAAAATGCCGAGTGTAAGGGGTGTTCTCAAGAATTTTCTCAAGAATGGCCTTCCTCTCATCTATGGTTTTGTGTGAGAATGAACCTCCGAAGAGGTGTCGAGATGTAGAGCAGCTTCCTTGTTAAGTCCTAGATAAAAGTGTTCTAAAAGGACATTTTCAGGCAAGGAATGGGTTGGACAAGATATAGTAAGGCTCATAAATCTAGCCCAAGCTGCTCCTAGTGTCTCCTTCTCTTTTTGTTTAAAGTCAAGAATTTCTCTACGAATGATTGCCCTTTTAGAAAGAGGGAAGAAAGCATGACAAAATTTTTCTTGAAGTTCATCCCAATTTCCATCTACACCTCTTACGGAATGAGCATACCACTGTTTTGCTCTACCCGAAAGGGAGAATGGAAATAGTTTCCATTTAAGGGTCTCTTGTGTCATGCCAGCAATTGTTAGGCAAGAACACAATAGCTCAAATTCCCTAAGATGGTTGTAAGGGTCTTCATCTTTTAAGCCAGAGAAGGGTTGATCCCGAACCATGGCTATAAAGCCAGGACGGAGTTCATAGCTGGAAGCTGTAATTGGCTTTGATGATTGTGGTGGCTCTAAGAACTCGGCCCTTGGTGTGGAGAATTTATGAATAGGTGTGGAATCCATGTGGTAAATGGTGGTAAATATTTTTGGTGAGGTGAGAAAGGTGGTAAAAGGAAAATAAAAGGATACACGGACGACTTGGCTCGAAACTAGCACAGCTACCGCTCCCCGGCAACGGCGCCAGAAAGCTTGTTGGGTATTTTAAACGCACACAGAATAATCCGCAAGCGCACGGATACCGATGTAGCTTTCACCCGGTAGTATTCCAAGGTATCGATTTTCCACGGGGAACGCGAAGTGCACTAGTTGAGGTTCAAGAATGCCCAAGGATAACTATATGTTTTTGTGGAGAGAGAGTGAATGTTTCCCTATGATTTCTCTAATTGATCTATGAATCAAGGTTACTTAAAGATTACTTATTTCGGGACATCGAGCACTAGCCACGGAAATGGATGAGAAGGGGCTAGGAAGGTCGACTAATCCGAACGAGGTGGAATACGTCGGCCGTTAGGGCTGTCACTACCCTAGGGCTACCACAACAATCCGCAGAATTGGGTGCAATTCCAGGTAATCGCCAGACTAAGCACCAAGCCTAATCTATTAATTACTACTCTAGCGTTGCAAAGACTAGAGCACTTGATGCAAGCGAGAATCCAATAAATAATTTGAAAGTAAATCTTTGGAAGTAAATAAAGAACTCGGGAATTAAGAATTGATGAACCGGAGAGTAATTTGGAAGACGAACTAGATCTGCAAAAGTACAAGGTTGAGGAAGATCCGCAGATCCGCCTCCTCCTCCGCTCTCTCCTCTTCTCTCTCTATTTTCTAGATACAACTAGACGAACTAGAACTAGAACTAGATGAACTAGAGCTAGATCTAGATGAACTAGAGGGACCCTCTTCTACTTGGATGGAGGATGAAACCCTAGCTTTTGATCTCAGAAGAATAATGATGGGAAACCCTAGGGCGCCCTCCTTATATAGCCCCGGGTGGAGTAGCCCCTAAGGAATCGCCACGTCATTGATCCGCGTGATGCGCCATGTCATCGATCGCGTGAGGTGCCATGTCATCAATCCGGAGGCTGTCTCCTATTGGCTAGAAGAGGGCGCCACCTTAGCCTCTATGACAGGTGGGCCCTCTTGCTTTGTCTCTATGTAAACATGACATGTGGGCTCTCCTCCTTTGTCTCTATGTAAACATGACATGTGGGCCTTTTTGGCTCTTTTCAGATAACCCCCTGTAGAAATAGACATTCACCAAAACTCATAGAAATTTGTCAGTTAAACCCCTAAGTCTATGGTGATATTATAATTATGCCCTTTTTAGCTATTTATTGACGATTAAAAATAGGAGTTAACTACCGTCAACAGTGGGGCGAGGTATGGACTCACCGGCTGCCCCGACTGGAAAGCCGCCATTTGATGAGGGAAAGCGTAATGTTGAGTCGGTGCCGTATGGAACACATGCTTTGCAGGTTCGGATTTCCCCATAGCGTCATCTCTTTCCTTCTGCTCTTTGGCCTGCTGCATATATTTGCAATCTCTGGTAGAATGGCCTTTGTTTTCGCCACATACGCAACAATATGGCATTTTCGGGGTGCCGCCATTGCGCCCTCGACCCCGTCTGCCTCTATAACCCCGGCCCCCCCGGTTCTGCTGACCTCCGCCTCGGCTTTCATGAGACTGGCTGTCATTCTGCTTTGGGGGTGCAGGGTTGGATGGCTCTTCCTGAAGGTTGTTGACATAACCTTGATTCTGTCCCCACTTCTGCTGATTCTATTGATTCTGCTTCGGGGTGTTTTGTTTGAGGCTATTTCTTGACACCTTGCGCTTCTGCAAGTCTTCCTCCGAAATGGCGAACTTTCTTATTTCATCGAACAACTGCTTTACGGTTTTGGGTACCTCCCTGGTTAGCACCTCGGCGCACGGTCCAATTTTGAGGCCCCTGATGGCCGATGCGATGACCGTATCGTCCGACACATTCGGGACCTGTGCTCGCATCTGGATGATGTGTTCCAGGTACTTGGCCATTGGCTCATCATCGGGCTGATACAGGGTGAGCAGATCCATAATGGTTTTCTTGTCAGCCTGAAGTCCTTGAAAGGTTGCCAGCAGCTCCTCTTTTGCCTGCCTCCATGACCGGATGGACAGTGGACGCAGGGACATGTACCAGTCATGTGCCACATCTTGCATTGCCAAAATCAAAGTTTTGGCAAGCAAGGATTCGTTGCCACCTGCCGAATATATTGCAGCCTCGTAGCTTGATATGAACCTTCTGGGGTTGGATTTACCGTTAAAATGTGGGATTTTGGGCTTATACCCGGGCGGCCATGGGTATTTTTGCAGCTCAGGGGACAAAGGGGACGCCATGTCAACCATATCCGGGGCCCCCTTGCATGAGGCCAAACCCAGGTATCTTACCTCACTTTCGGTTCGGCTCTTGCTCCGAGTGCCGAATCTCCCGTTGTAACCTCTGCTTCTCTCTTTGCATGGTTGATGCTACGGGGTGATATCCTTTCTTGCTTCGATGTCTCCTTTGGCGATCACGATATGCCTTTAGCTCCTCGATTCGGTTGTGTGCTCATCCAGCAGCTTTAACAACCTGGAATTCTGCAGCATCAGACCGTCCACCGCATTCGGGGCATCTGGCTCCGGGTCAGCCTCCGCGTCATCCGCCGCCCCCTCGGCTACTGCGGCTTCCACATCAGACGGGGCCGGCGCTCCGTCTGCTGTTCTGATGGCATTTTCTTCGGCGGCCGGATCTGGCTGCGGAGGCGTCGGATTCGGCGGCGGAGGCGCTGCCCCCGATGCGGTGGCCTCGGGGAGTAACGGATCCGAGCCGGTTGCTGCTGATGGAACCGTTTCGTCGATGGTTGGCATTTGCTTTCTCCCAACCAAATTTCTAGCTTTTCCCTTAGGTGGCATGACAAGTCCGTGCGACAACCACGGTGGGCGCCAATGTTGTTCCAGCCCCTTAGGGTCGCACCCCCTAAAGGACCGAAACAGGAGATAATGGAAACACAGAACAACAAAAACGGTACGAACGACACAAACCTTATATTCCTTGTCCTCCGGCTAAAACGCTCGGAGTCCGAAGCCCCTTACAATGTCCCATCAAGGGTGTATTTATAGGAAACAGTGTCGCATCATTGACCAAAATGCCCTTAACAACCCTAGTTCCAACGTACAGTAAAAACCGACCAGGGGCAGACAAGTAAACGGCCCTAGGGGCCCACCTTTGTCGGCCAACCACCAACCGGCGCTTATCCAGGCCGTGCTCCTGCCCGGCCGGTGAATGCGTCCACATTCACCCCGAATGCGCGTCCTCCCGTGCTATCGGCGCTTCCGACCTGTCGCCAGGCGCTAAGGCCGAATGCGCGCCTGTCCGCGCTATCGGCATTCCTGGTCTGGCGCCAGGCGCTGATGCCGAATGCAACGCGTGCCCATGCAGTCGGCGTATCCGGCTTGTCCCCAGGCGCTGACACCGAATGCGCGCACGCCCGCGCTATTGAGGACTTCGTCCAGGCGCCGGTTGCCAACGCCGAATGCGCGCACGCCCGCGCTTTCGGGGATTCCGTCCAGGCGCCAGCTGCCAACGCCGAATGCGCGCACGCCCGCGCTTTCGGGGATTCCGTCCAGGCGCCAGCTGCCAATGCCGAATGCGCGCCTTCTCGCGCTTTCGGCCTTGCCTGCCTACAAAAACACAAGAGGCGCACGTTATCGTGGGGGACGGGGTGGCCAATTCCGCCCCTGCCCCCAACAATGCGGATGAGTGATGGCGAGATCTCATAGTGGACATCAGTGATCTCCGCCTGCGGCCCCAATGGGATTTGGGATGCGACGGGCTGAAAAGTCGGCTATGGATCTCCGGAACTTGACATCCCGATGCTTGGTGCGATCTTCCTTCCTTGAGTGAATTCGAGTTGCAAGTTGGTTTTCGAGGACGGACTAGAAAAATTCTAGACTGTCTTTAGGATAACTTGAACTGAGAATCACTTACGCTCTATCTGGTCTTCACAAATAAAAAGGAAACACAGGCAGGGGTAAACTTCCTACGACTAGTTGATTTCAAGTTGATGATATTCTACCGGATTCGTCCTTACTACGAATTTCTACGCTTAGCTTTCCCCGGCAACGGCACCAGAAATGCTTGTTGGCAGTTCTTACGCACACCGACTAGAGTAATTATAGTGTGGCGAGGGTGGCGCTAGTAGCAATACTTATAGCAAACTAGAACTACTACTAGAAAGAGGGTGTCACAATTCCTCCCCAAATAATGGCTCTAGAATTACTAAGCAAAGCTAGCTCTAGTGATGATGCAAGTATACCAAATGGTCACTCTGCAAGCCTACAGAGACCGGTGTAGCACTTCCCTAGGATGAGTATTCCAAGGTTTATATCGAACCCAAGGGAAAGCTCGCTATAATTGGTGGTAAGGACGAAGATCCTATCTAAGCTCAACTAGTGTAGTGAGGATAAATGATATGGTAATGGAAGGTTTAATGTGGCCCTGTGTAGTGTAGCTAGGTGGGAGGACAACGAGTGAGTAAAAGACTCCTATGACTCTACTTCTACTTCAGTGAACTAATCTAATCTAGTAGTGGAGATACACTAAAGCCACTAATCTTGTATTCCCTGGTTGCTGGAGATATGACTGACAAATAGGAGGGTAACGTTCCTTTCCGGGAACTAACTCCTATTCCAGCGATACCTTTGATTTACGGGGCACCTATTGACCTACCCGACGCAAATAGAGTCATTTGGGGTGCTTTGCGTTCATGTCACTACCGCCCCCGCTAATATACGTTGGGAGTTTGAATGGTAACTATACCAATCAATGAGGCGAATATCCACCGGTAGGTTTAGTCTGAGCACCACGCTCACACTAACGCCTACAACTTAAGCTAAATATACATCTTAACCTAAGCTCGAGTCTGTCAGGACTAATGCAATGGAAACAACCAAGCAGACAAGACTAACTTATCTAGTGAACTACTACTACTAAACAGACTAGAACACTATAATACTACTACTAGAGTAATACTACACTAAGCAAGTACTAAAAGTAAATACTCAGAAAAGTAAAGGAAAAGTAAATATATTAAATACTAAAAGTCTTACAAGAGGAAAGGTAAAGAGGAATACCAGACTCTCCAGAAGACGACTCCGGAGACTTCGAGCTTCGCTCGACTCAACTCTAACTCCCACACTAGACTAACACTATGACTGGAATATAACTAGAGTGGAATCCACATTGATCTCTGAATTGGTGATCTAGAATGGTTGGATGCAGCTGGTATTTATAGGGGAGGTGGAGTAGGGGCTACTCCACCGCCACATCATCGATCCACATGAAGTGGCTTCTCCACCTTTGGATCCAACCGACCTCAAACTGCCTTGAATCAACGTCCAGGATGTGCAGGGAACGTCGGTGGAGTGAACCGATCCCGAGTGGGCCCAATCTCCAGGTCGGCCGACCTGGGATTCTCCCCCTGATGACACATGGCATCTTCTAGAAGCAGTGGAAGGTCGGTGGAACATGGCTGGCAGGTGGGACCCACCAAACACCGGTCGGCCGACCGGGTCTCGGCAGTGGGTCCGCGGCCTTGTTCCCCCTCAGTCCCCACGTGTCCTGGAGTGTGCTGCTGCCTCATTCGAGTTTAGTTCTTCTAGATGGTTTGTGGAGCTTGTTTTCCCTGAAATATGAATGTACCTGCAATCCAAATACTAAGAGTACATGTGGAACTTTATTAGTGGTAAAATGCCTATGCTATGCCAATTTTCCTCTAATTATGCTCAATTGACGAGATTATGAAGAGTAGAATATATAGCTTAATCCTCGTCAACACCGGCCGATCTCCGTATTCGGCTTGCCCTACATCTACCAGGCGCCAGCTGATCCCCGTATTCGGCTTGCTCTACAGCTATCAGGCGCCGGCTGATCCCCATATTCGGCTTGCCCTACATCGAGCGATCTAGCTCCTTACCCGGTGTGTTGACCGAATTTAGCGTCAACACACTTTTTGGCGACTCCGCTGGGGAACAATTGCTTCGGCTCTACTTTGTAGCTGAATCCTTCCGACCTAGCCTATCCATTGATTTTAATATTTTTGTGTTCGTCGTTACCGTTGCATCTGCCCATAAGGTTGATCGTATCTGGTTTTGATCTCCCGTGATTTTTGTGCTATTCATTGGAAGAATTCAGCAAGGAGGTCAAGAATCCAAGTCATGGAGTACCAAGGAGTCATCACAAAATTACTACAATTACTCCAAGGTACAACTTATGATTCGGATGATGAATTTTATAATTATTTTGCAAGTAATACAAATTGCAATGTTGATGTTGCTAATGTGATGATAATAGATATTTTGCATCGGTCAATGCTCTTGATGAATATCATGATCAAGAACCGATGTTTGATGATTTTGATTCCTTTAGTAACATGCAACATGTAGATTCATATTCATCGGCTAATAGCTCACATTATTTGTTTTCACCACAAGAGGAGCCGATGAATGAGACAATTGGCTATGATGATAATTTAGCCAATTACTCTCAAGACTTAGCACCTTATGATATTGAAATTCATAATTCGGCTTCATATGATTTTAACCGAATCAATGAAAATTCAGCAAGGTGTATTAGTGGCAATTCTCATAATTCGGCTTCATATGTTACTACTAACTCTAGCCGAATCAATGAGAATTCAGCCAAATACGAGAAGGCCATTACTTGTGATTCGGCTTCATATGCTACTTGTAGTTTTAGCTGAATCGAAGAGGATTTAGCCCACGCTAGAAATCCATATGGCTCTTCTCAATAGAAAGTGCCTGCTTATCATAGGCCATACACTTTACATTATGATTACCTAAAGTCACCTAGTGGTTGGACTGAACCGAAGTTTGAAAAATTTAGCGGTGAAGATGATTATACTGCTTCGGAACACATTCACTGGTATCTTGAGTATTTGTACTTAAGTAATGCGAGGTAAAGAAGACTATATGAAAGTGCGAATTTTCCTTTATCTCTTCTCGGTACCGCCTTTGTATGGTTTACATCTTTACCGGAGAATGTTACGTTGGATCATGGTCTTGTTTGGTAAAATTGTTCCGTAAACATTTTGGCAAGACCGATGAAAAAAGGCCGATTACAATTAAGTCATCGGCCAAAGGTCAATCCAAATTGGTCCCTTCGGCATCTGAAACCGATAAGACCAGTTTAGGGAAGACTAACATTATACCTCCTGGTATGAGCTTGTCCTATTGCTTCTTTGATCGATAGGGCAAACTTGTTTTTAGGAAACGTCCTAAATTGGTCCCTTCGGCGCTTGAAACCGATAAGGCCAGTTTAGAAAAGACTAATGTTATACCTCCTAGTATAAGTTTGTCCTATTGTTTCATTGATCAACAGGGCAAGATTGTTTTTAGGAAGCAACCTAAATTAGTCCCTTCGGCGCCTGAAACCGATAAGACCAATTTAGAAAAGGCTAGCACTATACTTCCTGGAGATGCAAATCCTTCACCTTGCAATAAAGTGCTTTCCATGGCTGAAACTTTGAAGATAAATAATCCGGCCATCTTGATTCGACCGGAGCAAGCCGATTCTACTATTGGAAAGAATATGATAATCGGCGAGCCAAGAGAGCCTAAGAAGGGAAAGCAGATTTTGGACCGTGAAGTGGTGCTAGAGAAGACCAATGACAACTGGGAGAGTCTCAAGATTACTATCAAGTCTTCTAGGCTCGGGGCAAGCCCAAACTCTCAAGGATAAGAAAAAATCAGTTAGTAATGATATTATGCAGAACATAGTAAGTAAGTCGACTTTAAAAGTCGGCCAAACCGATTCTAATATTGCAGTGCAGAAAAAATCAGCAAGACCGATTTCTCAAATCGGTCAAGTTAGCTGTAAGCAAAAAACGCAACACTGCATTTCCCATGGCCGATTGAGCTCTAGACAATCGAGCTTCAACAAAGTAAGACCGATTAAGCCAACTACATGCAAACTTGCTAATCAGGTCCAGCAGAAAATCAATGAGCGAGTTGTTGCTAAAACTGTTTCTACAGGTGCTTCCGCTGATTATCATTGATAATCCGGACCAATCAAGCATTGAGAAGATGTCAAGGGGCACTAGTGCTAGTAATTGTGAAGCTCAGAGCAAAGCATCAACTCCTAAAAATTTTAAGCCACCATGGTGCCCTGCGGGTGTGTCAAGAACACAAAAGCGTAAACTTCAGCGTACTCGGTTCATAAGAGACACACTTATTGTAGTGCCTACCGATGAGACTTCGGTTGATTCGGTTTCCACTATTGATGATCTTGCTTTTGTACATGTCAGAGAATCTTCTGAAGGTCATGATGATTGCATGCCTCAGGACGCTATCTTCAAGAGGCCATCAAATCTGGTGAAACACCTTAGAGCATTGCATGTGTCAGGGTATATCAATGACAATTTGGTCAATCACATGTTAGTGGACACCGGGGCCAGTGTGAATTTGATGGCTTATTCGCTTTATAAGAAGCTTGGTGGATCTAATGAGGAACTAGTTAAAACCAAGAGAAAGATCAATGGAATTGGAGGAGGAAAACCTACTTTGGTCAAGGGACTTGTCTCAATGATGCTTACCGTTGGGAGCAAGACATTAGCCACCAAATTCTCCATTGTAGAGGTGCAAGGGAACTACGGTTTGATCCTTGGGCGAGATTGGATTCATAACAATCAATGTGTACCTTCAAGTTTGCACCAGTTCCTCATTCAATGGGTGGATAAAAAGGTTGAAATTGTGCATGCAGATTTATTCACCTATGCTATGCTTGATGCCCCTATGAATGGGGGGCATGGTGATATGACATGCTTGTCAGGGAGAGATCTTACTAATGTTGAGTTAATAGAGGAAGTCATGTTCCAGTCTCTCTAGAGCCGAGCGATGATCGGCTCCATATCATCATATTATATGAATTCTGCTTGAACAGGAACATCATCGGCCAATATATATAAGCAAAGTTGATATTGGAATTATTCCATGGCCGATGCATGCTGAACAAAATTTAGAAAGCCGATTATAATTTGGTTAATCAAGCTTCTCATGAATTATTTGTCAACACTACTTGTTCTTCGTGCATCTAGAGGTTGATCTCCATTCATATCATTGCCGAAGTGACTACAATAGTGTTGCCTTGATTCAAGAAGACAGGAAAAGGAAGTGTGCTATTATTGATTAATGTCTTCTTGATCCCAGGATGAGGTATGCCCATATTTATATATACATGTCACTATATTATGTACTTGGGTTATTCCTTGACAAATATATGTGTCATTGTATGCCAAGCCGATGTGTGCATTTTATATTCGGCTAATCCTCATTGTTAGGATGGGCAATTGGGTATACACTTTTGCTGAAATATGATTTGACTCTTGAGCCAATAGAAATAATTAAAAGTTAAGTCGTTGCTGATTTTATTGTTGAGCATGTTTTGTTACCCATTGGAGGCTTTAATCTTGATTAATCGGCTTGCAAATAAGGCCAAGGTGTTGGCATGATTATTATTTCTTACAGTATGCATTATTTGAAACATCAAGCCGATTAAAATCATATTTGCATCAAACATTAGAGCCGAACATATTTTTTCATTCGGCTTTGGGTTGTTGCACTCCATGCGGGTAAAACATGTTGAGGCCAAAGGCATGAAAAATTAAAGGCTAATATGATAAGCTCAACTATCATCTGGCTATTGCATCGGTGATAACTTTCATATGTAAGAATAGCCGATGCATATTTTTCTATGCGGGTACAAGTAAATTGGTTCAGATTGTGTGATCGGGATTAACCAATTCTTCTGAGCTACATGCCATTGATTTCTCAAATAGTGTCCCAAATCGGTCTAGTCCGAATTCTGGTCATTCTAGTGTTGATTTAGGGAATTGGAAGACTCCCTTAATAAAATATTTGCAGGATCCTAGCATCAAGTTGATAAGAGCATCCGGAGAGATGCCTGGTGAGCTCTATCGGAGGACTTATGATGATTTGCTATTCAAATGCCTAGGATCTGATCAAGCAAAAAAATGACTATGGGAGAAATCCATGAAGAGATTTGTGGTACGTATCAATCGGCTTTGAAGATGAAGTGGTTGTTGAAAAGGATCGAGTTTATTGGTTCACTATGATGGCCGATTGTTTCCGTTACTACAAAGGATGTAGAAATTCGTATAAGCTGGAGATGATGCAATGTTGATAAATCTCTCAAGAGCAATCAACGGAAAATGCCTGAGAAGTATTTTCCAAGTGTTTGGCAAGAAGCCTAGAGTTATTCCAAACAATGGCCGATACATGTATCGTCCTTAGAACAAAAATGGCCGATGTATACATCGCCCTTAGTCGCCGGCTAGCCGATGTGATGGGTATCGTTGCTAGTTGGTTGCAGGTGAAGAGGTGTTTTCAGGTTCATCGACAAATTTACCTGAAAACAGGGGGGCATGTGTTGACGCTCAAAAATGTCCAAGGGTAAAATGGCTATTTTGGTGAGTTGTCAAAAGTGGAAGCGGACTTCACCATTGTGTTCCTCTCGTCGAGATGATCAAAAAGCATATATTGAACGTCCAATTTGGAGTCCGGGTGAAGGAGCTATGCCCGTGAGAAGAGGCCCTATTATCGAAAGTTCTGACCCGAGTCAGAAGTTCCAACTATCAGAAGTTCCGACATATGTTGGAAGTTCCGACACGTTGGAAGTTCTGACGTCTGTTGGAAGTTCCGACCCTGTTCGGATCTGACCTTTTGGAGCCCGAATCAAACTCTTCCAAACTCGTGGGAAACTTGGAAAATAAGACTTGGATAAGACCACCCCCCTCTATATATATGAGAGGACCATGGCCGATTGATCCCATCCACATCAATCGACAAAACACAACACGATCAAACATGATCTAATCTATCTTCTCCTACCTCTCTCCTCTCCCTCCTCCTTCTCTATCGCCGCTGCGATGAACAGGCAATCGATGATGACAACAAGCCCTAGAGCGGTCAGGCCGGCTAGGGCGCCCCATTGCCGCCGTGCTCCCACAAGGGTCCGTCCCGGGCGTGTGGGGTTTCGGGTTTCAAGAGACTTCGCCGGTGTGTGTTGGCGGTCCTTATCCACGATTTTATACCGCCAATATAAGATTAAAAAGGGAGAATTATTTATTTTCATACACATATACTTTTGCTATTGACCGAATTCCACTTGTACCGGTAGAATTGACACTTGCAGGGATTATAGCCAAATACAAGAGGAATTATAAAGAAAACACGCTTTTCTACAAAGTGTGACAGACGGTCAAAGAGCATAGCCCACTGGTCTGCCAATTCTGGGCAAAACCAGCGACATGGGAGTGTCATAGCCCAAACTCCAAATCATGGTCGAGTTTGTCTTGGACTGCACGAACATGTTCGGGTAATTTGGACGCCACGGATTCATACGAACTCCGATTGAGGCAAACGACCCGGCCACGCGAAGCTAACGATGAGGCCCACATGCCTGCAAAAGATGAGGCCCAGCAGAGCCACCCTTGGTGCGGCCGCGCCAAGGGAACGAGCGCGCCAGCGCGGGAGCCGATTTGGTCCAGCTTTGTTTGAAAGGTGCTATGGCGGTTGCTTATGGTGGTTTGAGGGTGTTTCCAATTTTACCTACACCGAACCGTCCTAGTTGGACTATAAAAGGGGAGAAGAAAACATTTCCACACACACCTCATTTGGAGCCTCCTCACTACCTCTTCTTGTATTAGATTAGTCTTAGTAGTATTTTAGGAGTGAGGCAAGGCTAGAGAGCTTGTCTCCTTGGAAGAAAGAGCGACTCTTGGTATGAACACTATGAAGAGTTCTTCCATATTCAAATTCTCATATCTTTTATATAGCATTGCTTATGAACTAGAGTATAGTCTTCATCATGTTATATTCGATACTCATAGACTAGACCAAAGTTCTTATGAGTATTTCATAACATGTTCATCATTGTTCTTCATTGTTCATATGCTTTATAAGTTTAGAAGTATCGATGAGAATGGAGTAACGGTTCGTTGTTCTTTCGGGTTTGCCTATGTTCTAGCTCGTCCATCCGTAGGGTGGGAGTCCATGGGGGACATAGGTAGTTCCTTAGTATGCGGGCGTGGTGTCCGAATACGAGGGGGCCTTCGGATATGACGGCATGCCACGGTTGAGGGGTAGGCGGCAGGTGGTGACAGCCCTGTCCGTCCCTCGTAATCCCCCACGTCCGCATGTCGTGTAGGAGTTCATAAATGCCTCTATCGGCTGGCAGACCAGCTGCGGGGGGGTCTCCCTGTTGCTCTAGGCTGACTTATTTCTAGACTTGTACACCATATGACATTAACATGTTCATAGCAAGGCTATATTAGAACATGCCTGCTCCACCTAGGATCATTCTTTTGTTCTTTATATTCTTTCATTCTTTGTTTACATTTCATTTTCCTTTTATCTCTGAGGTTGGCTCTAGTGTGTGTCACACTATCTTAAAACTATCATGACTTACCCCTGTATTGATTATTGGTCTATCATACAGTCATCTTGTCCATGTCCCTACTCTTGTACCATGCCTTCCTACGGGAAAATATAAATAACGATACCCGAATACTCCGGGTGAAGTGCTACAATGATAATTACGTCAGGCGCTTGCGGACTTAGTACGTAAACAATCAGAACTATCATTGAGGTATTTCTTGGCGACGTTGCTAATTCTAGCAATGACGTTAAGAAATGCCAACAAGCATTTCTGGCGCCGTTGCCGGGGATGGACTTAAAACCTCCATACATGGTGATTGCGCTAATACATGCCAACAAGCATTTCTGGCGCCGTTGCCGGGGATGGACTTAAAACCTCCATACTTGGTGATTGCGCAAAGAAATGTCAACAGCGTGTCTTGCGTATCGCGCTCCCGACGAGGCTCCTCCGGCGACGTGTCTTGCGTATCGCGCTCATCGCTGGAGGCACAAGGTCCAGGTGTGGACATCCGTTAGGTGCCGGCCGATCTCCGTATTCGGCTTGCCCTACATCTACCAGGCGTTAGCCGATCCCCGTATTCGGCTTGCCCTACAGCTATCAGGCGCCGGCCGATCCCCGTATTCGGCTTGTCCTACATCAAGCGATCTAGCTCCTTACCCGGTGTGTTGACCGAATTTAGTGTCAACACATTGAGAAATCATGTTTTCGTTGTCAGTTGTAGCAACAAATGCTATTTTTTCTGCGAGGCTGTGATTATCAAATTGCTAGCTGGGAGAATTATAAATTTACAGCTAGTGTTTGATGGTCCAGAATCTTACTATTACTAATTGGAGGCTCGCGGAGGCTCATTAACTCTCATGGAGATCGCTAATTTAAAAAAGATAAATGATAGAAATTCTCACGTTAATCGAAACATCGACCGTTAAATCAGAAGTCTAAAGACATCCATAACCATTAGATCTCCTTTGTTGCCTAAAAAATTACCCACATGTGCCATTATATTAGATTAATAAAAGAATTAATGTCTCTTTTTTAGAGAAAAAGAGAAAAGCCATCCATCGAGGAGAAATTTCAATATTTAGGACTCAATTTATGCTGTATCTCAAGATTTAGGGACCCAATTAAATCTGCCTTTCAATATTTAGGACGGTCATGCGAATTGTTTCAAGATTTGGGATTCCAGCCATTTTATCTCATTTTCTCTTTTTCTTTGATCTTTTCACATCTCCCTATCACCTAAAAGGCCAAAGTACCCCTGCTTCCTTATCTTTCTGAAGCCTCGTTCTTTTTCCGTCGTGAGTCGCACGGACGAGGGACTCTGCTCGTCGCGCTCGCGCTTGTCGCCGGTGGCCGCTAGCCCAGTGCCTCTCCATCCGTCCACGCCGTTGTCTTCCTCTTCTGCTCCGCCACGGGCTGCTCCGCCACGGGCGCCCCGCTCGCCTCCATTGACGGCTCCGCGCTCACGCTGCTCCGGACGGCTGCCGTCTCTGCGCTCACTCGTTGCCAAGCTCCACAAATCGCAACCAAGCCTCGCCATCGAGGAGGTCCACAGCATGGACGAGGTGGTCGTAGGGCGGACGTCGTGAGCTGCCTACGGGTCGTAGGAGCCCATCGTGAGCGCGGAGCAGCTGCCTGCCTGCTGCGCCCTTGCGCGCTCAAGGATCTGCGCACCGGAGATGCGGGAGTTCGACGACGACGCGTTGCGCCGAGGGAGGGTGTTCATCTACTTTGAGGCGGCAATGGAGGAGGAACGCTCGAGGCTTCGTGCCTGGCGGCCTCGGCGGCTCGCCGGCGATGAACGACGGCCGCGGCCCGGCGACGAGCAAGATGAGGAGGAGACAAACGTGCAGCGGAGGCGGCATGGTGGTGATTGCGACCCTGCTGCAGCAGATGGGCGTGCTGGGCAGCGGAGAGGCACCGCGTCAGGGGGCCGCAGGAGCGGCGGCGGAGCGGCGGCCCTGCAACGCGAATTTTGTGTGCCCCGGTACATGTGTACCCCCTCATTAGAACTGCTGATAAGATCCTTGTTAGAATAAACTTCACTGGCAATCTACAGTGAAAGCACTGTTGCATCTGCATGTGCATGTGACTCAGAGAGAGAGGGGAAAAGTGGAGAGGGAGAGCACATGCAGGTGGACCCCACTATTTTATCTAACTAAAAAATCTATAAATCACAAGCTAAAACTCTAAATTAAATTCCGATTACACCATTAAATTTGTTTCAATAAATTCTTGAAAACAAGATCTCGCATGGATATATTTAGATAAATTTAAAAAACTGACACGTGGGTCCGCTTTTGATAATGAGTAATAGTCATCGCTTTTATTTCTAAAATCGCCAACGCTTCTACGCTACTCAGGGAACGCCTTGAACCCTAATCTCAGTCGGCATAATACAACTCAGTCATCGCTTTTATTTCTAAAATCAGCCAACGCTTCTGCTACTCAGGGAACGCCTTGAACCCTAATCTCAGTCGGCATCATACAACTCAGTCATCGCTTTTATTTCTAAAATCAGCCAACGCTTCTGCTACTCAGGGAACGCCTTGAACCCTAATCTCAGTCGGTATAATACAACTCAGTCATCGCTTTTATTAATAAAATCAGGCAACGCTTTTGTACTCAGGGAACGCCCTGAGTACAAAAGTCTCAATCGGCATAATACAACTCAATCATCGCTTTTATTACTAAAATCTGCCAACGCTTCTGCTACTCAGGGAACGCCTTGAACCCTAATCTCAGTCGGCATAATACAACTCAGTCATCGCTTTTATTACTAAAATGAAGCAATACTTTTGTACTCAGGGAACGCCCTAAACCCTAATCTCAGTCGGCATAATACAACTCAGTCATCGCTTTTATTTCTAAAATCAGCCAACGCTCCTGATACTCAAGGAACGCCCTGAACCCTAATCTCAGTCGGCATAATACAACTCAGTCATCGCTTTTATTTCTAAAATCAGCCAACGCTTCTGCTACTCAGGGAACGCCTTGAACCCTAATCTCAGTCAACATAATACAACTCGGTCATCATGTTTATTACTAAAATAAACCAACTCTTACGATAGTTCGGGGGCGCTTTAAACCGTAATCTCAGTGACCATAAAACAACTCAGGCATCGCTTTTGTTACTTAAAATTAGCTATCTTCTGCTTGAGCATTTATGTGGGGCCTAGATGCTATATTTTATTTTACATGAAAACATATCCAATATTGGTCTTCATTTGTAGAGTTAATTCTAAGAAACACCATTGTTCGATCGGATTTTAAATTGGATATATGGTTTAACAATTATGGTGACTTGAATATTTAGAGTAGCAAAATCATGCAAACTAGATCTCCATTTCCTCTCTTTGCAAGTAGCCAGTGGGCCCCATGGCTTTACTCCCTCTCCTGATGCACTGTGTAGCACAACAAGGCAAGATGCAAATGCTATGCACATGCAAAAGATGAGAAGATGGGGTCCGCGCTTGTACCAGTGGTCCTGTGCAAATACTGTAGCTGCATGTGCATTAAGCTAACAGCAACATTTGGTGAGGAAAGTCAATCTGATAGCACGAATCTTAAGACGAATCCAACGACAACTTACAAGAGGTACACAGGTACCGGGGCACACAAACATATTGGCGGGCGGCCCTGCGGCCGTCTTGCTCGCTTTGCGAGACCGGCAAAGCAAATATTTCTGTTCTATAATGAGCCAGGGGTAGTTTAGTCCTTTAAGGTGGCAGGGAGAGGAGAAAACGTTTCAGAAAAAGGGAAAATGAGTTAAAATGGTTGAAATCCTAAATCTTAAAACAATTCGCATGTTCAGTCCTAAATATTGAAAGACAGACGAATTGGATCCCAAATCTTAAGAGCCGAACGAATTGAGTCCTAAATATTGAAATCTCTCTCCATCGAGAGTACGGAGAACAAATACCAATTGCTGACTCGCATAACAAAAAAACCTTCTCCATAACAGATAACGGAGGCAACCTAATCCAATCTATCTAGGCCAACAAAATTCATCCTTTGTGCCCTCCGTCGTCGCCGTAGAGGACAACGTCGCTGCGGCCATGGACGCCGCCATGGCGTGGCGTGGCATGGCCGGTTGGACTTCAGGCTCAACAGCACCGACGTCGTGGGTCTGCTCTCCCGATCGCCAGCCCGGACTTCACCGTTCGACCTCATCGTGTCCGTGAACATGTGCACGACGCTGGCGGGGATCTAGCATGCCTCGCGTGGTGGCGAGCATCAGCGGCATCGATCCTCGGCTGGCTGTGGAGGGACCTCGGTGTCCAAATTCGTTATCGCCAGGATCATCATGTTGCTGTGCCACGGCGTCTGCGTCAAATGCATCTTGCGGTAATGCTGCCCACGTGGATGGTGGTGGACCAATTCTCGACGAGGCATAGGTGTCGGCCATCATTAGGGGGGCTCGGAGAGTACAAGGGCTTGATCTCCTGCGAAGCGGTGGACATTGCCACGGACCACCATACGCGCGGAACATAGATACGTATAGGAAATCTGAATCCTCCCAATCGATAGTGTTAAGTGCAGGTATGTATGTGTCTGTTTCTCAGCTAGCCTGATGCTCCTTGCCTCCTCTACGTTTAGTCAAAAATCTTTTATTTTCTCCCAGTCCCTCAGCCTTAATTCGCGTAGAACTGCAATTCATATATTTGTGTACTGACATGTTAAATTCGTAGTGTTAAAAAAATAGTCAATGGACCACACCGTAGCTATAAATCCTAGCTATGCCTCCGACGCCAAATGGTGTATGGTTGTAGTTGACGGCGGATTCATAATCTCAAGCACATGAACCCGCCTTTCCCTACCAAGCAATAGGAGTGGCTTGGAACATGCAGTGATTTAGGTGTTGCCGATTTCATTCTGCACTGTTGCTTAGTACTATGGATATTCATATCCTTGATGGTTGCATCACTATATATGCATCGCATCGATGTGACATCAACCTCTATGGCAAGATGCATTATGCAACAATGTGTAGTCGTGCAAATTATTTACTAAGAAAAATCAGCCAGATCATAGACCCATTTTTTTAGCCCTTAGTGTATATGTAAAATAGTTTTTTTATAAATAATATGTGGTATTTCAGTCTTATGCTTAGTTTTCCTGTTACAGGCAATATTCGATACAAACCTGATGGAATTTGAAAGATTAGAGCTTGGACCTACGATAGTTGATTGTGCGTGTACAAGGTCCCAGTCATCAAGGTAATGCATCCACATATCTCTATATATACGATGTAACTAAACTATTCAATTTTAACCTTTTATGGGAAGCGCTTGAGCTTTATTAAAAACATTTAAGCCATCCTCATTGTAATCAAACTATTCCCTCTTAATACAAAAATGTGTAAATCTTTTGTGTGATCGAGAAAAAAAGACTTTTTATGAGAAAAGAAAAAGGCCCTACCTATGAGTTATTGGCAAGTAAATACAATAATCACTTAGATGTTAAACAACCTAGGAATAAAGTGCTTCACCAATCCATCGCCTAAAAATATTTTGAGTAGAGTCCTAGAATAAAGAATGCAGGCAGAGCATCTCGAATAATTGTTTCCCAATCAACCACTAAAGCCTTAACATGTATGCAATAAGATCACTATCCCACAGTTTGTCTATCAACATAGTATATTTAGCGATATGCTAAATCTTCCTTTATGTTGGTTCAATTTTGGGTGATAGTGGCATATTGTCCACCACCATGTATGTTATTTGAGATTGGAGAATCATGGGGGAATGAAATATTTAATAGAGAATTTTTATTAAGATGCACCCTATAGGGATTAGGTTTAATTTAAACGGGCTCTTGGATGTGAGGAGGTCTAATCCTCCTGTTTATTGAGGCTTAAATTTAGAACAACATGAATTAGTTAAACCACTTTATGAAATTTTACAAAACAAGTTATCCTTATTGTGTTATTTTCTAGATACGAGATTGTGAAGGGATATGTTTTGACAAGAGACATATATATTTTTCATAAAAAATAAAATAAATTTGTAAGTTACCACTTAATAAAGAAAAACTATCAAAACAAGTCGATTACTATTGTATGCACAGGAACAATCCAAATATTTTGTCTTAATGTAACCCAACTATCTTTTTAACTGGAACTCCAAGTATAGATATTCTATTCTAGATTTCTGGCTAGGTAAATATGGAGAAAGGGGATGCCTTTGTAGAGTGCACACAAGTTTTACAAAAATGAACAAAAATTGTTGCTGGTTACAAAACAATTTATCTAAGATCTAGAAATAATGATTGGAAGAGTAAATTATTGAACGACTCTTGGAAATGCTCTTATACTGTACTCCAAGTTACAAAAATATGGATGCTTACTTTCTTGGATGTTTTAGTGTGATTGACTACTTTTGGAAGTTCAAGCTTGAGCAAATTCATCAAAATGTGAGTCAGTAGTTTCGATTTCCATTTAGATCTATATATGTCTTGATTTGTACATTTGTATAATGTTAATTTGTATGTCTTTCTTATGATTAGGATACTTTTTTTATTATTCCAAAGATATAATAAACCTAATCACATAGTTTGTGGACACTCCGAGGGAACAAATGTAACATGTGTGTACTTATCTCTTTTTCCTAATAAAAAAATGTTTTTAACCTATTCTAGGGCTTGAGGGAGAATAAGGTTTTACTAATTGAGGCACTTATTTTATAGTTTCCCTATGTTGCCGCAACATTCTAAACACTCTATATACCAAAATTTAGTTGAAACTCTATTTCAACATGGCCTATAAAGTGAGGAATCTATGGTCTTTATAGAAAAAAATTAGATTTACATATCTTTAGCCTGTGCAAGTGCGGAGGTTTGTGTTAGAAATGAATAGGGAAAATATACACTTTAATATTAGTTAAATGTTTTGAGCAGTATTGACTAATATGCTTATGTCTTCTTAGATTTCTATCCCATGCGAGAGCACCGGAGAGTAGCTCTATAATATAATATGTTATATAAGAAAAAAAGTATCCTGTATCAAATATGTTAAATATGATGCCATCATTCAAAACTAAGAAAACCAAAACTCTATCTAAATTATACATATATGATAATAAAAAAATCTTTTAGGGAATCAACTACTAAAGAAAGATAACAACATATCTGTACAGTGAACAACGAAAGAAAAAAAAAACCCAACAATGGAAACAATGCCAATGCCAATGCCGCTTAAAATTTTTCGTGTAACTCCAGAAACAAAAAAAAAATGAATAATGTAACTATGGAAAAATTAAACCCGTGCTCCGCACGGGTTGATTGACTAGTGTAAGGGCAGGTACATTGGCGCTGTCTTATAACTTGTCTCATATAGTGCCACGTAATTTAAGACGATTCAATAGACTATATGTACAATGGTTGTTGTTTTAAGTTGTCTTATAGCAATCCCTAATTCCTTAATTTAAGGAGAGAGTAAAAATAGAATTGTGAGGTGCATGACAACAATAACTCATACAATAGTAAAATAGTTGTCTCATACTCCTAAATTTTAGCTCACCAGGTGGTTGTTTCGCGAAACAACTACCTCATTCTCTCTCACCTCTCTCTTTCTTCCATATCATCAAAAATCCTACGTGGCAATGCATGAGACGACGTATGAGACCGCTTACGTAGAGCAATATACCTGCCCTAATCAAATAGTGCTGAGGATTCACTGGACCATTACAACTGCAAAGAAGCATGTGGCCTCCTACAGTCCGACAGAGCGCCGCCGCTCTTGTCCTCGCCGTCGAGTGACGCCTCCAGCCACCGTCGCTGGCCATGCTGCCGTCATCCTCCACCGTCTCTGCTTCTCTAGCCATCTCAACCCTCCGGTTCAGTGACCACTCACCAGATGCAATCGCACGGCTTTGTCCTCATCGTAGAGACGCCGGCGCAGGCGACAGGGGCCAAACTGGCCTCGCCTCCTTGCTTCCCTGCCTGTACACACAGGCGGCAGCAAGAGCATGGCTGCTAATTGATCCTTCCCGGTGAGACCAGACTACACTAGGGACGGTGCAGTATGTGCCAATATCCAGATTCCTCTGTTTTCGCTTACGAGAATCCACCCCAGCGCGGCATACGAGCCAAACTGCCGCCAGCCTTGTTGCCGTACTCGGTGGCTCCACTAGCGCCTGCACGTGGTGTTGCCTCAGGGGCGAGCCGGAAACGGTGGTGCGGCCATGGCGAGCAACGTTTGATGGTGATGAGAAGCGTCGAAGTTGGTCGTGGCAGGGCAGGTGGCGGTGCACGCACACCAGCTGTTCGACCAAATATGCCAAAGGAGTCTCAGTTAGTTTCTTCTTATCTTGTCTTTTTCAACAGATTTTGGCTTGTTGCTCTTGGATTTCTGGAAAATTACAACAGTGTAATTTGCACCCAGCAACGGCCTTCACTTCCTCTCATCAAGATGGAGCAAGTGGAATAGTAGACCCTGCACGTTGAATCTTAAAACTTTATTTTTAAATGCATGCAATAAGTAAATGACTTGTAAATAATTAAAAAAGTTTATAAAAGAAAAAAAAGAAAAGGCAGCAAATTTCATCCCTTGTTAGATCACAGTGTCTGTGTGCGACAATTTACAACAACATTTATACAAGTATATTTGCCTTGTTAGATATTACTGTTTCATCAGTGACAGGGTTTACCAAAATGCTCTAACATTACGGACCAAACTCTAAATCCGGACGTTCAGATGGGAGTGTTGGCAGTCCAGATTTGTTTTTGTTCATTCTTGGGAGAGCTGTGAGCGTCTTGTTTCTTGGTACCCCTTGTAAGCATAGTGAACTTGACATGGAAGCCTCCGTCCAGATTTGTTTTTGTTCTCGGGAGAGCTGTGAGCATCTTGTTTCTTGGTACCCCTTCTAAGCATAGTGAACTCGACATGGAAGCCTCCGTCCAGATTTGTTTTTGTTCTTTTTTTTAAATGATTTGTTTTTGTTCTCAGGAGATCTATGAGCATCTTATTTCTTGGTACCCCTTGTAAGCATCGTGAACTTGACAAGAAGCATCGCAAGTAATAAAAGAAGCACCAAAGTTCCCAGGCCCCGCCTTCTGCCTCAAAACCTCCCCCTCTTCATTCCTAACAACATTTATATAAGTATATTTGCATACACTAAGTAGGAGGAAGGGAGGAATGAATACGTTTGGAGATTGCAGAGGGCACAGGCACAGAAAGACAGAAAGCAAGAACAACAAATGTGAGCTCCAGGTATTTGCTTTATTTAACCATGGATAGCTAAAACGTTTTGTCCATTTCTTCTCTAACATATGGGCGTTTACACTTTCTGATTTTGGTGCTATTATTTTCAGAACACAAATTCCAAGTCCGGAAATTAAGAAGTCATACATCATAAGTGGTATCGCTGTTGGTATATGTTCCTCTTCCAGTCACTAGCTAGTTATTCAGTTTGCTTTCATTTATGCGCTATGTATCATAGCCTTTAACCCCAGACCTCTCACATGTTTGCTTGTTTTCACTACTTATATATGATGAAATGCTAAACAGGTACTGCAACCATCGATCTGTGGATAGAATGATTATATATTAGTGCAACCTTAGCAACCTGATGTGCATGTTTTTGTTTCCATTAATGTAACATTGATCTGTAAAACTCGCTTGCTTCTGCTGCTTATATGATATAGCACTATAGCAGTGCTCCTGCTGTCTTGATAAAAAAATAAAGAGGTACTGCACTTGTTTCCTAGGTCAGAAATCAATGTCACCAACCATTGTTTCATGCATGTCTATAAAATCATCATCTGAACTAACAATATATGATGTCAGCAGACAAAGAAGAAACCTGGCCGAATTAAATGTATATCGTAAAGGCCATACTGAGCATAGTTCCTTTTGTTTTTCCTTTCTTTTTTGTTTACTTAGTCAAGAGTAGTGGCTAATTTAACAATGTAATTTATAGGAAATTTTGGTGAAGTTTTCAAAACTACACTCGATCAGTATGGAAGCTGCTGCGTTATCTTCTGTGGTATCTACGACGCTGAAGGTTGTGGGCAATAAGTTAGCTCCACTGCTAATCAAAGAGTACACCTCTATTGTGGGTGTGAAAAGAGATCTCGAAGACCTCCAAGATCAAGTTGAGGAGATCAACGGTTGGTTGGAAACAAGATATGAAGCTGTGTGGAATGATCCATCATTTAACTGGCTAAAAAGGTTGAAAGATGTCGCTTATGCTGTTGATGATGTTGTTGATGAGTTCCAGCTGAAGGTTGAGAAACATGCTGCTGATGTTGGTATTATTTCCAAGTACGTGTGCACAAAACCAAAATCATTTGTTTTACAATGCAAGGTGGCCAGAAGGATCAAGAAAATCAAAAGGAGATTTGCTAAAATTGTGAAACAAAGAACAGACTACAATGCAATAGCAAATAGTATCCCTGTAGATCCTCCTGTTAGGCAAACAAACATGAGGACTGGGAGGGCTTCATCTTGGCCTGACGTTGATGTGTCATCAGTAGTCGGAAGAGATGAAGATAAGAAGCATATAATATCCAAGCTTCAAGAAACTGATCATCAACTGAAAATCAAGATAATTTCTATCATCGGTCTTGGCGGGTCTGGGAAAACTACCTTGGCCAAACTGGTTTTCAATGATCGTAACATTAAAACGCATTTTGACTTTACCCTATGGGTTCATGTGTCACAAGAATTTGATGTAGACAAGCTAGTCAAAAAAATGTTCGAAGCTTTTGCTGAAAATAATCCAGGACAGCATGGCATGCCTTATATGAGAAAAACAATCTCAGACAAGTTGGTTGCAAAGAGGTTTCTTCTTGTATTGGATGATGTTTGGACAGAGTCCCAATTTCAGTGGAAAGAATTCAAGGAATTTCTCATCAATATTGGTGCACCTCGGAAGCAGGATTTTATTGACTACTCGAAGTAGTAAAGTTGCAGAAATAGTGGAATCCACAGACCCATTTATGCTACCACTATTATCTGAGGCTAGCAGCTGGCAATTATTCGTAGAGAGTTGTGGAAGGGATGCAGATGACTTGGCTTCTGAATTTCTTAACGTTGGAAAACAGATTGTGGATAAATGTGGTGGGGTGTCATTGGCAATTAAAGTTCTTGCTGGTATTCTTCGTGGCAAGGAGCAAATAGATCAGTGGAAGTCCACGAGAGACAGCAATTTATTATATGTTGAGGGTGAAGAGCATAGAGTAGCTGCATGCTTGAGGTTGAGCTATTTCCATTTGACATTCAATCTCAAACAGTGCTTTACAATATGTTCACTGTTTCCGAAAGGTTATACAATTGATAAAGAACAATTGATTGACCAATGGATTGCTCATGATATGATAACTCCAGAAGCCGGTGTTGAGTACTTGGAGTATATTGGTCACAAGTACTTTAATTCTCTTGTGCAAATGTCTTTTCTTCAAGATGTGTTTGAAGACTTCTGTGGAAGAGTCCAATGCAGGATGCATGATTTGGTTCATGATCTTGCCTGAGACCATCTTGGGTGACGAATTTTCACTTGTGCCAAATGAGGTATCTAGAGGCACAAAGAGCTACAGATATGTTTCTTTGCTTGAACATCCAGAACATCGTTTGCCCAAAAATACTTTTAGAAAGGCACGTGCTGCATATGTAGCTTTGTACAAAGATGACATGCCAATTAAGCTTGCAAAGCACTTGCGTAGTATCACGATGGAATTTTTCCATGAAGAAGTATTTAAGGCTAAATATCTGAAGTATATTGAATTATCAACACTGCATTGTGAAAAACTTCCTAAGACCATTTTAGATGTTTGGAGCCTGCAAGCACTTCATGTAACATATAGCTATTTTCTTCGTGAACTACCACAATCCATTGGTAAGCTGAAGAGGTTGAGAACACTAAACTTGTCAGGCTGTAGTAATCTAAGGAGTTTACCAGAATCTATTGGTGATTGTCAAATGATTTCAAGCATTGATCTTTGCAGTTGCCGGGAGCTTACATTGTTGCCAGACTCAATTGGTAGAAATGAGAAGCTAAGAGTTTTAAGACTAAGTTTCACCAAAATTGAGAGGCTACCATCAAGTATCACAAAACTGAGAAATATGGAATGTTTACACCTTGAGGGTTGTTATCAGTTGGTAGATTTGCCTGAAGGCATTGGCAACTTGGAGAAGCTTCAAGTTTTGAACCTTAAAGGCTGTACAAAATTGGGAGGAATGCCTATTGGCATCAGACAACTTAGTCTGCTACCAAAGTTGGACTTATTTGTTGTGGGTAAGGGAGAAAAGTTTGCAAGAATCTCAGAGCTTGCAAATGTATCTTGGATTGGTGAGGAACTAACAATCAAAGGTATTTCACACGTGATAGAGCCAAATGATGCACACATGGCATGCTTGAAACAGAAGAGAAATTTACAGAGGTTAGTCCTAGATTGGATGTGCATGGCAGATGACATGGAAGAGGCAAACATTGAATTGCAGCAGGATGTGCTTGATGGCCTAGAAGCGCCACTTGGGATAAAAGAGCTGGAAATTCGTTGGTATTCAGGTAGGCAATATGCACAGTGGATGCAGAGTCAAGTTGGTGGTGGAGTACATGACCCTGCTCCCTTCCCATTTTTGATGGTGATGAGGCTATATGGTTTGCCAAACTTAAAGAATCTACATGGACTTGTGGAGTTGCCTTGTTTGGAGGAGCTTGAACTGAAACAGATGCCTTCTCTTGAGAGCATAAGTGGAGGCCCATTTCCTTCGCTGGTGAAGTTGAAGATGAATGATCTGCCTTGTTTGGGAGAGGTGTGGATGGTAGCAGAGAGGACTATGCCTGATGGAGAAGAGGGGGTAAGCTACTGCAACTCTACACCTCAGCTGGGACAAGTCCGAGTTGGTAATTGCCTAACAGAGTTAGAGATTAGGGATTGTCCTAAGTTGGTGGTCAAGCCACACCTTCCTCCGTCGCTGCAGCACTTGGACTTGTGTGCCAGTGAGCAGCTGATGCAGTCACCAGGCCAATGCCAGGGGTCCACTTCGTCCCCCAGTTTTAGCCACCCGAAGAACGTTAAGCTATATCAAGCGAGAAGATTAGAATCTGGGCATGGATGGGAGCTGCTCCAGCACTTGACAGCACTCGAGTCATTGGAGATTAGTGACTTCTCTGAACTGGAAACCGAGCTGCCTGAGAGCTTGTGGAGCCTCACAGCCCTCCGGTCCCTCGAAGTGAAGTTTTGGTCTATTCACGTGCTACCTGATTCCATAGGGTTACTCCGGTATCTGCAAGAGTTAAACATCAATTCTTGTCATAGCCTGAGCAGCTTCCCCAAGCAATGGGTCAACTGACATCCCTCCAGTTGCTCGAAATAGGATGGTGCAATGCAGTTCACCAATTGCCCGAATGCCTGGGAGAACTTTGCTCTCTACGCAAACTCTCGATTATTAACATGCCAGAGCTGACTTGCCTTCCACAACCCATCTGTCGCCTCACCACCTCTCTTCAAGGGCTCAATATCTTTAGTTGCCCGGGCATCAAATCCTTGCCAGAGGGGATGGAAGGCCTCATCTCCCTTGAAAAGCTCGTAATCATTGACTGTTCAGGCTTCACATCATTGCCGCGGGGATCGAAGGCCTCGTCTCCCTTCAAGAGCTAAACGTCTCTGACTGCCCCAAAATAAAATCCTTGCCTCAGGGCATTAAAGGCCTCACCGCTCTGAAGGAATTGCGGATGCTCAACTGCCTTGATCTGCAGAGGCGCTACGAGAAAGGAACAGGGGAGGACTGGCACCTCATCTCCCACATCCCTTATGTCTTGTTTTAGATTGGGCCAGCGACTGCATGCTACTGCTTAATCGGGTGAGTTTGTTGTGCTATTTTTACCTGTAGCTATGAGCAGTCCCCTTATTTTCCTTTGTGTAGTAGATTCATTCACTAGAGAGCCAATTTCTTAATTATTATGTTTTTATTAAAAATGTGGTTTGATTTGTTGAATGCTTTGGACAACGATGTAGTCTTGACATTTATGGAATTGCCTATTATTGTATCGCAGGCCTCCTGCATGCAACTGGGAGCTGGGAGTCCTTAATTGGCTTCAAATCAATTTTCTACGCACCTGAATGTGTCCAATCCTTTCATCTTCGTCGCATAGGAGTACATAATTTCAGATTCCAGAAGAACAGGTGTGCTCGTTGTTCAGTTAACATGATGGGCATGCTTGTCGTCTCGTCAGTCATAGTTCTTGGCAGCCAAAAGTTCAGGTAACATGCAGCCAGTGAAGTGAGGAATGACTGCGCCAGCACGGGTACGGTTCTTCTTTTGGCTGTGCCTTCATGAACGATGTTGGACTGGGAATAGGCGTTTCAGGCATGGCTTACAGCAATCCGACGAATGTATCATGTGTGACCAAGCTTCGGAAACCATGGATCATATCATGCTGGGCTGTTCCTTTAGTCGCGAAGTGTGGCACCTCTGCCTCGACAGGTTGCATCTGCTGGGACTCTTCACAGTGGCGGAGGAACCTGTGCTCCAATGGTGGTTGCGCTGCAGGAAGGCAGTGCCAAAACACTTTCGAAGGGGATTCGACACCCTCTTCTTCCTTGTAGTGTGGATGTTATGTAAAAAGAGGAATGCTAGAACTTTCAACGGGCTTGCAACGGCGGTGGTCCTTCTGCTGGATCGGATTCTCCAGGAAGGCAGAACCTGGATTTCAGCGGGTTGCAGGCAGCTTGGTGTGCTCTTCGACAGGCTGTAGGTGCCGGGCTGCTTTGAGAGGCAAATTTGTGTTAATCATGTAGTCTTTAACTTTCTTTGGTGGAGGGTGGTCGGCTTTTTTGGGGTGCGTTCTCGGTAACCATGGTGTTACCGTCTGCGCTTTGGTCGGTTGTAATGCTTAAACTTTGTATTTTTTCTCTTTACCCTGCTTAATGAAAAGTGCGCAACGGCGTGGTCTCCAAAAAAAAGTGAGGAATGACTTGGGAGTGACGCTCGATGATGAGTTTTTTCTTTTGTGGCACTGACAGTGTGAATGTGATGGAAATAAGTTGCTGCAACCTGTTTGTTGCAACTTACTCTCGGATTTTGGAGTTAGTATTGGGCTGGGTGGGCTAATTTGAACCCTGATTTCAGTCAGGTCCGCCCTGCCACACTCGTCTGTGTCTATGCGATTTCGTTGTGTGGTGTAATAATAGTTGCAGAGCAAGATGGCAAATCGTATGATGTGGACTCTGAACTGTGGTTTGGGAGTTGCATGGTCTGTCCTAATCAGAATACAGGTGACCCACCACAATGTAGAGAGAGTGAAAGAGAGTTTGTGCGCCATGCCTGTTTGTACTAGGCGTAAGAAGGCAGATGCAGTGCACATACGCGATGATTTCGAAGTGCTTTTGTGACAGTTTTAAAAACGTATAAAGTTTCTTATGCTGGAGAACGCTAGCTTCTCACGATGGTGTTGTGCACTGCATCTTGCTTGCTACTATGGCCTGTGGTAGATCGAATGCATGCTTTCATGCCAGATTACATTACATGTTTGTCACAGCCCGAAGAAGTTACATTTTTTTTAAAAGATCTGGAACAAGTCCAGCTTATATTAATAAGAAGAGAATTACATGCGCAAGCAGCGCAAAACAACCTCCTAGGTTGGACAGACTATCAAACTAGGTGTGAAAAACTAAAACTGACTACTCACGTTCTAAAAACAACCGACGTGCATCTACTGGCTGCATTATCATGGGACCTCCGCCGTGTCTGCCCCTAGCTCCGCCGCAAATGCAGCTAGCGCCTTGTAAAGCTCTATGCCGTCAAGCCTCGCCGCGGTCCTTAGTGACTTGATCGCTTTGTCAGGAATGTCCTGTCCAAAACTGTCAATGTACTCGGTGACTGTTGCATCCGTCGCCGACGACTCGCCATTGATGAAGTCTAGATTGCGCATAAGCCAGAAGGCACGTTGTGCCACCGGCGTGGAGGAAGGACAAGCGGCCAGATGCAGGCTGCAGCGGGTGGGAGCTAGTGTCCTTCTAGCTCCTCTGGTCCTTGCCTTACGGGCTTGCTTTTTTGGAGGCGAGGCCGGTCTTGGAAGCAGCGACTCCGGAACCTTCGGAAACATCTTGCAGAAGGCGGCGCAAGCACCGTCGTCCTCTGTCTCCGTGCCTCCGTCATCTTCCTCTATCCCAGACCATCCTCCTCTGTGGCGTCAACCGCCGGCGCGTCGAGCTCCTCGGCCACCGCTGCGTCCGTCGCGGGGACCTCGACCACGTCCCGTGGGAGGCCCGCTCTGTGTGCTTCTTTGCTTCGGCGGGCGTAGACGAGCAGCGGCTTAGCCCGCTCAGGCCCCCTCGGCGCGCCGTCCTATCCACGTGCCCCCAGAATGGGCACGCTAGGCAGTTCGAACGCAGAAGGGGGCTCCTCCGTGGCCGGGTCCTCTCTGGCAGGTGGCACCGCTGGAGGGGGGACCACCGGCTCCGGGGTCGGCCCTCCTGGCGTGGCCGGGCGCGCGCTGTCGATCGGCTGCAGCGGGCCTTCCAGGATTGTGGCCCAGGCGACATCCATCCAAGTGGCCACCAGATCAACAGAGGGTGACCCAAGGCCCGAGCCCTCGATTGGAGGCTCGGTCGACGCTCCAGCCAAGGGGTGAGCAGACCGTGGCCGCCAAACCTTGGGAGCTTGGTTGGTGATGCCCGCTTCCTGCCTCCTCTTCCGCCTACGATGTCGGCGTCGACGCGAGCGATGACCACGGCCACGTTGGGAGTGGCCGGTGTCAGCCGAGCCGCCGGCCCCTGTGGGAGCGTGCCCGCCGCTCACGGTGTCGGTGCCGCTCCTTGGCCGAGTGGCACGCTTGGCGGCGTTGTCGCGCCACGGCTTCTTGCAATCACGCGCGAAGTGGCCGAGGCTGTAGCAACGGAGGCACCGCCATGGGAGGTTGTAGGTGGCGACGCGGTGCCCCGTCGCTAGGCACTTGAAACAAAGGCCATCGGCGTAAGCCGGGAACAGCCGTGGGCCGGTGTGCCCCCCGGCGTTCGCCACATGGCGCTGCCGCAGACTCCGTGGCTGCGGCGCCTGCGATGACGGGGGAGGGTGCTGTGGGAACACACGCTGCCACCCGTCGGCATCCGGGGCGGTTGCCCGGCGTGATGACCCCAACCGCTGGTGGACGGGGAGACGCTCATGCGAGCCCCGCCACTGGCCGAGGCGCTGTCTCACAGGGACGCGTTCCTCCACCGGCCGGGTAGGAATGCCGCTCACCAGCTGCGGACGCGGGCGGTCGCGTTTCCTCCTCCTTCGTCGAGGGCAGCTCCACCTGGCAGCCACGCCGCCGCGACCCGTAGCCACAGCTGCCAGTGGCCGCTCCAAAGGCACAGCCGCAGGCTTCGGCGGGCAACGGGCAGCAGCCAGCTAGGTCGCGGGCTGCTCGTCACCAGATACGTCGTCGTTGTCGTCCGCCCAGCGCCGGTACTTGGAGCGCCCACCGGAGATGGGCACAAACGGAGCCGCGTCCGGAGAAAGGGAGGATCTTGGGGCCGTTGGCGACGGTACTTCATCCTCGTCCTCCGAGGCGTCCTCAACGATGACCTCGTCCTCCGCGGGCAGGCGGTGCGGGGATGCCTGCGCCGGCGTCGACGTTGGCTCCGGTGGGGAGCCCTCACTGCGCACAGTGGAGCCCACCCCCGGCCATCCCCATCGACGGCGGGGACAGGAGCGACGGCCCGAGGCCCCCAGCGCCGCCCTCTGTTGGATTCGGGGCCTCAACCCCGACAGGGGAGGCCGCGGCGCTGCCAGCCGGAGGCGGCGCACCCATGCCCGTCCGAAGAAGTTACATGAGTTTGAGTTGGGCGCCTAAAAATAAATTAATAAATTCCAGGCAGTCTCTGGTGAGTAGGGACTAGGGGACTTTCTGTTCCCGGTACACTCAAATTTTGTAGATGTACAAGAATGCAAAAGGAGCAGATCTGAGCTCCAGAGACCTCTCTGCTTTGCATGGAGATGTACACTCAAATTAAGAAGTTGATATATCACATGAGCAGAGCATCCCCTGAGGCTACGGAGGATCAAGAGCACTGTTTTGCCATGGAGAAGTGCATTCAGTAGTCAACGCTTTGACATGGAGCACTGCTAATTTCGTTTGCAACCTGATGATGCGACCAAGTAATTTGCTGAACTGCATGGACCATTCATCAGTTTTATAGCAAACTCCTCTGCTTTGTGAAACCCAACGTATTTGTCAGACCAAGCAGAGTTTGTTTTACATATGAACATTCAGGTCGATTTCAAAAGGGAAAAGAAAAAAATTTCGTTCAGCTGTTCAGCTAACGTGAAAGGCTTGCTTGTCATCAGTAACATGATGTGGTTAGTCAGGATTCCTGAATCACGTCACAGCCAAAATGTCACTCAGGTCAGGTTACTCATCTGAAAGTGGCGTGGGCATGGTGACACGGTCACGGTGGGCAAGGGAACCGCTCGCGGGTCTTGCCGAGTACTCCACCCGCCGCCAGTGAGCGCAACTTGTTCGATGAAATGTGCCACTGGTGGGAACTGGGGACCTCGAGTCATCTCGTCACCGAAAGTAGCGGCCTTCATTGTTGCTTTAACGCCAACAAAGAAAAGCGTGTGGAATGTTGGCTCGCCGGTCTCCATGCACGGTACGTGCGCCACAACTCTGCGGCAGCTTCCCTGAAGTTCATCTTTGCTTGTTGCGGCCCTTCCTTCCTGTGGCATGAACCATGCATGGAAGAACACATTTTTCTCCAAGTTCTGGCAACCCCTGCTCGGCATATGCACACTTGCACACTGAATACTATGGTCTTTCTTGGCATGCTTTGCAGCTCAAAGTCCTCTTCTTCTTCTTTTTCTTTTCTTTCCACCCTACCAAAACTCAGGGTCGGTCAATCACTCTTGGCTCTGCTTTACTCTTTGTTCCGTAGAACAGTGCAAAATAACCCAGAAACTCATTTCCATTATTTCTACTAAAAAGATGTTCCAATGATATGATTCGGCCATGACGGCCGGAGCAGGGGACCAGATTCTAGTTCCTCAGTCCACTCAGCCTCAAGGGAACCTATGCGATGCACTTTGCAGGGTAATTTACTTTAGCCGTTCACATCTGTCTTTGCTTCTACAGACTACACCTCGACGTACAGACCCTCCTAAGTACTGTTAGTAGTTGCTGCCCTGCCCTCACTTAAGCCTTACTTAGCAACTAATATAAGCATAATTGATAACTTCACAGGGAGTCGTCACAAACTAGCAGTGCAGTAGCAGAACACCCTGCCCTCGAGGCCAGGAGATCCTGCGTTGTGCAAACCAAGGCCGGAGTTCCAGGTATTGCTCTACTACTCGGCCACCTTTTCATTCTGGCATCCAGTTCCCTGTACTCCTTCCCGAGCTATGTATACTTTGTGCTTGCTCCTGTAATTTCTTGGGACAATAACATGGCTTTCTTCTTACTTGTCTCAGCTAGTAAGGTACTGTAGGCCAAACACACCCTAGTCATAGATCATGGCAACTACAAGGATGCTGTCCTATTGATCCTTCTCTACTTTTTACGCTGTGGTATGTTCATCTTACCCTTTTTTACTGATTTTTCATGTTTATTTCTGTTCGATCGACTGAAGGGAGGAGGGTGCTACTACCTTCCATTGATCAACTCCGATCCTTCCTTGGCTTAGGGGCACAAAAACTTGGTCTGCTCTAAGGGCTCTTGTTTTGAAACAAAAGCTGGGTTATTTCTCAAGCATATTAGGTTCTACCCAAGTGTACATGATATATTGACATCCCATTCATCTCTGCTTTGCGAGTAATTTAGAAATATATATATTGATGTGTTTGTTGCTCCTGCTAAGTTCGTCGTGGATCCATGTGTACAGTGTACTCTGGCTTCTTTGGTCTGTTTTGAACTGAGGGCTGAATCCTCTTAATACTAAACTGAGGGCTGAATCCTCTTAATACTAAACTGAGGGCTGAAACCTCTTAAGTCATGAATCGTAACAGCAGATCTGAGTCCAGGTCGCCTGTTCCTTTTTCTTTTCTGTTTATCTTTTTCTTTTGCTTGGCTACTTTTATCCATTTTTTCTTCAACAACATAGCTCTAATTGGAACGTACAACCCGGCGTTAGAGCCGGCGCCTTTTATTAAGTGTGTCGTCCGCCGTTCCAAAGGCAACTCGCTAATTGGAACGCCAGAATGTAATCCAAACTCTCTTCTTCTTAATGAGGCACGTGCAGCGCACATCTTCAAAAAAAAAAAAACATAGCTCTAGAATTTCTGCTTTCAATGCAATTATTTTCAGAAAAGAAAATTGATGGCTGTTCTGCCCATGGTCAGGTACTGAAGGCCGGAACTCAGAAGTTATACATCATTAGTACAATACATGACTGCTGTCGGTTCTCCTCAGCTAGACGCTATGGTACTTTTGCTGCTTATGATGTAAGGAGCAAGAAGGCAAGTAGAGTTTGTTTGGAAAGAAGCGCTGCTGCGACCAAAAGGCCAAAGTATAAAGAGCTACTGCAGATGCGCCTGTTTTCCTAGGTCAGATATCAGTACCACCAAATACTGTTTCATACATGACTATAAAATCATGAGTGAAATACATCACGGACCCCTGGACTTGCACTGCTGTGTCAAATAGGTCCATGGACTCCCAAACCAGTTATCTGACCCCTCCAACTTGCAAACTGGTTCACCACAGGCCCAAATGCTAAAACCACTCTGGTTTGGCCGCGCCATTTATCAAAAACAACCCTCCCCAATTTCACATCTCACCCATGAGCCCGCCTTCTTCCCCGGCATGTGTGGAGCAGCTCGGACATGTCCCCAGCGACAAACTCCACGCGCGTTCTGCACACTGCACCGGCGGGCGACACAGCTTGCATCACAGCTCGCTCGCGCCCGTGCCCGCGGACGGCGGAGCCCGCGGCTGAGCTCCCGCTCGCGGCCATGCCCGCGCAAAGCGGAGCTCGCTCGCGCACAACGGAGCTCGCTCGCGCCCATGCATGCTCGCGCCCATGCCCACACCTCCTGCTACGGTTCAGCCAGCAGCCCGACATCGCGGACACGGCCAGGAGGTGACCCGCTCAAGGCCTACCTCAGCGCGCAGGTGGTGACGCTGCCCAGTGCCCACGCTCTTCGCCGCCGCGCTCGCGCTCCACATCCCGCTCACCGTCTCGCTCTCCGCTAGGATGGGCGTCCGGGGCGTCGCCACGGCCATCTGGCTCAGCGACCTCGCCGTGGCGATCATGCTCGCCGCCTACGTGCTCGCCCACGAGCTCCGCCGGCGAACCAAGGCACAACAGCAGACGAAGACAACCACGGCGGGCGACTGGCTGCTGCTCCTCCGCCTGGCCGTCCCCTGCTGCCTCAACACCTGCCTGGAGTGGTTGTCCTACGAGATCCTGGTGCTCCTCACGGGCCGCCTCCCCGACGCGCGCCGCATGGTGGGCGTCGTCGCCGTCACGCCCAACTTCGACTCCCTACTCTTCGCGGCCATGCTGTCGCTCTCCGTCAGCGTGTCGGTGCGCGTCTCCAACGAGCTGGGCGCCGGTGACGCCGCCCTGGCGCGCCATGCAGCAAGGGTGTCCATCGCCGGCGGCTTGGCGGCGGGCCTCGCCGGCGGTCTGCTCATGCTGGCGGCGCGCCGGCCGTGCGCATGCATATACACCTGCAGCCCGGAGGTGCGCGACGGCGTGGGGCGCGCCATAAAGGTGATGGCGCTGCTGGAGCTGGTCAACTTCCCGCTGCTGGGCATGTACGCCGTCGTGGGAGGCTCCTACGTGGTGGTGCTGCCGGTCGGCGTCGCGCTCGCCTTCAAGGCCCGCCTCAGGCTCGAGGGACTCCTGGCCGGCTTCCTGGTGGGCACCACCGTCAGCCTGGCCGTGCTGGTCACGGTCATCGTGTGCATGGACTGGGCGGACACGGGCAGGTGCTGCCGGTGCCGGCAGCACCACTCTGCTTGTCGAAGCGCCGCCGGCCAAGGCGTCAGCACAGTCATCGGAGGCTTGCTAGTATAGGATCGATCGGCACCGCTTATATACAGAACAAGAACAAACATCCTGTCTGTCAGCATTGGTGTAAGTACATACTGCAGTCAAAGCAAAAAAAAACAAACTGGGGAGGGTTGTCTTTGATAAATGGCACGGCCAGACCAGAGTGGTTTTCACATTTGGGCCTGTGGTGAACCGGTTTGCAAGTTGGAGGGGTCAGATACCTGGTTTGAAAGTCCATGGACCTATTTGACACAGCAGCGCAAGTTCAGAGATTTATGGTGCATTTCACTCTAAAATCATTATCTGCATCAGACATAAATGATGTAAGCACACAAAGAAAGAAACATACTTGGATTAACTGCATGCTGTAAAGCCAATATTTTAGCACAGCTCCTCTCTCTCTCTCTCTCTCTCTCTCTCTCTCTCTACTTTGTCAAGAGTCACAGCTAATTTGACAGTCTAATTTGCAGGAAAATTTGGTGAAAAAGACGTTTTGAGAACTACACTCGGTTATGGAAGCTGCTGCAGTATCTGCTATGGTATCTATGACACTGAAGGTTGTCGGCAATAAATTAGGTCCACTTCTAGTTAAAGAGTTCTGCAACATTCTGGGTGTGAAAAAAGATCTTCGTGAGCTCAGGGATCAAATTGAGGATATCAACAGTTGGTTGGAGACAAGAGATGAAGCTATGTGGAATGATCATGATCCATCATTTAACTGGCTCAAGAGGATGAAAGATGTTGCTGATGATGTTGATGATGTTGTTGATGAGTTCCAGCTGAAGGCCGAGAAGAATGAAGCCGAGAAGAATGAAGCTGTTGCTGCTGGTGGCCTTATGTCCAAATATATGTTCCCAAAACCAAAATCGTTTATTTTAGAATGCAAGGTAGCAAGCAAGATTAAGGCAATCAGGAAGAGATTCGCTACCATTGTGAAGCAAAGAGCTGATTTCATTGCAATAGCAAATAGTTTACATGTTGGTCATTCCGCTCGGCATATTAATGGGACAATCTGTGAGATGTCATCGTTGCCCAATGTGCATGTGGCATCAGTACTCGGAAGAGACCAAGACAAGGATAGGATAATAACTGAACTAGTAAAGTTTAATGGCCAACAGGAAAGAGCGATAATTTCAGTCATTGGGCTTGGTGGCTCTGGAAAAACCACCTTGGCTAAACTGATTTTCAGTGATACAGACACTTTAAAGAACCATTTCGACTTAAAACTATGGGTTCATGTATCACAAGAATTTATTGTTGGAAACCTCCTCAAGAAACTATTTGAAGCTATTACCAAAGAGAAGTCTCGACAAACATCCCTTGCAGCATATAAGTGAAGAAATATCAAAAAGATTGAATGGAAAGAAGTTTCTACTTATACTAGATGACATTTGGACCTGGGAAGAAATTCAATGGGAGCAATTTATGGTGCATCTAAATGCTGGCGCACCAGAAAGTAAGATTCTAGTCACTACTCGGAGCAGAAGGGTTGCGGAAGCCATGGAATCAATATACATATTTGACCTACCATTCTTGTCTTTCAATGACAGTTGGCAGTTGTTCCATCAGAGCTTTGGAGCAGGTGCGGCAGGATTGAGCCTAGAATTCCAAGAGGTGGGAAAAGAGATTGTGAGAAAATGTGGTGGGGTACCACTAGCAATCAAAAGTCTTGCAGGTGTCCTCCGTGGCATTGAACGAAGAATAGAAGACTGGCAAGCCATGAGAGACAACAATTTATTAAATGTTCGGCAAGAAGAACGTAGAGTAGCCGCGTGCTTGAGGTTGAGCTATTCCCGTTTGGAATCTGATCTCAAACAGTGCTTTACAATATGTTCAGTGTTTCCCAAAGGTCATAAGATTTATAAAGAACAGCTTATTGACCTATGGATCGCTCAAGATATGATCTCTATGGACTATATTGGCCACAAGTACTTCAATTCTCTTGTGCAAATCTCTTTCCTGCAAAATGTGGATGAAGAAGATGGAAGAGTGACATGTAGAATGCATGATTTGGTTCATGATCTTGCCCAGATCATCTTGGGTGATGAAATTTCATCCGTCGTGCCAATGGAGGAAGAAAATTCCAAAAAGAACTATAGATACTTTTCTTTGAGAGAACAGCCAGAAGTTATTGTTCCCACAAATATTTTTATAAAGGCACGTGCCGTGTATATTACTAAGTGTTATGATGACATTTTTGGTATGGCACTGGAGAAGGCAAAGCACTTGCGTAGTGTGACCGTTGGCTCTCCCTATGTAACGGCACCCAATGCTGTATTTCAGATCAAGAATCTGAAATATCTTTCCATGTCAGGGCTAAATTGCAAAGCACTTCCTGATGCTATTTCAGATATTTGGAGGTTACAAGCACTTCATATAACAGATAGCATATATCTTCAAAGGCTTCCTGAATCCATTGGTAAGCTCAAGAAGTTGAGGACACTAAATTTGTCAGGCTGTCGGTACCTAAACAGATTACCAGATTCTATTGGTGATTGTCACATGATTTCAAATATTGATCTTTGGCATTGTGAACTTCTTACAATGTTGCCAGACTCTATTGGCAGAAATAAAGAGCTGAGAGTGTTGAGGTTAGGTTGTTGTACCAGACTTATGAGACTACCAAGTATCAATACGTTAGAAAATCTGCAGTGCTTGGATCTTAGATGGTGTGACAATCTGGAAGAATTGCCTGAAGGCATAGAGAACTTGAAGAAGCTTGAGGTTTTGAACCTACGAGGATGTGTAGCGTTAATATCCCTGCTGGTTTTAAAAGGACAACAGCTTGATCAAGTAATAGATCTGAACATTGGTTTTGTAAGACGGGATGAACAGATGCAAATATTAGAACTTCGAAGAATACTACTGGAATATTGGGGTTGGATCAATCATACATCTATTTTAAATACATATGTGACTATGATGGAAGGTGTTGTACACAAGACCTGCTTGAAACAAATGACAAATTTGCATACATCTATTTTAAATACATATGTGATGGAAGGTGATGTACACAAGACCTGCTTGAAACAAATGACAAATTTGCAAGACTTGAGGCTATACTGGATGGCACGACACAACTGACGTGGATAATGAATCTGTCGACAGTGTACTTGATGATCTGGAACCACCACCTGGGATTGAAATGCTAGAGATTCATGGGTATTCAGGTAGGCAGTATGCACGGTGGATGCAGAATCAAGTTTGTGGTGGAGTAGTGGGCCTTGCTCCCTTCCCATTTTTGAGGGCGATGATGCTATATGCTTTCCCTAACTTGAAGCATCTACATGGGATTGTGGAGCTGCCTTGTTTGGAGGAGATTGAGCTTAAATGGATGCCTTCTCTTGAGAGCATAAGTGGAGGCCCATTTCCTTCGCTAGTGAAGTTAGAGATGAGTGGACTGCCTTGTTTGAGTGAGGTGTGGATGGTAGCAGAGAGGACTATGCCTGTTGGAGAAGAGAGGGGTGGCTGCTGCAGTTTCACAGCTCAGTTGGGACCAGTCATCCTAGTTGGTAATTGCCTAACGAAGATAGAGATTAGGGATTGTCCTAAGTTGGAGGTGAAGCCGCAGCTTCCTCCGTCGCTGCAGCACTTGGAGTTGCAGGGCAGTGAGCAGCTGCTGCAGTCACCAGGCCAATGCCAGGGCTCCTCTTTGTCCCCCAGTTTTAGCCATCTGAAGAAGCTACCGCTATTGAATATGATAGGATACGGATCTGGGAATGGGTGGGAGCTGCTCCAACACATGACGGCACTCGAGTCATTGGAGATTTTTTACTTTTCTGGAGTGCAAACCGATCTGCCTGAGAGCTTGTGGAGTCTCACATCCCTCTCTTCTCTGAGAGTGAGCCGCTGGTCTAATATCTGTGAGCTACCCGGCTCAGTGGGCCTCCTTACATCCCTCCAGGAGCTCGTAATAGAATCATGTGAAGCACTTCACCAGTTGCCCGATTGCCTGGGAGAACTCTGCTCTCTACGCAAACTCGTGATTAATTACTTGGTGGGGCTGACTTGCCTTCCACAATCCATCTGCCGCCTCACCACCTCTCTTCAAGAGCTCCAAATCTACGATTGCCCAGGCATCAAATCCTTACCGGAGGGGATAAAGGACCTCACGGCTTTGAAGAAATTGTCTATCTGGAACTGCCCTGATCTGGTGAGGCGCTGCGAGAGAGGAAAGGGGGAGGACTGGCACCTCATCTCCCACATCCCTGATGTCATGGTTTAGACGGATGAATGAGGTGTGGCCGTATGGGGAGGATCTGGCAAGCGACTGCATGCTACTCCTATTGCTTAATTGGGTGAGTTGTTGTACTACTTTTACCTGTAGCTATGAGCAGTACCCTTTTTTCCTTGTATAGTAGATTCACTAGAGAGCATATTTCCTAATTTATTTTTTTATTCACTGCAAATGGTTCCAGGTCCAAGTGCTGATGTAGGCTCCTCGGTGCAGTTGCTTATGCATTCCCTCTAACGAATGGGGAGAATATACAATTGGAATTATCTATCTTCTTGCTGCCAAGGCCATTGCTGTTACTTGTTATGCCCGGACAAATCATATTTCACAAGGTAGCTTTTAGTTTCCTTGTGCCTCTTTCTTTCCAACACAAAATGATCGACTCGCCACTTGGACACAAGCCCAGCTTATGTCAGATGCATTTATGAATTGGCTAATTTGAACTCTGGTTTCAGGTGAACCAGCAGGTCCATAGCTGTTGGAGTCATACTTTTCTGGAGCCAAGGAGGATTTCTGTTAACCCAAAAGACTAATGGTGGAATCCTCGAGCTCTGCTCTGCCATGAGAAAATGTGCTACCTACTTACTGCTCACTACTTCCATGTTGCTTGTACTCAAGGGAACTGCGGCAAATTTCCTTTGGTAGCAGATGCCATGAAGAAAATGACGCATGGGCATTCACAGTAGTATTAAGCGCACGGCTCTTCTTTTTCAGACAGAACTAGCTTTTCGATCAGAACATTGAGTGTTCGTTTGATCTCATCTACAGTAATATGAAAATTCACATTTCACTGTATTAGAAATTCTAATTTAGAATGTCAATCGTTTTATTGTGGTGTCGAGTTAACTTGATGGGTGTCTCTGTCGTCAGTCACCTATCATTCAGAGCCAAAAAAAGAAAAGAGTAAAGGTAGCAGCGAGTGATTTGAAAATGCTTTGTAACTTTGTGAATAAAATTCGTGATGGAGAGTGATTGAGCTGTGAACTAGTAGCATGTTGTTGGAGCCTCGATCTGTAAGCAGATGAATTCATCAGTTGGGCACCCTGAACTGAATAAACTTAAGAGAATGAAGGGCATGATGCTGCTATGCATTCTCGTGTCAGGCAGGCTCACGAGCGTTCCACTTCATTCCACCAGAGTTGTTCTGAATCGCTCCCGCCTGGCCGCCTCTCGCCTGGCCACGCACGCCAATGTAGCCAACCAGCTGCCTGTCCCTGTCCTTGGCCATGGGACGGCCCCGGTGCCTGCACTGCACATGGCGACGAAGACGAAGGTGTGGGGCCACAGCCATGTCAGCGGCACGCTGATGTGCAACGGTGGCGGTGGAGCGACGGAGGATGCGGCGCACCGGTGGTCGATCGCGGCAGCAACAGGACACGGCCCTGCACACCACCTGTTCGGCAAAATGTTCTACAGGTAGCAAAGCTTTCCAAATTCCGTCGTTTTCTTTCAGCTTGCCTTACTTGTGCTTATCTTTACCACATATCCTATAGCTAAGACGCCTGAAATTGGCATCAATTCCAGGCGACGCTAGGAAGGAGAAGCGATGGAGGTTGTGAAACTAATCTGGTATGTCCGATTGTCATCAGATGGCCCCTCTTCATCGTTTCAAGAGGAAGATAATTACAGGCGCCTGAAGAATAGTTACTCTATCTTTTCAGTTTTTTACTGCATTTGCATCGTTTCCTTATCACTCTGCCTTGGCACGTGTTTCCAGCCCAAAGTCCTCCTTTTCCTTTTCACTCTGTCTTTGCACTCGACCAAAGACTAGTCAGTCAATCACTCTTGGCTGCTTCTCTCTTGTCCCTTAGTGGTGCTGGTCCTCTAAACTATTTGGCTCATGTGAAATCATCGAGCCCGTTTGGCCATTCATATTTCCATCATCCTCATCTCCTTGTTACTGGCCATGGTCAACAGTTGATAGCTTACCTTCACAAAGAAGCTCTCACAAGTTGGTGTGCATACATAGCAAAGGAGAAAAACAAGGTTGCTTTGGGAGACAGCACTAGCAAAGGTAGCAATCCCTGAGCTCCAGGTATATGTAGCATGCCATTTGATTATCTTCCTTGCTAAGTTCACATTCATCCATGTCATCTCTGACGCTTGCCTTAGTGTGATGTTCCTTGTGTCCCTGTTTCTAGCAGTTAGTTGATTAGTTGGCTTCGAACTAGCAGAAGATCTCAAGCCTGGTGTGCACCTTGCAAGGAGAAAAGGAAGACTACATTTGGAGATGGCTCGAGCAACGGCAGCGCATCCCTTAACTCCAGGTATTTAGTTTATTTCTGACAAATAATGTACAATCCTGTTTGATTTTGGTTCTTGCTCCAGTCACATATCTGTTCATTTCGTCTTTGATGCCTATACTTTTTTCAGCACATAATAGGCTTTTTTTCTGTATACTAAGGTACTTAATACTGGAACACTCATCAGTCATAGATCATAATCTGGGCACAGGATCACTATTTGATCGTCACTTCTAGAGTCCGTGGTATGTTAATGCTCACATCATTAAATAGTTCATTTTCATGTACTTTGTATCTTATACTCCCCTATATCCTGTTCTCTGATTTCCTGACATAGATACCGCTTCATATGTCAAGTTCATTATTATGCTAGAAGAAAGTCTAGATTGTTTGCAAAGGAGCATTTAAGCAGCGCAAAGACCAAAAGACGGGATGTATTCTGTCTTCATGAGTTGCAGCTCACTGCGAGTTCATTTTTGCAGGAAATCTTTAGCACAGGAGAATCTTTAAGAAAGATGACAGGTGTAGAAGCTGCTGTCGTATCTACTGTAGTATCTGGAACCTTGAAGATTGTGAGTAACAAATTAGCTCCATTGCTAATGAAAGAGTACAGCTCTGTAGTGGGTGTCAAGGAAGATCTCCAGGAGCTCCATGATCTTGCAGAGGAGATTAACTTTTGGCTGGAAACAACATCAGGCAATTATATTGGAAGTAGACAATCATTTGCATGGCTCAAAAAGTTGAAAGATATTTCCTATGATGTTGATGATGTTGTTGATGAGTTCCAGCTGAAGTCTGAAAGACATGACTCTGATGGTTATGGTGGTATTATGTCCTAATACATGTGCACAATACCAATATCATTTGTATTTCAATGCAAGGCAGCCAACAAGATCAACACAATCAAGAAGAGATTTGCTGCAATTATGAAGCAAAGAACCGACTACCTTGCAATAACAAATAGTTTATCAGTAGATCCTCATGTTCGGCATGCAAACATGAGAACTATGGAGGTGCTCTCATTGTCTAACGTTGATGAGGAATCAGTAGTTGGAAGAGATAAAGATAGGCAGAAGATAATATCCATGCTTGAAGAGAATGATGATGAACACAGAATTAAGGTAGTTTCTATCATCGGGCTTGGTGGGTCCGGGAAGACTACCTTGGCTAAATTGGTTTTCAATGATGGTAACATTATACAGAAGCATTTTGATGTTAGACTATGGGTTCATGTGTCCCAAGAATTTAATGTCAAAGATCTCATCAAAAAATTGTTTGAAGCTTTTTCTGACAATAACCCAGGACCCCATGCCTTGCCTTATATGACCAAAACAATCTCAGACAAGTTGACTGGAAAAAGGTTTCTTCTTATATTGGATGATGTTTGGACTGATTCACGAGATGTGTGGGAAGAATTCATGGTATATATAAAGGTGGGCGCACCTAAAAGCAGGATTTTACTTACTACTCGGAATAGAGAAGTTGCGGTAATAGTGGGATTCACCGACCAATTTTACTTACCATTCTTGTCTCCAGATGACAGCTGGAAAGTATTCCAACAAAGCTTGGTAACACTTCCTACAGGATGGAATTTTGAATTTGAAGAGGTAGGGAAAGCGATTGTGGACAAATGTGGTGGGAATCGTGGGATGCCATTAGCAGTTAAAGTTCTTGCAGGTGCTCTCCATGGCAAGGAGCAGATAGAGGAGTGGCAGGCCATGAGAGACAAAAATTTATCACATTCAAATGTTAATGGTAAAGAAGATAGAGTGGCTGAATGCTTAAGGTTAAGCTATATGCATTTGCCATCTAATCTCAAGCAGTGTTTTACAATCTGTTCAATATTTCCTAAAGGTCATAAGATTGATAAAGAGCAACTGATTGACCTATGGATTGCTCACGATATGATCACTGTAGAGGATCCATTTGATTACTTGAACTTGGAGTATGTTGGCCACAAGAACTTTAATTCTCTTTTGGAAGTTTCTTTCCTACAAAATGTCGAAGAGAAAGATGGGAGATTAACATGTGGGATGCATGATTTGGTTCATGATCTGGCCATGTCCATCATAGGTGATGAAATTTCACTTGACATGACAAGCGAGGCAACTAGTGGCACAAAGAGCTATAGATATTTTTGTTTGATTAAACAGCCAGAAAATCTGGTGCCCAAAAATATTTTTAGAAAGACACGTGCTGTATATATGCATTGGTATGGAGATTACACATATGTCATGGCACTGAAGCATGCAAAGCACTTGCGCAGCGTCATGGTGGGATGCGTCCATGCAAAAGAAGCCAAGACCATATCTCAGGTTAAACATCTGAAATATCTTGCCATGTCAGTAGAAAGCTGTGAAATGCTTCCTGAGGCTATCTCAGATGTTTGGAGCCTGCAAGCACTTCATGTAACACACAGCTATTGAATTCTGGAGCTACCAAAATCCATTGGTAACCTGAAAATGTTGAGAACACTAAACTTGTCATACTATATAAACCTAAAGAATTTACCAAAATCTATTGGTGACTGTCAAATGATTTCAAGCATTGACCTTTTCAATTGCAGTGGGCTTAGAGTGTTGCCAGACTCTATTGGTAATCTACAGAAGTTAAGAACTCTGAACCTATCATTTTGTCAAGGGCTAAAATGCTTACCAGATTCCATTTGTAAGCTGCAGAAGTTAAGAACTCTGAACCTATCATTTTGTCAAGAGCTAAAAGGCTTACCAGATTCCATTGGTAAACTGCAGAAGTTAAGAACTCTGACCCTATCTTTTTCTCAATCACACAAAAGATTTGCGCGTATTTTGATTAAGAAGGAAAGTTTGGTACATCCGGGGTGCTTACAAGATTTATCAATAAAAGCAAGAAAAGCACGCCCTACAACTGGACTACATTATCCTATTACTCGCTAACTAAACAACCGATCCAACTCATGGCGATAACCATGGCTGGCTCAAGCCCGCGCGCGGCGGCGCCTCTTGCGCCCAGCGACGTTGCCCCCATCAGGGAAGAGTTCCCTGAAAGCCTCGTCGTCCTCTGGGCGTCCGCCAAAGAGAGCGTCGAACTTGTTAGCCGTCGTGTACTCAGTCAGGGGGGAGACCTGGCCAAGGCGCTTGAGGATCAGGTACTCCCCACGCTTCGACACCGGAATCCTAGAAAGGCTTTGGGCGGCGATCCTCCGGCTCCGCAGCGGCCTCCGCCAAGGTGTCTTCTTGGGCGAGGGTGTCTTCTTTGGTGAAGGCCGCTGCAGAATGCCAGCAGGTATGGGCTTGACGACCTTGCCGGCAAACGCTTGGAAACGTCGCCGGGCCGAAGCAGAGTTCCTCGGTGATGGTGGCGCTCCGATGCCGGGCGGCGGTGTGCAGCGTGCCGCGTCATCTACCGGCGCGTCGAGCTCCTGGGCCACCACTGCGTCCGTCGCGGGGACCTCGACCACGTCCCGTGGGGGGTCCGCTCCGTGTGCTGCTTTGTTGCGGCGGGCGTAGACGAGCAGCGGCTTAGCCCGCTCAGGCCCCATCGGCGTGTCGTCCTGCCGTGCCCCCACAGCGGGCGCACCAGGCAGATCGAGCGCAGACGGGGGACCCTCCATGGCAAGGTCCTCTCCGGCAGGTTGGTCGATGGCCTCATCGCCTGGCGACGTTGCCGCGGCGGCGCGTGACTCCTCCGGGGGGAAGGGCACCATCGGAGGGGTGACCACCGGCTCCGGAGCCGGCCCTCCCGACGTGGCCATGCGCGCGTCGTTGGTCGGCGGCAGCGGGCCTTCAAGGATTGCAGCCTAGGCGACATCCATCGAAGTGGCCACCGGATCAACACAGGGTGACTTGAGGCTTGAGCCCTCAGTTGGAGGCTCGGTTGCTCCAGCCATGGGGCGAACAGGCCGCGGCCGCCAAACCTTGGGTGCGTGGTTGTTGATGTCCGCCTCCGGCCTTGTCTTCTGCCTGTGACGTCGGCGCCGACGCGAACGATGAGCACGGCCACGTTGGGAGTGGTCGGGATCAGCCGCGCCGTCGGCCCCCGTGGGAGCGCGCCCGCTGCTCACGGTGTCGTTGCCGCTCCTTGGCCGAGCAGCACGCTTGACGGCGGTGTTGCGCCTCGGCCGCTCGCAGTCCCGCGCGCGGTGGCCAAGGCCATGACAGCGGAGGCACCGCCATGGGAGGTTGCAGGTGGCGACACGGTGCCCCGCTGCAAGGCACTTGAAGCAGCGCCCATCGGCATACGCCGGGAATTGTCGTGGCCCGAGGCTACCCCCGGCAGCCGTCCCGTGGCGCTGTCGCCGCCGCGGTGGCTGCGAATGTTGGCGATGATGTAGGGGCAACACGCGCTGCCACCCGTCAGCGTCAGGGGCGGTTGCACGACGCGCGGACCCAAGCCGCTGACTGACGGGTACTCACTCCGGCACAGCGCCGCTGGCCGGCTGCCCACCGCGCTCGCGCCGGCCGAGGCGTTGCCGGACAGGGATACGACCCTCCACGGGCCGAACTGGGATGCCGCTCACCAGCTGGGGTCGCGGACGGTCATGCCTCCTTCGCCTTCGCCGGGAGCCACGCTGCCATGACCTGAAGCCTCCGTAGGCGTGACTGCAGGCATCGGCGGGCAGCGGGCGGCTCGTCGCCGGACGCGTCGTCGTCGTCTGCCCACCGCCGGTGCTTAGCGCGTCCCGCCGTGCAACCTTCAGGGTAGAAAGGCGCCGCCTGGGGAGACAAGGATGACGCCGGGCTCGGGGCAGGGGCTGACGGGTTGACAAGGAAGGCGTCGAGGCCGAGGCCGCCCTCGCCCCCACCCCCGTCGTCGTCGTCGTCATCGTCATCGTCATCGACTGTCACATCCTCCACAAGGACCTCGCCGTGGCCGGGGGATGTGACGGCGTCCCCAAGCAGCGGCAGCGGTAGCGGAGAGGGCGACGGCGCGACCTCCAAGGACGAGGTTGGCTGGGGCAAAACATCGAGCACCTGGCGGGCATCCTCCGCCGCGTCCTTCGGCCGGGCGCGCCCTCCCCGGAGCGGGTGTAGAGGAGAGGGGGTGAGGGTGCCCCGCCCGCCGCTGCGGCAAGACCGGTGGCGCGGAGCGCGACGCCGAGGCGCCGCGGCCGCCCGGCGTAGGAGGGCGCGGCCACCGGGTCCGGGCGGCCGCGCGCGGGCCGCCCGCCCTTCGCAGCGGTAGCGGTCGCCGGGGCCTTGGCCGGCGGCGGGCGGCCTTGCCCTGCCGCGGCGGCGGCGGCCCCCGGAGCGACGGCGGCCTGCGGGGCGGCGGGAGACGTCTCGCGAGTCGGACGTGGAGGTGAGGAGAGGCGGGTCACCGAGCGCTACGAGGGAGGGGAGGGTCGGGGAGGAGGGCTGGGTGAGCTGGGCGAGCGGGGGGCCGCGGCGCGCCGGGCCGGCGCGCGGCGGCGGGTGGCGGGTCGGGGGTGGGGTCGCCACCTAGGGCACCCCGTGCGGGAGTGGGAGCGGGCCGGCCCATCTCCAGTTTGCTGTCGAACTCTGACCCTATCATTTTGTCAAGAGCTAAAGTGCATACCAGATTCCGTTGGTGATTGTCAAATGATTGCAAGCATTGATCTTTGCAGTTGTACGATGCTTACAGGGTTGCCAAACTCCATTGGCAAAAACGAAATGCTAAGAGTGTTAAGACTTGGTCAAATCAGAGTTAAGAGGCTTCCATCAAGTGTCACAAAACTGAGGAATCTGGTGTGTTTGGACCTTCAGGGTTGTTGTGAGCTCGTAGAGTTGCCTGAAGGCATCGACAACTTGGAGAAGCTTCAAGTTTTGAACCTAAAATGTTGTAAAAACTTGGGAGGCATGCCTTTAGGCATTGGACAGCTCAGTCTACTACAAAACTTGGGCTTATTTGTTGTGGGTAAGGGAGAAAAGTTTGCAGGAATCTTAGAGCTTGCAAATGTTTCTAGAATTGGCGAGGAACTAAGAATCAGTGGTATTTCACACGTGTTGGACCCAAATGATGCACACATGGCTTGCTTGAAACAGAAGACAAACTTACAGAGGTTGAGCCTAAATTGGATGGTGAATGATGCGACAGAGCTGATCACTAAATTAAAGTGGATGGCAAATGGCATAGAAGAGGAGATTACTAAATTGGAGCAGGATGTGCTTGATGGCCTAGAACCACCACCTATGATTAAAGAGCTGGAAATTCATATGTATTCAGGTAGGCAATATGCACGGTGGATGCAGAATCAAGTTGGTAGTGGAGTACAGGGACCTGCTTCCTTCCCATTTTTGAGGGTTATGAGGCTATGTGATTTTCCCAAAGTTGAAGAATCTACATGGGCCTGTAGAGTTGCTTTGTTTGGAGGAGCTTGATCTATATCAGATGCCTTGTCTAGAGAGCATAACTGGAGGCCCATTTCCTTCACTGCTGAAGTTAAACTTACATGAACTGCCTTGTTTGGGGGAGGTGTGGATGGTAGCAGAGATGACCATGCCCGATGGTCAAGAGGTGGGAGGATGCTGCAACTGCACACCTCTGCTCGGACACGTCCAAGTTGGTAATTGCCTAACAAAGCTAGAGATAGCTGATTGTCCTAATTTGGAGGTCAAGCCACACCTTCCTCTGTCGCTCTGCAGTTGTCTTCCAGTGAGCAGCTGTTGCAGTCACCCGGCCAATGCCAGGGTTCCCCTTTGTTGACTAGTTTTAGCCACATGAAGAAGCTTCAGCTACAATGTGACAGGATTAGGATCTGGGCATGGGTGGGAGCTGTTGCAACACATGATGGCACTTGAGTCATTGGAGATTAAATTTTCTTATGAACTAATCGAGCTGCCAGAGAGCTTGTGGGGCCTCAGATCCCTCTTGTCCCTGGAAGTGTCTCCATGTTCTGGTATTCACATGCTGCCTGAGTCGATAGGGGAACTCCAGTGTCTACAAGAGTTGACCATAAAATACTGCTATAGTTTGAGCAACCTCCCTCGATCAATGGGCCACCTCACATCCCTCCAGACGCTTGAGATAGGATGGTGCGATGCACTTCACCAGTTACCTGATTGCCTGGAAGAACTCTGCTCTCTATACAAACTCGAGATTAAGTATCTACAGGGGCTGACTTGCCTTCCACAATCCATCTGCTACCTCACCACTTCTCTTCAAATATTAAGAATCTGTAACTGTCCTGGCATCAAATCGTTGCCGGAGGGGATAAAGGACCTCATTGCTTTGCAGATATTGAGCATAGATGGCTGCCTTGACCTGCAGAGGCGGTGTGAGAGAGGAAAGGGGGAGGACTGGCACCTGATCTCCCACATCCCTGATCTACATATTGGAGATCCAGAATGGCCTAAATGCACTGCATGAAGTGATCTGTTCTGGTCTGATCTGGAGACCCACTGCGAGAGTGGAATGTGGGGAGGTCTTATTTATCCAAAAAAAAAAAAATGAGGAACGGAGAGGACATGAACCTGATCTCTCACATCCCACATCCAACACATTCAGCACTGAGCCACTGACCAGGGGCTCCCAGTTAGCGCTTCATCTGGTGAGTTCACTAGCCTCTAGCCTAGATTCATCCTTTTGCAAATCCTCTACTGAACCAATTTCCTGATTTATCTAAATAAATTACTGGTGCTTAATGTACATGCTTGAGTTTTCTAGATGCATGTATGAGTTGGATATTTTGAACTCTGGTTTCAGGTAGACCAGTTCCATTTCTGTTGATCCATTCTTTTCTAGGTCTATGTAGGACTTCTTGTTTGTATTGCACAGTCCTGTTTCATTCATTTAATCATTTTAGGTGTGGAGAGCACAGTACCATATGTGCTTTTGTGTCTTACAAGGTACAGAGAATACTGTTATATGATTCTGTTGTGTTCTGTGGTTAAAGCCTCTGTGAGTTGATTATTATTTCAGTCCAACACTCACTGTCGTCATGTTTAGCAAAATAATATTACATAGTTCAGTGTCCAAGGACCACAAAAAGTTAAAAATTGGTTTGCTTTAGTAATTTCACTGCTGTTTTAGAAACATTTTGAACTGCTCCATTTCTTGAATAATTTTAATGAGGGTGTATATTTGACATTTGACTTTTGAGTACCTGCCTTGTATTGCAGGTCCACTGCACTTGGCAGTTGCACAGCTTGGAGTCCTTGATTAGCCTTAGTCAAGATAAATGACATGCATGAGTGAAAAATTGTAAATGAATATCTTGGGGCTATCTGATGTATACAAATTCGTTTCAGTCTTTCAGACGACGAGTTATGGTTTAAGAAGTTGATATATCAAGTAAGCAGCCCAAAAGGCAGCTTTGGCATCCTAGAGCTCTCCTTTGCCATGAAGAAATGCATTAGTTACTTACTGCTCTCAACTTCCATCTTGCCTGTACTCAACCGAGCTACTGCAAATAAATTTCCTTTGCTACCTGATGTTATTTATGAAGTCAATTATTGAACGGAAGTGTTTATTCTCCATGGAGGCATGGAACATTCTGCTGTATTTACTGCTTACTCTACCTTTTTTTTGTTTTTTGAAATAAAACTGCTTATTCTGCTTTGTCAGACACACCGTTTTGATCAGAAGATGCAGCATTTGTTTTTTAATCTCCTTTGCATATGAAGTCTCAGATTCCAGAGCGACATATGTTTTGTTCTGCTGTTCAGTTAACATGATGGGCCTGGTTGTCGTCAGTCATAATTCTTCACACTAGAAGTACAGGCAGCAGCAGCCAGTTGACTAGTTGAGGTGTATCCATTGCGAGTGATGCACAATGCGTTTTTCTTCTCTGCTAATGCGTTTATCTGACGATACGTGGCCGACTTCTGGGCAGCCCCACGAAGTCGCCGCCGACTACGAAAGCCCGCTCTGAATCGCGCCGCTTCTGTTCCCGTGTGACTGCAGAGAGCGCGGGGGCACTGGTGCCGACCGGGCGGTCTAGGATGGTGTAGCGAGCAGCGGGCAAGGGACGCGCCGGAGCCTTGTGCTAAGGTACGAGTACGGCGGCGAGCACGCAATGGCGACGGCCGAGCGTCCTGCTAAGCTTGCCTGCTAGCCTTCGCTGGTGGCTGCAACGCTACAAACAGTAGGTGGTGCGCGCCATTCGTTCGTCAGAATGCGGAGACAGGTGGAGAGTGGAGATTGGGGGAGTTGGAGCGGAGGCAGGTCGTCATCCAAACAGCAGCAGGCTCGCCGGCCACCACGCTACGAGCCACTGCTCCACGGTACGCGTTCTCAGCTCAGCATACCTCTATCTTTCTCATTTTCTCTCTCCACGCTTGACCAAGACTTTGAGTCAGTCAACTACTTTTGTCTCGAAGAATAGTTCACAGTGCAGCGCATGAACATTTGCAATGACAACACATTTGTTATATTTTGGACAATTTCAGCAATAAAAGTAATTGTCCTTTGGTATATTTTGGCTTGTTCTAGAAAACGAGAAGTTGCTCTGAGTTGCCAAATAAAAAAAAAGGTACGCAACTCCAACACATGAAGCACACGAGTCTTTGCATCACCAGATTCAAACACATTTTTTTTTTTGAGAAATTTTGATATATGACATCAAATATGTGCATTATAACTTTTAACACTCAATTCACACGCCTAAAATAATTTAACCCTGTTGCTACGAATTCTTTTGATTTAGCAGATTCCTCTCTTTTCTTTTTCTATTTTCTTTATTCTCTTTTTTCTAGGCCACCTGAAATGACAAAACTATCCTTGCCTAATCTCCAACTACTCCCTCCGTCCCAAGATAACTGTACTTCTCGACTTTCAAGAAGTCAAATGCTTTTTATTTTGACTAGATATTTATAAGAAATATTAATATTTATACTACATAATTAATATAATTAGATAGATCGATGAAAATTTTCATAATAAACTTATTCGAAGATACAAGTATTGCTAATATTCTTTATAACCCTAGTCAAATTAGGAATATTTGATCAACACGAATACCATAGCGGTACTTATTTTGTGACATTACGAAATAATGGAGCTCTTTTATTTTTAACAGAAAGAAATTCAAAAATGATTAGAAAGTCAAATTATTCAATCTTTTTTTGTATTTTAATAATTATTTTTTAACTAATAACTAGATACCAAAATTCTTTGATTGACTTTTTGAATTTAAGCGAATGTTCTAATGAGAGAAATTAGAAAAAAAACTAGAATTTTAGTATTTTTTTTTTTCTTATTTTGTTTTTTAAATTTCTTTATAAAGAGATAATAATTGGTTTTGTCAATCGGAAACAATTTTATTTTATAGAAAAATTGAACTAAAAATTTAAACTAAAATTTGCTATTAGAGGGGTACACCTCTTGCACACAGAACGAGTTGGGGCGGACGCAGGAAGCCGCCACCGCCACCCGGTCGCCTCTGAGTCAAATGTTTTTAACTTCCACCAAATATGTATATAAAAAATAGTAATATTTATAGTGAATAATTATTATCATTAGATTAGGTAGATCATTGAATATCTTCTCATAATAAATTTATTTAGAGTTAAAAATATTTTAAACCTAATTAAATTTAAAAAAGTTTGACATCCTATAGTGACTTGTGATGAAATTCCAGATCTCGGAACAAAAGATGCCACGTTTTGTGTTTGAGACAACAGGATTACAGGATGATGCAGCGGTAGAGCCTCCGTGCGTGGGAGAGTTGTCGGCAGCCTCGTTGAGTCGTCGCCGACTACGGATTCCTCAGCAGTCAGCACTGCCACCCTCTCCTCTGTTCTCGTCTTGCGTTACAGCCACTCAAGCGAGGCACACAGTGCTTGTCCTCGGTACAGAGACCGTGGAGACATGGTTGATCTACCCGTGCCGCAGAAACGAAGCTCGGCAGCGTGCCGAGCGGCGAGCGGCCTAGGATGATGAGGGGTTGAAGACGCAGAAGCAGCAGCCGCCAGCAGCAGGGCCTGCTTGTGGAATCGCGAGCCTGGAGCCTGCTTGTGCCTGCCTGCCTTTTGTTGGGGAGTAGTACGTGCAATGCTGACGCCCGAGCGTTGTCCTACGGTGGGAGCCGTCGCGTGAGCACTCAAACAGTTGCAGTGCGCCTTGGGCGTTCGACGAAATGTGCCTTGCTGCTTCAACATCAAACGAAGCGCCGCGTGAAGAACTTGGTTCGTCAGTCGCCACGGTACGTGCCACAACTCCTCGGCATCTTCTTCCCCGATAGTATTTTTCAAAGAACTAATGCTTTCCCCTTCGTCTGAAGAAGAGATTGAATCCTTCGTTGGTTGCTTGTGTCCCTCCATCCTAACTGTGGCACGAATCGTGGAGCCAAGATGGTACGCGTGCACATGGGTCTTTGATGGGGAGTATGCGTGCACATCAGGCAAGATGGCATGAACCGCGAGCCTGCCTACCTGCCTGCCTTTGGTAGGGAGTACTTGCAATGCCAATGCCCAAGCGTTGTCCTGGGGTGGGCGGTCGCGTGAGCACTCAAACTGTTGCAGTGCGCGCTGTCCGTTCGACAAAATGTGCCAACACCCACCGGTGGAGCCTCGCTGCTGCTTCAACGTCAACCAAAGCACCGAGTGAAGTGAGTGTGAACTTGAACTGGTTAGTTGGTTTGTCAGCAGTCGCCATGGTACGTGTGCCATAACTCCACGGCATCTTCCCCGATATTTTTCAACATGTCATTTTCTTTTTGAAGAAGAGTGCATCCATGATTGCTTTGTTTGGGTCCCTCCATCTTAATTGTGGCATCAATCATGGAGGCAGGCCTTTGTCTCTGCGAAAATTCTGGTAATCCCTGCTCCACGTTTCCAGCTCAGCCTCCTCAATTTCTTTGCCACTTGATGCCAAGACTCAGAGCCGGTCAATCACCCTTGGCTGATTCTCTCCTGTCCTCAAACGTTTGCAATGACAACACATTACTATGGAAGAATTGCAGCATCCTAGAAGCCTTATAAATGCTGCCCCTTTGGCCCTTACATACAAGCTGTAAGGTCAGATACTCAGACATGTTTATATGAGGTTAAACTCAATAAATCTTGCTTTCTATTCTGAGGACATGAGCCATGTGTATCGAGCAGCTGCTACGGTAAAATGATAGGGTTGAGCCGTTGAGATCACAGAGATGTAAAAGGTCCAAAACACTGTACCTGTCCATCCATTACAAATTCACAGTGCTTGAAAGTTGAAAGCATAATGTTACGTAATATACTTGATTGATTTTTTTTTTTGAGTTCAAGGGTGGCCCCGGCCTTTTCATTAAGACCATAACAGTTTAGGTTCAAAACATCATTCAGGGAACAAAAGAGCTAAACTGGCACACACTTGGCCATCACTTCACCAGCCTGAAGAATAAAGATGATTACACCTATGAGAACACAGCAGAGCATCCTACATCATCTAGGCTTCCCGCATCTTCGAGAGGTCGAGCCACTTCCCATTTTTCACCTGATCCACGTCTTGAGTCAGCAAACTTTGAGCTTCCGGAGGAATCACCGCGTCCCAATCTCCAGCAGTGGCAAAGAGTAGACGATCCACCCAGTTGTTTATCTGATCAAGCCATGCAGTCTTGGTGGACTTAAAGCCAGCGCCTTCAGCTTGTTCAACCGGCAGCAGAATTCTGGCATTTTCTCCTTGGGACAAAGAACACTCCAGTTCTGTAACATGTTTGCCACCATCAGCAGCAAAACATGCCCACCCTTCCAACCTAGACCCTGAAAACACAAACTGTTTCTTAGCATCCACAACCCCCACAGGGCCGCAGCACAGAAAGCATTATGAACTGAGAACTTTTTATCACTAAGCCACATATTTCCAACAGAAATGAAATCTGAGCCTACAGCTCTATCCAAAACTTCAGACATACTACCCCACAATTGTTTTGCTACCAGACACTCGAAGAACAGGTGCTGCACACTTTTAGTTTCAGCACAAAATAAACGTTTTAACCTCCACTTCTCTCCTAATTGCTAGATTGTCTCTAGTTAAAACTTTATTCTTAGACACCAGCCAAAGAAAGAAGTGTACTCTGGGAGGCACTCTAATAGACCACAAAGCTGGAACATGTACAGGAATCACACCTCTAAAGTTGATCACCCTATATAAAGACTGAGAAGAATAAACCCCACTGGAGTTGAACTGCCAGACAAGTTCATCTTCTTTATCAGAAAACACAATAGTAGAAGCCAACTGCACTATCTCCAGCCAAAGATTGTACTGCCTATCACTGAAACCTCTTCTAAAAGTACATTTAAGGTTTGACCCATCCCAGAGACTCTCTATAGTGCTGGCTTTTTCATTAACTAACATATAAATCTCCCAAAACTGAATAGCCAAACTAGATGAACCTAACCAGTTATCTTCCCAAAACTTGCATTTCCTACCATTACCCACTACCCACCTATACCCCATCTTGGCTGTAGTAGCAGCCCAAATCATCCCTTTAAAGAATTGAGAAGCACCTACTGTAGAGCTGTAAAAAACATTAGGTCTGTCTGTCCTATATTTATGATCTATAAACTGCCTCCAAAGTTTATCACTATCTAAATTATACCTCTTAATCCAGGAAGCTAACAAACAAATATTTAGATCCCTAATATTTGGAACTCCTAACCTCCCAAACTCTTTAAGCATACTCACACTTTCCCAATTAGCAAGATGATACTTATGAGCATCGAATCATCATTCCAGACAGTTAGCCATATGAGAGGTTATAGTCCTAATGGCCCACTTGGGGAACTTAATAAAAGACAGGAGATAAATTGGGATGCTAGCTAAGCAAGCCCTAACTAAAACTAACCTTCCAGCATGAGAGAGCAGCTTACCTCTCCATCCTGCCATCTTTTTCAGCATCTTATCTATTAGGGGTTGGATATCTTCTCTCCTAAGTTTTTCATAATGAAGTGGAACACCTAAGTATTTAATTGGCAGACTACCAACTGGGCAGGAAAAGAGGTGAGCTAAAGTATGAATAAGATCCTCATCTAGATTTAAGGGGACTAACTCACTCTTGTGGAAATTTATTCTCATACCTGAAAGCTGTTCAAACCACATGAGGACCCCTTTCAAATTTCTAGTATAACCCTCCTCTACCCTAGAAAACAGCACAAGTATCATCTGCATATTGAAGGGAAATAATACCTCCCTCTCTAAAATCCTCGGCCAAACCCTTAATGATCCTCTCTCGTGCTCCCTTCGTAGCATCTTAGTTAGCACATCTCCAAGCAGTTGAACAGGAGGGAGAAATGGGATCTCCTTGTCTAAGACCTTTACCAGTCTTGAAGAAGTTGCTATCTTCTCCATTTAGGTTAACTCCCACAGAGCCACCTAACACCAGCTTTTTGACCCAACCAATCCAAGTACTACAGAAACCTCTAGATTCTAACACTTCAAAAAGAAAATCCCAAGAAACCCTATCATAAGCCTTTTCATAATCTAACTTAAGTAAAATACTAGGCTCCCCAGACTTATGCAAAGAATGAACTAGCTCATGGGCAACCACTACACTTTCTAAGATAAACCTCCCTTTGATAAAAGCACTCTCTGGGGGGCTACTAGTCTACCAATGACTCTCCCTAATCTCGAGTAAGAACCTTAGAAAAGATCATAAAGCTACAATTAATTAGACTAATAGGTCTAAAATTGTTCATAGACCTAGCATCTTCTACCTTAGGAATGAGAGTCAACATAGCAAAATTTAATCTCTTCAAATCCAACTCTCCTTTATAGAAATCATTAAACATGTCAACTAAATCATCCTTTATCAAATCCCAAAACTTATGATAAAACATAAAGGAAAGGCCATCGGGGCCAGGTGCACCATCCGAATAACAACTCCATACAAGCATCCTTGATTTCTTTCTCCGTAAAAGGAGCAGTAAGTAACTCATTTTCAGAATCTAGGACCATATCTTGCTGGTCCCAGAAAGACTGACCTCATGAAACAGGATGCCTATCTTCTCTACCAAACAACTGCTTATAAAAATCAACAGCTACTTTCAGCATCTCTTTCTCGGTCTTCTACTAGGCCATTAGGCCCTTCTAGCACCTCAATTCTCTTTTTCCTATTTCTATGATTAGCTACAGCATGGAAGTAGGCAATATTCCTATCACCTTCCAAAATATTTTGTCTCTAGATCTTTGTCTAGCTTTGATTTCTTCTAAGGACCAAATTTTGTCTAATTCCTTGGCCACAAAATCCATTCTACTGCGTTCAGCAACAGTTAACCCTCCACCTGTCCCGACTAGCTTCCAGGTCATTATACTCTAAAGCAAGATCACATTTAAACTTATTCAGCTTGGCAACCTCATTCATAGCCCATCCTCTAACAAATCTTCTTAGAATTCTAACTTTAAAGCGCCATCTTTCTATGCTACTATTAGCATTACAAGGAGTTTTCCAAGCTTTCTCCACTACTTCGGCAAAACCTTCTTGCTGTAGCCACCACTTCTCAAACCTAAAGCTTTTCTTACTACTAATGACACTAGGACTTGCACTCAACAAAAGAGGGTTATGATCACTAGGAATTCTATCAAGACACTTTACCGAAGCTAAAGGAAAATGAGAAATCCAAGTAGAGACAAAAATCCTATCTATCTTAGACATTACCAACCTAACTTGGTTGTTAGTCCAAGTAAACTTCCTATTTGGGGCATTCAATTCTACTAGAGCCCACTTGTGTATCCAATCATTAAAAGCATCAGCCCATTTGTAATTAATACTACCATTATTATTTTCAGAGGCAAACCTAATCAAATTAAATCACCTCCTAGTAACACAGGACCTTGCCAAGATGCCATAACAGAATGTAACTCTTTAAGGAAATCATCTTTACCTTCCTCATAAGGGGACCCATAAATCACTACTAACTTCCAGCTAAGACCAGATTTTCTATCTTGTAACATTACACTAATAGTATAGTTTAAAGAAGAAACCGGGGTTGCAGCAAAAACATCATGGTTACTTGCTAACCGAGAATGCCACCAGCGAGTCTTTTAGCGGGAACATAGAACCAATCAAAAGGAGTAAAACTAGTCAAAGACTTTAGGTAACCGGAGAAAAAGTTTCCTTCTTAGTTTCCATTATACCTACAAAGTCGGCATTGGAGCTTTTAACCCGCCTACTAAGGCAGTAACCTCCCAACTTTTCCAAGCCCTCTAATATTCCGAGGGAAGAGGCCTATCATTTCCTTTTCTTTGATTTTTTCCTATAAACTACTTTAGTCTAAGCTTTCTCTATTTTCGCCTCCAGCAGGTTAAGGTCCTTCAGACCAGAAGACTTAGCTATTGGTATTTTGGGTTCACCATCACCCTCACACTCTGTATTTTCTGACACTATATCAGAAGACATATAAAGTTTGTCAGTTGTATCAGGTCGAGCAGACCTCTCACAACTATTCCTACTTTCTGCAGATCTTCTTTCAAAACCTAGGACATCATTAGAGTAGTAGCTAAAACTATTAGCTTGAGTTTTATCTAAACTAATGTCTGACTTGGGTCCAGCAGACCCACTACAGCTAGCACCAGCCTCTGTAGATCTAAAATTACTCCCTTGAGCATTAATAGACACATTGCTAAACTGAGAAACCTGTGACTTAACTGAACAAGACTCAGTAGCACAAATGGCAGCATAAGATTTGTTTCTATCTAATTCCAGACCAAGCATATCCTGGACAACCTTGCTTACAGCTACCTCAGAAACAGAACAATTAACATCTATATCTTTAGCAATGTCTAATAAAGAACTAGCAGTTAAAGGAGCAGTTGATTTTTTACCTTTTTCAATTTCCAGGTTGTTCTTTCTTTTGAGGGCCTGAGCTTTCTCCAGCACTGGAACACCATCTTGAGGAATCCTCTTGCTTTTCTTCTCTGGAATGACAGGACCCCACATCACCTTGTTCTTCTTGGACTTCAAATTCTCCTTGTCAGATTTGTTGATCTGAGTATTTTCCCCCTCAGTCTCAGCTGGGACTTGAAGGCCAACCCCCTCAGCAGCAGGACAAACATCCTTTTCCACCTCAGAAGCATTAGAACAATCATACAGCCATTCACTTGGCAAAGGTAAACTCTCAGAGTCTTGATCATGACCATCAGCTTCTCCACCATCTTCTTCTAAGTTATCCATCATATCATCTATTTCCATGGCCTGGAAGAGATTGATGCAATCTTTCTCCACATCCCTCACCGATCCATTGCCGGTCGGATCACTAAGGTTTCTAATAGTCTTGTTGCCATTAGACAAATTCTGTTTGCTATTGTTACCCCGGGAAGCACCACTGGGCATTGCCACCATTAGTGGGAGGAGGAGTTGAATTGTTATCTGCACTCCCACCCTCATCTCTTTTTTTCTCAGAACCTGGAGGAGCCTCTTCATCATGATCACTATCATTACCCCACCATCCTCCTCATTGGAACCAGCACCAACTTGCAAGGTTGTTTCTGTTTTCAAACTGATAGGAAATAGATCATTATCAAACTCCATAAGCCTCTTCATAGGGATGAGTGCAGGATCTCTGCATCTGACTTTGATCCTTACCATGGCAAAGTAGCTAGTGAAAAGGGAATGCCAATCAACCTCCACTAACTTGCCTACAGCTGAAGCCACTTGTCTCAAAGTGACCCAATCACACCACTTCGGTGGAATTCCTCTGACCTGAACCCATTCCTCTACTAGACTGCATATTGGCTCAATGTTACCATTCCACTCTCTCAGGGACACCATCACAGCACCATCCTCAAGGTAGAAGTAAGACACCTTATTGATGACCAGCCTATCAACTCTCAAGTCAGGGGGAATTTCACCAGGTAAGTGTACTCATCAAGAGGTTTCAGTTGCCAGTTCCACCCTGGATCAAACCTAGACCTAAGCAACTGCAGAAGAGAATCTTGCTCCATATCTCCTTCCTCAACCATAAAGAGACCACAATTATCAAACCCTGTCCACAACTTATACCTCTCATTCACCTGAGACATATCAATATGAAGAAAACCAAGCCCTCTACAAGCACTTCCCATGTAACTCACAACCTTCTCCTCCTCTTGCCATCTTGGACATCTCTCGGCTATGTGATCGGCTTGTAGCAGATGAAGCAGATCTTCTGTTTGTTGCAAGCAGAAACCAAAGTGCCCAGTCTCTCCATAGTTATAGCAAGCAAGCTGAGATACTTTACTTCCACTAGAACCTTCACCACCTGAACGCCACCAACTTTCTCTCCACCTCCGGCTTCTAGAGCGAGACTTCTCTTGTGGCTTCTCCCTCACGACTTGCGAGATCCGGTTCTTTGGCGGGGTGGCGGTTGAGATTGTTCGCCGTTGTTCTTCTTGAGCACCCACTACTGCTTTACCTTTAGCACCTTGATACCCACCTCTACCGCCAAATCGAGCACCCCGCGACCTCTAGGAAACCGCGATTGAACTGGGCGGGGGCTTGATTACCTTGGTTGTAGTAGGCATTCGCCGGACCTTGGCCGTGGAAGAAGCCGTGCGGCCCGGGGTGGTGGGTACCCCATCGGCGGCCCCATCCCGGCCATCGACGGACCGAAGAACGGCGGCGGTGGCGGAACCAACCACCCTCGTCCCAAGCCCACTCCTCCTCGGGGTCCTCGGCCTCGGCCTCTTCCACCTCTCCCCGATTTACCATGCCACTCTTCACCTTGTCTGCGAACGTCTCCCGAAACACTTTCCCCCAGATCTGAGCTGCGAAGTCGAGCTTCTTCGCCTCCCCAACCCAGCGATCGTTCTCCCCAACGGGATAACAATCACCCGGATCAAACCGCTTCGGATCCCGAGTTGCTTGCGGATCCAGATCGGAGTCCCCTTCCTTGCCATGGCTCGGAACCCTAGCTTTTGGTCACCGAGCGGGCGAAGAGGAAGGAAACCACCGAAGTTGGCCGAAGAAATCCTCAATTTCTCCCTCGCCCTCTACCAACTCCTCCCCGATCCCTGCCGTTGGAGCGCCGATCGCCACGCCCGAGCTCGACACCTACCCTCTCCCCACGGGCGCCGCGTGGCCACCGTGGGGCCCTCACCACCTCGCTCTGCGAGAATACCCCCTCTCCGGGGGCAAACTTGGGCATGCCGGGGGGGGGGTGGGGGGGGGTGCCATGGACTCGCACGGCGAGCCCGGCACGGTGGCCTTCAACACCGGCGATCGCCATGGAATCGCCAGACGGGTCGCCCCCGTGCTGTCTAACCTAACCGCCATCCGAGCTTACTCCAAAGTAGCTTCTTCCTAATATACTTGATTGATTCTAACATGAGAAACCAACCTAAAAATGATCCATTCAGTGTGCTGTCCCGGTCCTCTAAATTATGACTGTGGTCCAAGGGGGCCCTCGGACAGTTGGCCGAACAGATTTGCATTACTCCTTGTGTCCTTGTTAGTTGTTACATTGCTTTCCTTGGTCTCAGTTGATTAGCTCACCAGGAAGGTCACAACTCACAAGCTAGGAGAAGCTCCCAATCCCAAGTGCTTTCATCCCTGGCTATCTAGATCTAGGCTCAAGCTCTGGTGTGCTTACATTGCAGAGCAGAAAACAAAGGCCACATTTGGAGATGGCACGGATAAAAGCACTACATCTGAGCTCCACAAATATATGATCTGCCCACTTGGAATCGGAAACCAATATGGTATTATATTGTTTTGTTCATTGCTCTTGCTACATTCGTCCATTTGGATTATGTCTTCTGCTTTCTGCTGTCAACAGTAATCATTTGGAGTTCAGAGGTTTTCAAAAAAAAACCATTTGGAGTTCTGGACAATAACTTGGCCTTTGACTTCTCAGGAACTGAAGGTTGAATGCTCCTAAGTCACAGATTATACCAACTACAAAGACGCTTGCTTTAGTGCTTGACTCTGTGGTATGCTAACCTTAACATCATTACATAGTTTGTCCCCTTTCAAGTTATGTTATCTATTCCATTTTGCTGCATTTCGAATATAAAGAGTTTGCTTACTCAGAGGCTTATCATGGATTTGAAGGAAACAATATTTATTTTCTATTTTTCGTATGCAGTATATAAAATATATATGATCTTATATGTTCGCGATTCCCTCACAAATATATTTCTTCTTGTTTTCATTATGTTAGGAACCGGAAGGCTGGTTAAATCTGTCTGCAAAGAGGCAGCAGAGGTCGGCGGCTTGACTGTTTACCACAGGTAGATAATATTATCGACAGCTTTTCGAAAAAAAATATTATCGACTACTGATTAATCCGATGCTATCATGTAACTGTTTCAATTAGTCATACTTTGGGACAGCAAAAAGAAGAAACAAATAATATAGTCAGCAAAAGCAAATACTATAGATCCAAGCAATTGAAACTACAAGCCACGTTTAGTCTAATAAAAAAACGTATATACCATTGTTCAACAGTCTACTTTTCCATAATTTCTGTTGTTCTAACTTGTCACAGTAAATTTCGTTATATAGGGTTTAATTTGGGCAAAAGAGCCACCTTAAACTATGGAAGCAGCTGTAGCATCTGGAGTATTGAAGATTGTTGGCAACAAGTTAGTTCCACTGCTAATGAAGGAGTACAGCTCCATAGGGGGAGTGAAAAAAGATCTCCAAGAGCTCCATGGTCAAGTTGTGGAGATCATCACTTGGTTGGAAAGTGTAGGAAATAAAGCTGTGGGGAATGATCCATCATTTTCTTGGCTCAAACAATTGAAAAATATTTCTTACGATGTTGATGATATTGTCGATGAATTCCAGCTGAAGGCTGAAAAACATGAAGCTACTGCTAGTGGTGGTATTGTGTCAAAATATCTAAGCACAAAACCAAAATCAATTATATTTCAGTGCAAGGCTGCTAGCAAGATCAAGGCAATCAAGAAGGAATTTGCTGGAATTGTGAAACAGAGAAAGGATTTTAGCACAATAACAAATAGTTTACCAGTTGGTCACCCTGTTTTGTTATATGAACAAGACAGTTGGGGAGATGCCATTATTTCCCAAGATTGATGCAACATCTGTAGTTGGAAGAGACAAAGTGAAGCATGAGTTAATATCTAAACTTGTAGAAGTGAAAGACCAAGAAAATATCAACATATTTTCCATCATTGGACTTGGTGGCTCAGGGAAAACTACTTTGGCTAAGCTAGTTTACAATGATGGCAACAGTATAGACAAATTTAAAGTAAGACTGTGGGTTCATGTATCACAAGACTTTGATGTTGCAATGCTTGTCAGGAAGTTGTTTGAAGCTATTGCTGGTGAGAAGTCTGAAGAATATACTTTGCAGGAAATAAGCCAAAGAATATCAGACAACTTGACTGGGAAGAGGTATCTACTTGTATTAGATGATGTTTGGACTAGGGACCAAATTCTATGGGAGCAGTTCATGGTGCATCTGAAGAGTGGCACACCTGGAAGTGCAATTTTACTGACTATGCGCAGTAGTGATGTTGCGAAAACAGTAAGATCGACATACCAATTTAGGTTGCCATTCTTATCTCTGGGTGACAGCTGGCAACTGTTTCAACAAAGCTTAGGAATGCCTGTGAAACATTTGGAGTCTGAATTTGTAGAGGTTGGAAAAGAAATCGTGAATAAATGTGGTGGTGTGCCACTTGCAATCAAAGTTATTGCAGGTGTCCTCAGTGGCAAGGAACTAATTGGAGTGTGGCAGGCCATAAGAGACATCAATTTACTCGATGTTGAGGGTGAAGAAGCTAGTGTATCAGTGTCTGCATGCTTGATGCTGAGCTATTTCCATTTGCCTTGGCATATGAAACAATGTTTCACAATATGTTTAGTTTTTCCTAAAGGTTACATGATAGATAAAGAGACCTATGGATTGATCATGATATGATAATTCCAGAAGTTGGTGTTGAGTACTTGGAGTATATTGGCCACAAGTACTTTAATTCTCTTGTGCAAATATCTTTTCTTCAAGATGTGACTGAAGACAGGCATGGATATGTGCAATGCAGGATGCATGATTTAGTTCATGATCTTGCCCAGTCCATTGCGGGTGATGAAATTTCATTTGATGTGTCAAATGAGGCAACCAGAGCCACAAAGAACTATAGATATTTTTGTTTGCTTGAACCACCAGAAAATCTAGCACCCAAAAATATTTTTAGAAAGACACGTGCTATATATATATGCCTCGGTATGGAGGATACACATATTTCAAGGCATTGAAGCATGCAAAGCACTTGCGCAGTGTTATGGTGGGAGATCTCAACGCAGAAGGAGCTAACACCATATCTCAGATGAAGTATCTAAAATATCTTGCCATTTCAAAACTAAGTTGTGAAACACTCCCTGAGGCTATCTCAAATGTTTGGAGCCTTCAAGCACTTCACATAACATATAACTATTCACTTGAGGAGCTACCACAATCCATTGGTAAGCTGAAAAGGTTGAGAACACTAAGGTTGTCAAAATGTATATCCCTAAAGAGTTTACCAGAATCTATTGGTGATTGTCAAATGATTTCAAGCATTGATCTTTGCAATTGTGTGAGGCTTACAGTGTTGCCAGACTCTATTGGTAGAAATGAGAAGCTAAGAATTTTGAGACTAAGACACACAAACATTAAGAGGCTGCCAGCAAGTATCACAAAATTGAGAAATCTGGAGTGTTTAGACTTTCAGGGTTGTGGTGAACTGGTAGAGCTGCCTGAAGGCATCTACAACTTGACGAAACTTAAAGTTTTGAACTTAAAAAAAGTGAAAAATTGGGAGGAATGCCTATTGGCTTTGGACAGCTTAGTCTACTAGCAAAGTTGGGCTTATTTGTTGTTGGTAAGGGAGAGAAGTTTGCTGGAATGTCAGAGCTTGCAAATGTATCTAGGCTTGGTGAGGAACTAACAATCATAGGTATTCAACATGTGATGGATACGAATGATGCACACGTGGCATGCTTGAAAAGAAGACAAACTTATAGAGGTTGGAACTAAATTGGATGTCAAATAAAATGGAAGAGGTAAACACTGAGTTTTAGCAAGATGTGCTTGATGGCCTAGAACCACCACCTGGTATTAAAAAGCTGGACATTCGTGGGTATTCGGGTAAGCAATATGCAGGGTGGATGCGAGTCAAGTTGGTGGTGGAGTACGGGGCCCCTGATCCCTTCCCATTTTTGAGTGTGATGTGGCTATGTGATTTACCGAACTTGAAGCATCTAGATGGGCTTATTGAACTACCTTGTTTGGAGGAGCTTATGCTGCTAAGGATGCCTTTGTTGAGAGCATAAGTGGAGGCCAATTTCCTTCACTAGTGAAGTTGAAGATGTGTGAATTGCCTCGTTTGGGAGAGGTGTGGATGGTACCAAAAAGGACCATGCCCGATGTAGAAGATGGGAGTGGCTGCTACAACTACAATTTAACACCTCACTTGGGACAATTCCGAGTTGGTAGCTGCTTAACAGAGTTAGAGATTAATGATTGTCCTAAGTTGGAGGTGATGCCACACCTTCCTCCGTCGCTGCAGCACTTGATCTTGCATGGCAGTGAGCAACTGCTGCAGTCACCAAGCCAATGCCAGGGGTCTTCTTCGACCCCCAGTTTTAACAAACTGAAGAAGCTTCAACTATGGAATGTGACAGGATTAGGATCTGGGTATGGGTGGGAGCTGCTGCAACATATGGTGGCACTCGAGTCATTGAAGATTATTTACTTCTCTTGAGTGCAAACCAAGGTGCCTGAGAGCTTGTGGAACCTTACATCCCTCCGGTCCCTGGAAGTGGACGGCTGGTCTAGTATCCGCAGGCTACCTGAGTCCCTAGGAGAACTCCGGTCTCTGCAAGAGTTGACCATCATATTCTGTGATAGCCTGACCAGCCTCCCCCAAACAATAGGTCAACTCACATCCCTCCGGTTGCCTGATTGCCTGGGGAGAACTATGCTCTCTACGCAAACTCGAGATTATAAATTTGCCAGGGCTGACTTGCCTTCCAGAATACATCTGCCGCCTCACCACCTCTCTTCAAGAGCTCAGAATCCACTCCTGCCCGGGCATCAAATCCTTACCCAAGGGGATAAAGGACCTCACGGCTTTGCAGAGCTTGCAGATCATTAGCTGCTCTGATCTGGAGAGACGCTGCAAGGAAGGAACAGGGGAAGACTGGCACCTCATCTCCCACATCCATGATGTCTTTTTTGGCTAATTGGGTGAGTTTGTTGTGCTATTTTTACATGTAGCTATGAGCAGCCCCCCTGTTTTTCTTGTGTTATAGATTTATTCATTTCTGTAATGCTTTGATCTTCTTCGTTATAGGGGAATTTCAGATTCCAGAAGAATAGCCCCTCTGTTGTTCAGTTTACATGATGGGCCGGCTGTGGGTAAAGCGGTTGTCTCGTCAGTCACAGTTCTTGGTACTAGCGCACAGCCAGTGAGGTGGAACTATACATATTGCGACTTGTGACTTACGTGTGACGCGTGGTGATGAGATTTTTCTTTTGTGGTACTTTCAATGCGAATGCGATGGAAATACGCTGAAGCAACCTACAAATGTTGCAACTTAGGAGCAAGATGGCAAATTGTATGACTGTGGTTTGGGAGGGCCTGTCCTGATCAGAATACAGGGGGGTGTGTGACTCACTGCAAGGTAGAGAGAGGTTTCAGCGGCATGGCCGCTTGTACTGGGTGGAGGGTGCAAAGATGCAAAGATTTGATGATTTTGAAATGCTTTTGTGACAGTTTGAAACCGTAAAATTTCTTTGTGCTCCATTGTTGGGCGTGGTGTTGGGCTCCTCCCTCTCCTATTCGTTGTGTTTGTTTGTGTTTGTGCTGTCACTGTCTCTGTGGCGTCTGTTTCGTGTCGTGTTGTACTTGCCGTTCTTTCGACTCCCTTCTACTTAATGAAATGACACGTGAAGTCGTGTTCGAGAAAAAAAAACCGTAAAATTTCTTGTGTTGGAGGGTGCTTCTGATGATGGTGTTACGCTTCTGATGATGGTGTTGTGTACTGATTGCTTGCTGCTATGGCCTATGGTGGAGATCGAATGCATGCTTTCATGCATTACAGGTTTGTCACGGGCCACAGAAGTCACATGAGTTGAGTTGGGCACCTAAAAACAAATAAGTAAATTCCAGGCAGTCTCCGGTGAGTTGGGACTACTGGACTAGGGGACTTCCCGTTCCCGGTACACTCCTCTGGAGCTTGAAGCCGGAATAGGAACTTGTGATTCCTGATTATATTCTCGTCCCCATCGAGATCCCCATCGATCTCGACGACCAAGCTCCAAGGCTGTCTAGGTAACGTTCCATTCCATAGCATGACGCCACGACGTGTCCTCATTGGAGGGAGGGAGAGACGTGACAGCCAGCGCATAAGGTATAGGGTCTGGTCAGGTCTGTGTGCTCTTGTTGCTGCAGGCCTCCAGCCTCTGCAAGTTAGCAGGGCAAGGCTAATCGATGCTTGCTGCAGAGATGAAGCAAGGCAGTGCCTGCCGAGTGCCCAACACAAGAGCTGAGGACTCCTTCAATTCGCAATGACAGAAGATAGAGCAAATTAGAGGAGGTTGCAAATGCAAAGCAGCAAAGGGGGAACAAGCACAAGCGGCTGTTAGAATATTAGGCAATTTCCATGTCAATTTAATTCCATAAATTAACAAAATGATGATGACATTTATATAATCATAAACAAAGATCATAGCATCAATCATGTTCAAAAGAACATGAACCATGTGATTGATAATCATGCAAAGCATATCATAATCAAAGACATATATACATGACATATATTGCATAGCATCAAGATTAAACATGTATATCATGGCTGAAAACAGATTGCATAAGAAACATCTCAACAGAGCTACTGGAACATGCAGAGAACAACTGACGAAACATTTTAACAGGACTATTGGAACAGATAGATAAAACATATAACAGACAGCAAGAACAGAGACAATATAAGGGCTGACACGATGTTCTGGATCTAGTGAAACATAGCGACAACACATACTGAAGCATAGCATAACAGCTATCGAAACATGCATGATCAGAAACGTGAAAACTAAAGAGGAGATGAACAGTTCATACCCCTTCGCTCCAGAAGTCTGTCCATCTTCTAACGCCATGATGAAGACTTGCAGTAGCCGATCTCTTCTCCGGGATGTAGAGGAAGAAGACGAACTCTTCCCCGGGATGTAGAGGAAGAAGACGAACTCTTCCCAACGCGAAGAGCAGCAACAATGGAGGTTGGGCAGTCGCGAAGACGCTCCCCAAAAACCTAATTGCCGACCCCCCGTGCAAGGTCTCAATCGGCAGAGGCTCCGGAGGCACCTGCCCTCTCGCTTCACCGTGCGCGCGGATCAACGAGATGGGAACTCTGTTGCTGCGCGAGGATTGTGGTTCGGTTGTGTGTTCTCTCATCTCTCTGGAGAAAGAGGGCGGCGCCTTATATATAGCCCGCGGCCAGGAGGTGGAAGAGGGAGAGGTTGCGTAGGAGCCGAAGGGTTAGATGGAAGACGAAGAGTTTAACTGAGTTGAAACTCCCGTATGTGAGTGCTAAAAAGTTAACACGTCACGTCACGTCACGTCACGTCACGTCACGTCACGTCACGTCACGTCACGTCATGTCACGTCCGCCCGCCCGCCGCCTGCCTCGCCACGCCACGCCACGCCACGCCCACGCCCACGCCCACGGCCCGGCCCGGCCCGGCCCGGCCGGGCGGCGGCGGGGTAGCGCGCGCGTGTGGCACACCTTGGTCCTTTTCCTTGCTTCTCAAATTAAGTGGAATAATTCTCACAATATAAGTCAAGTCAAGGACCGTTGGTCTTCCAATCCGGTACAATTAATATTCTCCTCAATTACACACCATAGAGTTTATTTGATTTATTAAATCTAAAATGGGCCTAGCCCATAATAAATCCAACAATCCCCACCAAACTCTAGGGTTTGTAAAAGTAAAGCATCAGAACCACAGCTCTTTGATATACCAGTGTTTCGGTGGAGACTGTTAAGTTGAACATCCACCTAGAGCAAGAGTTTCACCCATTCACAACTGAACAATGGACTATGCCTTGAATTGACAGGTTTTGTGCGAGATGAGATTCACTCAAGTCCTTTACGATCTTGGGCAGCTAAAGACATTTAGAATTTGTTTGAAGCATATAAGTCACACTTCGTGCCTTTCATGAGTATTTAGGGATTACCCAAGTCCCATAGGCGTGACCGGCGGTCGACTCATATAGGTGTACTCCTCAAAAGATGTTCAGTAGGACAACATCTCACCTCAATAGGCTCTTGGAATACATTAAGGTAAATATACCATCCTGCCTTACTGAGATAGGAAAGATGTGCATCGAAATGAGTCAAGAAGGGATCTTTCCTCTCGATCTACTACTAGCTTGTTTCACCACTCCAATTCACGGGATCTCCGATCACAAGGAGCGAGGTTACCACTAAAGTAGACCTCATGTGGGTCTCATACCCATTTCTCTCGATGCACTTTCTATCACATTGCGTGAGACCCTTAGTAAACTGATCTCGCAGATTATTCGACGTATGGACATAATCCAACGTTATAACTCCGAAGTTTTTCAGCTTTTTCGACAGATTTTAATCTCCTCTTTACATGCCTTGTGGACTTCATGTTACTCCTTGAACTGTTTACCTTTGTAATAACGAGTCTGGTTATCACGGTTCATGGAAATAGCCGGTATTGGTTTCTCAACTACCGGTAAATCCATTAGGAGATCACGTAACCACTCGGCCTCGGCCCAGCGGTGTCTAATCTGCGAGTTCGCTTCCATTGTAGACTTCGTTAAGATAGTCTCGCTTGCAAGACTTCCAGGAAACAAGCGCCACCTCCAAGCAAGAACACATATCCGCTTGTGGCATGAAGCTCATCGGCATCGAGATCCAGTTGGCATCACAATAGCCTTCTAGCACTCGGGAACCCAGTATAATGAATACCATAAGTCATAGTACCCTTCGGTGTAGCGCAACACTCTCTCTAGAGCACGCCAATGATCATCTCCTGGGTTTGAAACAAACCGACTCAGCTTGCACACAGCATAAGAGATGTCAGGCCTAGTTGCACTTGCCAAGTACATCAAAGAGCCAATGATCTGGGAGTATGTTAATTGATCCCTTGCAATTCTTCTATTCTTTCTCAGAATCATGCTAGGGTCATAAGGTGTGGGAGCAGGATCACAGTCACTGAAACCAAAGCGACTCAACACCTTTTCCACATAGTGAGATTGTAACAAAGTTACCCCACCATCACCTTCTCTGATAAGCTTGATGTTTAGAATGACATCAGCTTCTCCCAAATCCTTCATATCAAAATTACTTGATAGAAGATTCTTCACATCCTCAATGACCTTGAGGTTTGATCCAAAGATCAATATGTCATCAACATAAAGGCATAGCATGTGAGCCTCACCCCCACCATGTTTATAATACACACACGAATCCGCCTCATTCACGGCAAATCCAGCGGTAGTGAGAGTATTATCAAACTTTTCATGCCAATCGCTTAGGAGCTTGTTTCGAGGCCATACAAAGATTTTAACGGCCTACACACCTTGTTCTCTTGACCATCCACAATGAAACCATCCGGTGATCCATATAGATCTCCTCATCCAACTCTCCATTTAGGAAAGTTTGTCTTTACATCCATCGATGAATGATAAGACCATGTGAGGCTGCCACGGCTATCAAAGTACGAATTGTAGTCAATCGAGCCACATGTGTGAATAAGTGTCAAAGAAATCTTCCCCTTCTTTCGGGTATATCCTTTGGCCACAAGCCTTGCCTTGTACCTCTCAATGGTACCATCGGGCCTAAGCTTTTCTTGAAAATCCACTTGCATCCTATAGGTTGACGGCCATAAGGACGGTCCACGACTTCCCATGTTCCATTACCCATAATAGATTCCATCTCACTCCTTCCTGCTTCCTTCCATAAGTCAGCATCAGGAGAAGAATAGGCCTCTTGTATGGTGGATGGCGTGTCTTCCACAAGGTATACTATAAAATCATCACCAAAAGTTTTAGCAACTCTTTGCCTCTTACTCTTGCGTGTGACTATAGTATCATCCTCCTCAGGGATGTGCAAAGGAGATTCCTCAGCATGATCTATGGGAATAGATAGTTCTTGCTCATTTGAAACTATATTCTCATGATTTGTTTCACTAGGTGTAGACCTCTTTGGAAACTCATTCTCAAAAAATGTAGCGTCTCTTGATTCCATGATAGTATCAACATACATATCAGGCACATCAGATTTTATAATTAAGAACCTATAACCAACACTATGGAAGGCATAGCCCGGGAATATACAATCAACAGTTTTAGGCCCTAGCTTACGCTTCTTGTTTATTGGCACATTCACTTTAGCCAAACATCCCCAAGTGCGCAAGTAAGAGAGGTTTAATCTTTTCTTCTCCCATTCCTCGAATGGTGTAATCTCTTTGTTCTTTGTAGGAACTCTGTTCGGGACATGACACGCGGTCAAAATTGCCTCACCCCACCATTCCTTGGATAATCCCATTGTACTCAACATGGCATTTACCAAATCGGTTAGAGTGCGGTTTTTTCCTTTCGGCAATCCCATTGGATTGTGGTGAGAATGGAGGTGTCCTCTCATGAACAATTCCATGTTCCATGCAGAACTCATCGAAAACATTAGAGAAATATTCACCTCCTCTATCAGACCTTAAACGTTTTATTTTCCTCTCAAGTTGGTTTTCAACTTCGGCTTTATAGGACTTAAAATAATTCAGCGCTTCATCTTTTGTTTTTAAGAGGTACACATAGCAAAATCTGGTGGAATCATCTATAAAGGAGAGGAAATATCTTTTGCCGCCTTTAGTCAAAATTCCATTCATCTCACAAAGATCGAATGAACAAGTTCTAGAGGTGCCGATTCCTCGCCTCAACAGCCTTGTGGGGCTTGCGGGGTTGTTTCGATTCAACACAAACATGGCACTTAGACTTTTTGACTAGGTTAAATTTAGGAATTAAACTCGGGTTTGCTAGCCGCATAAGACAACTATAACTTGCATGACAAAAGCGTGAATGCCACAAATCGGATTCATCGGAAAAATCAACCGAGTTTACCAACTTATTACAAACATCATGCAAGGATAGGCGGAATGACCTCCGCAATCATAACCTTTTCCAACAAAAGTACCATGTTTAGAAACAACACATTTATTCGCCTCAAGAACAACTTTGTAGCCATCTTTACAAAGCATAGATGCGCTAACAAGGTTCTTCTTTATTGAGGGCACATCTGCACGCTCTTCAATGGCACCGTCTTTCCCGAAGTAAACTTGAACGACCGTACCAACACCAAGAACATGAGCACGCGACCCATTTCCCATCAACAAGGCGCCGAGACCTCCCGACTGGTAAAAAGAGAACAAAGAAATATCAGCACACACATGTATATTTGCACCACTATCCATCCACCACTCGGTGAATTCATCGAAAGAACAAATGGTAAAGAATTACCATACCCCATTTGTTCCATCTGCAGCCTCGTAGTGACAACATTTGCTGACTTTTTCTACGGATTGAACTTGCGATCTGGGCAATCTCTAGCCCAATGCTGATCACTCCCACAAACAAAGCAACCCACCTTGCTTTTGTTGGTGTTGTTCTTCTTTTAAACTGTGCCGTACGAATAGGCTTTGGAGAATTCTCTTGCTTGTTTTGTTTCTTCTTTTTGAACTTGTTGAATTTCTTCGCACCATATTTGCGAAGCGGTCTCATCACCTTTCCCTTTGTCCTTTGCCCTTGCCCTCTCCTCAACATCAAGAGTGCCAATGAGCTCCTCAACATTGAACTCCTGCCTCTTATATTTAAGAGAGGTGGCAAAATCCTTCCAAGAAGGTGGTAGCTTGGCGATTATACCGCCGGCCACAAACTTGTCGGGAAGAAGACAAGGGAATAGTTCGAGTTCCTTAGCCAAAGTGCCTGAATCTCATGAGCTGTTCCACTACAGATCGATTCTCAACCATCTTGTAGTCATACAGCCTGCTCCATGAGGTACGGCTCACTACCAAAGCATCGGTTACTCCAAACTTTCCAACAAGTGCATCCCACAATGCTTTCTCAGTGGGAAGAATGATATAGCTCTTCGAAACTTTGCATCCAATGCACCGATCACGCCCCTCTAAAGAGGTTGTCATCAGCCTTAAACTTAGTCCTCTGCTCCAGAGACAAATTTTCAGGCTCGCCCTCAGCGGCGTGATAACAAGACATAGCAGTCAACCATAGTTTCATCTTAGCTTTCCAAAGCAAGAAATTCTTTCCATCAAAAGAATCAGGTTTCAATGCAGCAGCGAAACCTCTGACAGAAAAATGCCTATTATTAGGTTTTTGGATTGTTAGAATATTAGGCAATTTCCATGTCAATTTAATTCCATAAATTAACAAAATGATGATGACATTTATATAATCGTAAACAAAGATCATAGCATCAATCATGTTCAAAAGAACATGAACCATGTGATTGATAATCATGCAAAGCATATCATAATCAAAGACATATATACATGACATATATTGCATAGCATCAATATTAAACATGTATATCATGGCTGAAAACAGATTGCATAAGAAACATCTCAAAGAGCCTCTTTGGAACATGCGAGAGAACAACGACGAAACATTTTAACGGGACTATTGGAACGAGATAGATAAAACATATAACAAACAGCAAGAACGAGAGACAATATAAGGGCTGACACGATGTTCGGATCTAGTGAAACATAGCGACAACACATACTGAAGCATAGCATAACAGCTATCGAAACAGGCATGATCAGAAACGTGAAAACTAAAGAGGAGATGAACAGTTCATACCCCTTCGCTCCAGAAGTCTGTCCATCTTCTAACGCCATGATGAAGACTTGCAGTAGCCGATCTCTTCTCCGGGATGTAGAGGAAGAAGACGAAGACGAACTCTTCCCAACGCGAAGAGCAGCAACAATGGAGGTTGGGCAGTCGCGAAGACGCTCCCCAAAAACCTAATTGCCGACCCCCCGTGCAAGGTCTCAATCGGCAGAGGCTCCGGAGGCACCTGCCCTCTCGCTTCACCGTGCGCGCGGATCAACGAGATGGGAACTCTCTGTTGCTGCTGAGGATTGTGGTTCTGGTTGTGTGTTCTCTCGTCTCTCTGGAGAAAGAGGGCGGCGCCTTATATATAGCCCGCGGCCAGGAGGTGGAAGAGGGAGAGGTTGCGTAGGAGCCGAAGGGTTAGACGGAAGACGAAGAGTTTAACTGAGTTGAAACTCCCGTATGTGAGTGCTAAAAAGTTAACACGTCACGTCCGCCCGCCCGCCCCGCCGCACGCCCACGCCCACGGCCCGGCCCGGCCCGGCCCGGCCGGCGGCGGCGGCGGCGCGCGCGCGTGTGGCACACCTTGGTCCTTTTCCTTGCTTCTCAAATTAAGTGGAATAATTCTCACAATATAAGTCAAGTCAAGGACTGTTGGTCTTCCAATCCGGTACAATTAATATTCTCCTCAATTACACACCATAGAGTTTATTTGATTTATTAAATCTAAAATGGGCCTAGCCCATAATAAATCCAACAGCGGCTCCGTCATGTCTGAGCTCCAGCTTCCAGGTATCAATCCTGTTTCCAGTTTTTTTACCAGTACAAGGGAATGCATGCTTTGCTGGTACGCAGCTTTAGCAGCAGAGCTTCACAAACTATGATGGTAGTGATGAAATACCCGGCATTTACCTCTTGTGGCTCAGTTTGAAAAAGATGCTGCTAGTGACAGGAACTTAAGGCTGCGAGTGTCTTCCTGTACATTAACAAGCAACGACTCAGAGGCTGAAACTTCAGAGGCTGAAACTGAACAGCTACACCTACTTATCCAGCAAATTCAAAGCTCTCAGATCAAGATTGAAAGATTGGAGTGAGCACCTCTCCAATCTCAGATTGTACATTGACATTTGCAACGCAGTCATCCAATTTCTGGACACTCTAGAGGATAGGAGGGGCCTCTACAACCCAGAAGCAAACTTAAGGGCAATTGTCAGACGACAACTCAAGACCTAGCTCCGCTACAGGAATTTGTACTGGAGAAAGAGATATACTATTAACAGGATTAAATTTGGGGATGAGTGTACAAATTTTTTTCATGGAATGGCTACCATATCACATCAAAGAAATTCAATTTCGCAGCTAAAGAATGAGCATGGCATTTGGATCTAAAACCATGAAGGAAAGGCTGGATTGTTATGGTCATCTTTCTGTCATGCTTTTTGATTTGGCAAGCCTTGTCACTCCGGTGGGTGACCTAGAAAGTCACGACTCCCTTCAGCATTGTCGAGATTGATACTATAGTAAAACACATGCCTTCGAACAAGGCACCCGGGCCAGATGGGTTTAATAGGCTATTCCTCAAGAAATGTTGACAATACATCAAGGAAGAATTTTATAAACTTCGCTCAGACTTCTATAATGGTCAGGTTAATCTCCAGTGCATCAACACTTCCTATATTACCCTAATACACAAGAAGGATGGTCCGCCGGCCTAGAGGTGCGGGGCACCTCCGCCGGTGGAAGGCGGCCGCCTTTGCCCAACCTACGACGGGTCGCCCCTGTCCCCCCCCCCCCCGCTCTGCGGTCCTCGCGATGCTTTGCGTCCGGAGACCCCAAGCTTACGCCTTCCCCGGCCTGGAGGTGCGTGGCACCTCGACCGGGTGGAAGGCAGCCGCCGATGCCCAACCTATGGCGGGTCAGGCTCCCCCAACTCCTGCAGCGGGCCGTGAACCCCGGCAGCTTCGATGGCGGCCCTTGGCAGCGCCCCTCCTTCCTCCTCCCCCCTCCCCCTCCTCCTTCCTCCCGGCGCCGGCGGCCGGTGGTGGCGGCGCAGCCCCGATCCGCCTCGGCTTGCCCTCAGCAGGGGAGGACCCCAGAGCGCGCGCGACCTACCTCCGTCTGCTAACTGCCTCTGATCCGCCCCGCGCCCGCCGCACCCCTGGCCTCGAGGCGGCACGCTTCGGTCGGGGTAGTTGCGGTGGGGAGGCCTCCACCCACAACTCCGGTGCATCGGGGCAGTCCATGGAGGCAGGGCGAGCCTCGCGCGTGCCTTTCCTTCCTCCCCACCTGCGACACAGGTGGCCCCGTCCGGCCGGCCTCGGCGCGAGGCGCCTCGGCCGGGGTGGATCCGGCGGCTCGGGATGGCCACGCCGCCGCCTGCGACTTGGGGCACTGCCCGCCGCGCTGATACTTCCTCTCCGACTTGCGCGCGCGCGTGGCCTACATCAACGTTCATGGCGGCGGCCCCCGCGCGCCGCGCCCTGCCCCACCACCGCCGCCCGGCGGGCGGCGGCAGGTTGATGGGTTCGATCCGGGCCCTTGCGGGCCGGTTTCAACCTCCTCCGGAACCGGCTCGGCTCGCTTGGTCGGCGGGCAACACGAAGACATCCGGCGACGTCATAGGGGGGCCGCTTCCATCACTCTTGCCGAGGCGTCGTAGCCGCTGTAAGCTCCGCCCCGGCGTAGTGATCGTCGGCCCCCCTGACATCAGCTGGCGGTCCACGGTAGCACGGGTGAAAACCCCTTCCTGGGCCTCGCGGCTGGGACCGACGACGGTGGCGCGCTAGCGTCATTACCATCTTGAGGGCGTCGTCGCTTTCTCTGCTTCCCAATTGCTGCTGAGGGAGCCGCATCGGGAGCAAAAGCTCCCTAGGGTGCATTCTCAACGAAGTTGGCGTCCGCGGGCGTCATCTCCTTCATGAAGGCTCCGTTGTTGCACCCTCGATGCTCCCATTCGACGTCGCGCCCTGCCCCTGCCGGTCTGCTGTGCCCGCGTAGCGTGAACTCTAATCTATTGTTGGGCGTGGTGTTGGGCTCCTTCTTCCTCTTCTGTTTTGTCTTTGTTGTTATGTTTGTTCATCCTTTGCCTCGTGGCGTTCGTTGTTGTGTCGTGTTGTACTTGCCGTTCTTTCGGCCTCCTTCTACTTATTGAATGACACGTGAAGTCGTGTTCGAGAAAAAAAACATGACAGTTCCATTCATCTCTTTTTTAACCAGCACAGGTCACTTACAATTTCGGTTGTTTTGACAATTAATTTCGATTTCACTACATAGGATTTGGGCGTAAGGGGCACCTTAACAGTATGGCTGGGATGGAAGCAGCTGTAGCATCTGGAATATTCAAGATCGTGATGAACAAGTTAGGCCCACTGGTTTTGAAAGAATATAGCTCCATAGTGGGTGCAAAAATGCTCTCCAAGATCTCCATGGTCAAATTGTGGAGATGAACAAATGGTTGGAAAGAGTAGGAGAGAATGTTGTGGGGAATGATCTATCATTTAATTGGCTCAAACAGTTGAAAGATATTGCTTATGATGTTGATGATATTGTTGATGATTTTCAGTTAAAGGCTGAAAAACATGACACTGTTGGTGATAGTGGTATTGTGCCCAAATATCTATGGAAAAAACCAAAATCAGTTATGTTTCAATGCAAGGCTGCTAGCAAAGTCAAGGCAATCAAGAAGAAATTTGCTTCCATTGTGAAACAAAGAAACGATTTCAGTGCAATAACAAATAGTTTACCAGTTGATCACCTTGTTTGTCAGATGAACATGACAATTGGGGAGATGCCTTTATTGCCCAACATTGATGCAGCATCTGTACTTGGGAGACATGAAGTGAAGCATGAATTAATATCAAAACTTGTAGAAAAGAGAGACCAACAAATAATCAACATAGTATCTATCATTGGACTTGGTGGCTCAGGGAAAACTACCTTGGCTAAACTAATTTTCACTGATGATGACATTGTAAAGAAGCATTTTGAACTTAGGATATGGGTTCATGTATCACAAGAGTTTGATATTGCAAAGCTTGTTGAGAAGCTGTTTGAAGCTATTGGTAGTGAGAAGTCTGAAAAATATCCTTTGCAGGAAATGGCCAAAAAAATATTCGACAACTTGACCAGAAAGAGGTATCTACTTGTATTAGATGACGTATGGACTAAGGACCAGATCCAGTGGGACCAATTCATGGTGCACCTGAAGAGTGGCACACCTAGATGTGCGATATTACTCACTACACGCAGTAGAGGTTGCAGGAATAGTAAGATCAACAGATCAACTTGACCTGCCATTCTTATCTCTAGATGACAGCTGGCAATTATTCCAAGAAAGCATAGCAATGTCCCCACAAGGTTGGGAGTTCGAATTTGTAAAGGTTGGAAAGCAGATTGTAAATAAATGTGGTGGGATGCCACTAGCCATTAAGGCTCTTGCAGGTGCCCTTCGTGGAAAGGAACGGATAGAAGAGTGGAAGGCCATGAGAGACAACAATTTATTAAATGTTGATGGTGAAGAACATGGTAGTGTAGTATTTGCATGCTTGAGGCTGAGCTATTTGCATTTGCCATCTCATCTCAAGAAGTGCTTCACAATATGCTCAGTGTTTCCTAAAGGTCACAAGATCGATAAAGAACAATTAATTGACCAATGGATAGCTCATGATATGATAACTCCAGAAGCTAATGTTAGTGACTTGGAGTATATTGGCCACAAGTACTTCCGTTCTCTTGAGCAAATGTTTTTTCTACAATATGTGGAAGAAGGCGATTATGGGAGAGTGAGATGTAGGATGCATGATTTGGTTCATGATCTTGGTCGTTTCATCTTGGGTGATGAAATTTCCTCTGTTGTGCCAATGGAGGTGACCAGATCTAGAAAGAGATACAGATACTTTTCTTTAACTGATCCTGAAAGAATTCTTCCACCCAAAAACATTTTGAAAAGGCACGTGCTGTTTATATTGCTGCTAGTGATGATTCAATATTTGGCGAGGAATTGAAAAATGCACGACACTTGCGCAGTTTTGTGGTGGAACATAGCTTTTTAGCATCAGTGCCCACCACTATGCTACAAATAAAAAATTTAAAGTATCTTATCATTTACAAATCATGGAAATTGATAGCACTTCCTGAGTCCATTTCAGATCTTTGGAGCCTACAAGCACTTCATGTAACACGTTGTCGTTGTTTTCACAAGTTACCAGGATCAATTGGTAAGCTACAAAAGTTGAGAACACTAAATCTGTCATTTTGTGGTCTAAAGGGTTTACCAGATTCAATTGGTGATTGACATATGATTTCAAGCATTGATCTTTCTGGCTGTCAGAAGCTTACATTGTTGCCAAACTCTGTTGGCAGAAATGAAAAGCTAAGAGTTTTGAGATTATGTGGTACCGGTATTGAGAGGCTGCCATCAAGTGTCACAACACTGAGAAACCTGGAATGTTTGGACCTTCGTAGCTGTCGGTGCATGGTAGAGTTGCCTGAAGGCATCAACAACTTGCAGAAGCTTCATGTTTTGAACCTAAACGGTTGTTCAAGTTTGAGAAGCATGCCTTTAGGCATCGGAATGCTCAGCCGACTACAAAAGTTGGGTTCATTTGTTGTGGGTGAAGGTGAAACATTTGCTGGGATATCAGAGCTTGCAAATCTACCTAGGATTGGTGAGGAACTAAGGATCAGCTGTATTTGGGATGGAGCTGAATGATACACACAGAGCCTGCTTGAAACAGATGACAAATTTACAGAGGTTGGATCTGCAATGGATGGAAAATGACATGGGTGAGGTGAGCACTGAATTGAAGCAGGCTGTACTTGATGGTCTGGAACCACCACCAGGGATAAAAGAACTTAAAATTAAGAGGTATTCAGGTAGGCAATATGCACGTTGGATGCAGAATCAAGTTGGTGGCAGAGTAAAGGAACTCCCTAAATTTTCATTTTTGAGGGTGATGATGCTATGTGATTTCCCAAACTTGAAGCATCTGCATGGGCTTGTGGAGTTGCCATGTTTGGAGGAGCTTAATCTGGAAAAGATGCCTTCTCTTGAGAGTATAAGTGGAGGTCCATTTCCATCGCCGGTGAAGTTAGTTATGCATGCACTGCCTAGTCTGGGAGAGGTGTGGATCATAGAAGAGACGGCTATGCCTTATGGAGATAGAGGAGGCTGCAGCAATCCCACACCTCACTTGGGGCAAATCCGAGTTGGTAGCTGCTTATCAAATTTGCATATAAGTTCATGTCCTAGGTTGAAGTTGAACCCATACCTACCTTTGTCACTACAGCATGTGTCTGCAAACAGCGAGCGGTTGCCACAGTCACCACATGAATGCCAAGGGTCCTCTTTGTTCTCCGGTCTTAGCCATCTAAAGGAGCTTCTGCTGTCAAGGATCACAGGATCTGGAATTGGCCTTTTGGAGCAGTTAGGCCAGTCTCAATGAGAGGTTTCACCTCCCGATTTCCAAAAACATGAAACATAACGTAAAACAAGTCTCTTTCTCAATGGATAGTTTCATCGCACAGTTTTATAAAGCTATTTATAGCCTAACGTGGGTCCCACATGTGTCTCATCTCTCTTCCCTACCAATCGTTTACTCCTCGTATGCGCATGAAACAAACTTATGGCTCTCAGTGGGGTTTCACCTGGTTACCGAGTAATTGGAAACTGCGCTCACTCGTGTCGTGGGGATGAAACGTTTACCTTCTCTCCTCCTTGTTTCATGCAAAAACTACAAATCTAACGATGTGTCACCTCATTTAATGTGCGCTGACACCCCGTGAAACTCCAGGTTGAGACTGGCCTTACAATACATTACAGCACTCCAATCATTGAGTATTGGAAATTGTGGTGTGCTAGCTGAGCTTCCGGAGAGTCTGTGGAGTCTCACATCCTTTCAGTCCCTGACTGTGTTGTCACTCCATGCTATTCGTGTGTTGCCCGAGTTACTAGGGAACTCCGGTATCTGAGAGATTTGAGTATCAAGAACTGTACGAGCCTTAGCGTCCTTCCCCAATCAATGGGTCACCTTACAGCTCTGCAGGTGCTCTACATATGTGGCTGTTCTGAGCTTGTCCAACTTCCCGATTGCCTGGGAGAGCTCCGCTCTCTACGCATCCTCTCAATATTAAGCATTCCGTTGCTGACCTGCCTTCCCGAATCCATATGCAACCTCACCAACCTTGAATACCTACGAATTAAAAAAAGCCGAGGTATCGCATCCTTCCCAGAGGAGATACAGGGCCTCATCGCTCTGAAGGAATGGGAGATCTACAGGTGCCCTAATCTGACCAGCTTTCCACAATCAATAGGTCACCTCACATCCCTCCAGGTGCTAGAGATTCATGGCGCCAATAAACTTCATCAGTTACCCGAATGCTTGGGTGAGCTCCTCTCACTACGCCAGCTCGTGATTCATGGTTTGCCAGGACAGAACTGCCTTTCCCAATCCGTGTGCAGGCTCACTTCCCTTATAAGGCTAGGCGTTTCTGGTTGCCAGGGCATCAAATCCTTGCCGGAGAGCATAAATGGACTCAGCGCTCTAAATATGTTGCAGATCTACGGTTGCCCTGATCTGAGCTGCCTTCCTCAATCAATCGGTTGCCTTACATCCCTCGAGACGCTCGAGATAGTAAACTGCCCCGCACTTCACCAATTGCCCAAATGCATAGGAGAGCTCCACTCTCTATACACACTCACCATTGAGGAGTTGCCAGGGCTGACTTCCCTTCCTCAATCCATGGGTGGCCTCACCTCACTTCGTTGGCTCCGCATCTGCAACTGCCCGGGCATCAAATCCATGCCAAAAGGGATAAAAGGCCTCCCCTCGATGCTGAAATTGTGCATTGAGGATTGCCCTGATCTAGAGAGGCGCTGCGAAAGAGGAAAGGGGAAGGACTGGCACCTCATCTCTCACATCCCCGAATTGGATATTTCTTTCTTCTTATTTGGCCGGCGAGCCTTGGGAGGCAACCGGCGTGCCCACGTCGGATGCTGTCCTGGATCCATCGTGTCTCCAGCATGGCCCGGCGTACGGTACGCGTGGCATCGTGAGACTGGGCGTTCCTTCCTCGCGTCCGTCGCCTCTCTTCCTGGCGTCCTATTGGGCCGCCTCTCTCCCCGCTGCCGCATTTACCGCCTCCCACCAACCGATTCCTGTGTCTTCGTTTCGTTCCGCCTTCCAGCTTCGTCTCGCCACTCTTGCCTTTGTTCTCGACGCCGCCGTCGCTGCTGCCGTCGCCGTGCCGGTGCGTCGCGGCTTTCGTTCTCCTTCGGCCTAGGGTTTACGCTCCGTGGTGAGGCCGCCTTCTTCTCGTTATGCAACGGTGCGGTCTTCGGTCCTTTTTTCTTCTTCTTTCTTTGCGTTCTTGTTGCGGTGGTTACGGGTGTCGCCGTTCGGCCGCCGCTTTCTACTGCTCTACTTCGTTACGCCATTCTTGCGGTCACATCGAGAATGGTAGGGTTGATGCGGGGGGGGGGGCTTGCCTTTGGTTGCACGGTGTGTGCTTCGCATTTGTCTTCCCTCCTTCCGTTCGTCATTCTACGTGGGTTCTTGCGACTCGATTCGGGCGGCGTACGGTGCTACGGTTCGATGGGGGGATTCGCCCTTTCTTTCCCGGTGTGTGCCTCGCATTTGCCTCTTCTCCTTCCGCCGAGCTGATTTTGGTGGCCTCTTGCGATTCGATTCCACCGGTGTACGCCCGCGTGGTGCGCGTCTGCGCGGGGGGCCTCTGCCGATGTGCTTCTGATTGGCTGCAAATTGCGGTCCGATTTAGTCGTCCTAGGGCTGTGCTGCACTGCCTCCCGTGCCGGCGGTGTGCCTTGCTGTTTGTCCTCACCGTTTAAAGTCGTTCCATTCGTCATCTGTTTGTTCAATTGTCGTTCTAGCCGTCGTGACGGGTGCATTCCTTCTGGTTTTGCTGATCTCTGCTTTGTTTTGCAAGTTCTTATTACTGCTGTGCTGCTCATTTGATAAACGCCGTCATGTAGGTCTGTTTTCCGCTTCCTTGCAGCTGCGTCCCGAATTCTCTCCGTTCGCCATCTACATTCACGATTCCTGCTATGTTCTAATTGTTTTTTATTGTCCACTGCAGATACGGCTGCATCGCGTCCTGCTTCCACCGCTGTAGCGGGGAGGTTCTTTTGTTGCTGGTTTGTGTGGTGCTACAGGTGATACCCAGTTCTTCGTTAGTCTCGTGTTGTCTCCATGTTTCCTTCAGTATTATTGATGCTGTTGTGCTGACGTTTCCGAGATGTCCTTACGTGCCTCGCTATTGTCGTATGCTTGTGGCTTACATGCTACAGATGGGTTGGGATTCCGGCTGCCTGTATTTATATGTTTACAAATCTCTGCCGTCCCTCTGGTTTATACTGTCTCAGTAAACTTTAGTGCCCTTTAGTTTGTTGGCCTGCTTAGTCTATGGATTCTCTGTTTGGTTGTGTTGCCTCTGCTTGTTGAAGTCTATTTCATGTTCACTATCGCGTTGTCATCTCTTCTTGCCTGTTCTTCCAGGTTCTTGGACATCAAGGCTGCTGACTGGCTGTGTTGCTGTCTTTGTCTCCGACATCCTGTTCCAGTAGTGTGGTTTACCGGTATGTTCGCGTTCCTCGAACCAGCCATGGTGGTCTTTGCATGTCTATTGTGTTGATTCTCTTACTGGCTATAGTTATTACATCTGTACTTTTGCATCGGCTTAGATTCTGTTGTTATTAACATGCATGTATGTTGGCATTATTGAAAATCAATGATTTTTGCAGGTCTATAGGAAAAAGAGCTTGTGATATCCAACCAAGTAGAGCTACCTTATCAGATCCTCGCTCATGCCACTGCCCCATGGCCCCTATGACTATCTAATTGGTAATAAGATATGAAACTTGGTTGGTTGATTTGGTACACCTATGTACTGGTTTCACCAAAATGTATTCTATTTATTTTCCAGCTGCATCTGCACTTGATTTGGGGGTAAATCACTAAACGCCCTGGTCAGTCTACCATAGTGCCATCTACCTCTTCATTTCCTTCACAATTATTTTAGTGTTCATGACTCATGCGAGTTGTCATCTACCTCTTTCAATTTAGTGACCATCTGCTGCAGTTTCGAGCAAGATTAATGATTCGATACTGTACATGTTTTCTCGATTAGTGATGTTACATGGTTTGGTTAACTTATTCTTCTCTCTGTACATGGGCATTCTTTTGACCTCAGCATGGCATCTCGGGCGGCTTGCTGCTGGTTGCGAGGCTTCCAGGCTTTAGGGTCTGCCGAATGACAAAGTGGACGATCGGGCTACCAATCTTTGGCACCCAGTGATAAGGTAATTTAGACTATGTGCATTTTTCCAGCATGCTCATGCCGTAACTCATAAGAAAGGATGATGCATTCTTTTTCTGTTTTTCTATCCTGATTATTTTGTGAAATTTTTTTATGTGCCGGATGGGCACTGCTCATCCCTCTCAAATGCTCTGCTTGTGCAAGGACAAGTGAAACTAGCTGTGATTTGTTTCTTTTTTACTGGAGCTAATGCTAGGACTCCTAATTTGTGATTTTTCTATTATTTAGTTTCTTTATTCCAGCCTTCTAACGAAGCTTAGCTGGTTCACATACAATGTGCTCCTATTTTATAAGAATAGTACCAACGGACCAACCAACAATTATTATGAATGAATTGGGTTGTATTGCTTCTACAACTATTACCAAGCTATAGGTGTCAATATGTGATTCTGTCTGAATTCTTTGATGCGAAAATTAGAAAACCGAAGTCCAAACCTTATTATTTGCTTCTGGTATTGAAAATGTTCAATAGAAAGAGCGAGAAAGGACCACTTCGAAGGCTTTATACCTTATACAGAGGTGTGGCCTTTCATCTTGTTCATAGCAATCTGCTATGACTATTGTTTTGTGACAATTCAGCTTGCATGGAGGGGTGTATACAGAAGGTTTAGGGTTACCATTCCCTGTTTGTTTGGATCTCCAATTATTAAGATGTCCCATTGAGCTTCATGAAGGTTGTGAAAGATGTTTGCATACCTGGTGTTAACGGCATGCTCTGTGCCTCTAATTTATCCCAATTTGCTAATGGTATAATTTTGGATATATGGTTAATCTGCATACCTCTTCTTTACAAGTGAATTTACTGTCAGTCAATTTTATCATCATCTGCATACCTTTTTTCCCCTATACTTTACCTTATTCTGGCTTTCATTCTAAGTACTTTTTCTCTATGCAGGCTATGCCCAATAATGAAACGTGATTTAGTGCTGACAGTGGAAATTTTATGAATTACTAAATGTAAGTGCTCCTCAAGACCACCTAAATGTCAACTAATGATTATGTAATCCACTGATTGCATTTGTTTCTGAGAATTTTGTTGCCACCAATCCAAGTGTGTTTTGCACAGTTATTGTAACCATCTGTACTGAGGGGGGAAAATGCCAATCCATGTGTCACTTATGAATTAGCGAATTTATGCCCAAGTCTACAGTAGTCTCCAGTTCAATTTTTGATTTACAGATTATTTATGCCAATATGTTTCATAGCGTAATGTCTGCTCTTGGCTCCAAGTACAGAGTACAGATGCAGGCATATCGATTATTATTCAAGATTTTCTTCATCGTCATCCAATTCAATTAGCTGACTTTGATTAAATTAGTATCTGCCCATTTTTTCTGATGCAGAGGATCAAGGGAGACGATCCATGTGTAGCGGCTGCTGCCACAGAGTGCTAGGTGGGACTTTTTTTTTCTAGATGGGACTTTTCACTTTTGTTTGCTTGATCTGCTTAATAGCATATATTTTGACTCAGCTGTAGGCAAAACGTGTTCTGATGAGTCATGAGTATATATTACTTATTAGGTTAGAGGACGAATGTATCTCAGTCAAATTAGTTGCATGTATCTCAGTGAAATTAGTTCTCTTGAATTGTTATTGGGAAGATCATTGCTTGCATGTGATGTGCCTAACTATATGTCCTCTCAGCAGGATAACAAAATTCTATTTTATCATAGTGCCCAAATATAATACAGAAAGGGTTTGTCAGGTAGCATCTCTTCTCCCGGTACGCGCAAGGCCTCCGGCGATAGCAGATCCACAATCCCCCAGGTGTGTTGCTTCCTCCAGAGAAATCACCCTCCATCGTCTGCCCATCCCTCCATGCTCTGCGATTGATCCATAATTATGTAAGTCAAGACTCGCAAAAAAGTCAAGTTCCCAATTTGCTGCAACCATGTTAATCAACAAGCCTTTGTTCAAAAGATGACACAGTTGTGTAATGAGACAACTGGCAAATTAAAAAAATATGTTAACACCTGCGGACTAATCTCAAATTTTGTTCAATTTATGTCTCTTTGGATCCCTTCCAAATTTGTAATGCTCCTTTCAGTTCTTATCTTTCTAATATTAGTCATTTCTTTACCTTTGAACCTGCTGCAGTCAATTCCCCATAATTATACAGGCCAAGCCTTGCAAAAAAGGTCAACTTCCCAATTTGCTGCAACCGGGTCAACCAAGAGGCTTGCAAAGTTAACTTCAGAAGCAACAGCTATTGCTCAGTTTTCCCGGTTCATTGAAATGAGAGGGTTATTGGAGATCCAAAACCTCACTGGTCAGCACTAAATTTCAAAACCAGGACAGGTATTGATCTTCTATTACTTCTGTCATTGTGCAACTAATATTTATGAAATAAATTGCCTGATAGTGATCACGTCCTTTGTAAGCTGCTGCAATTTAGCTTTTTTAAAAATTAATTGCAGCTGCCTGGTGGGTTTCTTTTGGAGGACAGTATTTTACAGAGGATTGCAATACACATTGTGTTGCAATGCACATCATCAACTGGGCGTGAAAGAAACTGGAACACATTTGCTGTGGTGCATACAAAAATTAGAAAATGCCTTTTCCCGGTTATGACAGCCTGCACAAATTGGAGTACATGTTCCAAATTGTCTAAGAAAAAGATCCTGAACCATGTAAGTATCTGTGCAATTCTACGAGTGAGTGTACACCGATTCTGTACTGAAGCCAGTGCAGATGTAACAAGTGGTTCAGGTGACTAAATTCAACTCACATGTGGCATAAAAATAAAAATGCATACATGTGGTGCTACTTAATTTTGTAAAGCTACGTATACTACAGTTATGCTCTTCAGTTATTTATGTTTGACATTGTAGTTGTTAATATTAGGAAACCAACCTATCTACGGCCAAGATCAACTAGCAATAGCAAACCGATTGTTAAAGAGCATCTAAGGCCCACAAAAGGTTAGATGGCCCTTTCATACACTTCATCATATCAGCATTGGTTTGCTGATTTCATTTCATTATTACAGTTTCAAAATTCTCTATGCCAGTATTTTTGAAGTTGTACGCTCAAAGGAAAAGATCTGGATGGTGCATGGCACACTTCAGTGGACGTGCTCGGCAGTAGGGGAGGATAAAAAGGTAATCCAGCAATGGTCTCTGTACAGTTCCTATTTAAACATAGTCACAATTTGAGCTTCATTAGAGTGTGCATTTTGATTCAGCCTATTGAAAAGCTTAGGGTTGACAATGTCTCTACCAAATGAAACCTTTTGGATATTCACTTGGTTGTCATCAAGCATCTGTTTCATTTTTTCCAAGGTTGTTATTTAGAAGAATCTATCATTTTGTCCATGCATGGTCAGTGAACTGCGTGTATCAAAATTTTGTCATCCCTATTGCCGTTCACTTTCCATGCATGTTCTTATTCTTTGCTAATCGACATTGATCCTATGTCTTACTTTTTTTTGTCTTTGGCAGTCCCTTACCAGATGTTTTACTTAGAATATATTACAGATGGCTAAGAAGATGTTTTGCTTAGATATATTACAGATTGGCTCAGCACTGCCATCAACTGAAGAATATTTTTTTGTTTGAACAACCACTTTGTATTTTTATAATGAACAGATTGCACAGTATGATTAAAAACCCCCAAGTGTGTTTGGGAATTGTAATATATCTTCTGTATTTCACTGTTTTGTGAAGACACTTATATATATTATGTTATTATAGCTCCGTAGCCTGTGCGACTGGGCGGGTTTCCTGCTAGTATTTTCCAATGTTTATCATTAGGCTAAAAACATTTACATGGTACCTTACATTAGCAGGTGGATATGATAAATATTGCTTCTTGACAACAATAACTTCATGGAAGTGCTTAAAGCACAGGCACAAAAAATGAAGGCCTCTGCTAGCATCATATGTTTTGACTATGCATATGTTAAAAGATTTTCAATACTGCCTTGAAACATTGTATCAATGTCATTCATCATTCTGTAATAAACGTGTGCTTTACTAATCAAATTCTACTCTTTACCATCCTGATTTGTGTTGATAATTGTATCACACTATGTACCATTGTCGTCGAAGATTTTAGGCAAAATTAACTCTCGCCCAAGGGCGTTCGCATTGTCGCGCAAGACTTTTAGGCAGAATTAACTCGCGCGCAATGGCGCGTTCAACTTACTAGTTTCGTAATAAATTGCCTGCTGCAG